>CM063501.1:18266112-18273612 GCA_032207245.1 Pardosa pseudoannulata
TATATATATATATATATATATATATATATATTATATATATATATATATATATATATATATATATATATATATATATATATATATATATATATATATATATATATATATATATATATATATATATATATATATATATATATATATATGTATATTTTGTTATATATCATGTTATTAATATATGTATATATATATATTTATATGTTACTATTTATATATATATATATTATATATATATATATATATATATATATATATATATATATATATATATATATATATATATATATATATATATATATATATATATATATATATATATACATATCTCTCTATAGATATATATATTTATGCGATTAACCATTTTTTCTTTTACATTCACAATCCCAACTGTTTTACAGTATATCAGAAAGTGAAATTAAACAGAAAAGAGAAACGCTACAATAACAGCAAATGGTTCCCCCCCCCCATTGAGAGTTGACCTTGCACTCGCGCTCTCTTTTCTTGTGACCAAACACATACATCAATAAAACATGTTTCAAAAATTGATAGATTTGAGAAACTATTGTTATTATTTTATTTTGAATTAGCAAGTGTACCCGTGCTTCGCTATGCTGAACTTAATATATTATTTTTAAACAAAGATTTTTTTTGTACGTAACTCTCTAAATTCGTGCAGTGCAGTTCGAGTCATTGGTATATTTATATATTTCTATTATAAACGTACTATAACAATACTCAGTTTTTATATTTCAGTTTCCATTAAATATTAGTTGTACATCTATAAGATGTGAAAACGTGGGCAAAATAAGAGTGCGAAAATTTGACAATAGTTTCGAAGAACTTCTGGTGCTTTCTAAACATTAATACCCGGCAGCTGATCCACCATTTCCCAATTCTTCGAAATGATCAAGGATCAAGCGTCTTTATAGCGTCATACAAAATTTTTACAAAATTTATTTTCCGAATCATGTCTGAATGTCTATGGATGTTTGCAGTCGTTCGGAATCGATTTCAAACATACGGTACTGGTCTCATTAGCCAATAATAAAGCAGCAAACTGTAAATCGTAGCACTCCAAAACAAACCAAAAAATTTTCCCACGAAAAATTTCTCTATTTTCAATACTGTTTCACAATTAACTTCGGTTAGGACTAAAAACAAAAATGATGAGTCCATTTCTATTCCACACAATTTTAATAAATCTATATGTTAGACCGATACAAAAGCAAACATGCAGAAATTAGATTGTAGAGCTTTCTCAATTGTCATTAAGACTATTTTACCTGTTCTATTTTACACAATCCTTGCAAAGGTTCTTTTTCTCTCACATCTCCATTCTTTCTGTACTCCATAACCTCTAATCCCGGATTTTTTTTCTCTATGCAACCTTTTTTTATACACATGTCTTTCTACCGATTTCGCAGAAAATAAAAAGGTGTTAAACATTATTTTCAATGCGGGCTATTTCTAATATGCTAAAAATATGCAATGCTATAACTGCCAATATCGCGAAAAGTGTTTGAAGGAAGTTATATAAAAATATAGACGGTTTATAAAATTGTCCAATTAGCCAGATTTTTCAATAACGTGATCCGCTTTGATCCCGATAGTCTCGATTATTCTAAATTTAAATTAAATTGTACCAGTAAAAATAAATGGATCTTGATTTCGGTTATATTAACCCACGTTACATTCATACATTAGATATACATTGAAAAATATTCCTTCGAAATGCAAATAAACATAAATACCTCTAGGAGTACATATTTATACTATTTACCAAAGATGTCAAGAAGTCTCTTGAAAATATACCTGTATTATACTTTTTTATGGACTTATTTTATTTCTGATTATATCAACCCGAAAAGAACTGCAGAATTAATGTGACAGCAATTAGTATGAATATAAACTTTTAGACTATATTTGTATGTTCTCTAATATAAAAAATATCGATTGATTAAATTTAGTTTAACGTGACATCAATTAATATAACAGTAATAAAATAAAAGTTTTAGAAAAGGTTTTTGTTTAGCATCAATCAATATGCAGAAAGCAAAATCCGTTTATACACTGAACAAAGTAATAAAACAACATTTGACGGAAAAATATTGTGAAACACGAACAAATCAGATAACAAACTTAGATATTTTAGATAACTTGTTTAAGCAAAGTTAATTTTAAAATGAAAATAAAGAGCTTTACTTGAAGCTGATACTCTGATATTTATTTTTGTAAAAACCATTTGATGGATGATGCTTTGCCATTAATTTGAAATTCCTAAATAATCGAAATAATAATATGAGTTTAAAAGAAGAAAAATTAAACACTTCTTGAAATATGATGTGTTATATTTACAATTGATAAACTAGTCGAATGATTAAGCGCTGACAAGTGTAAAAATTCGCACCTCGCAATATTAAGCAATGTAAATATAATTCCACTATTTACCTTTCCTGATAACAAATTGCCAGAACGCAACTTAAAAGAACTTACTTGTACTTTATTGAAAACTAATATGCTCTGCACACTTTATATTTTGATGGATTACCAAACTAATCTCCCGTTATAAATATTTGCAGAAGGAGTTTAAGGAGGAAATATTTATTCAATGCACTTCTAAGTTTTCATCGTATTTTAACGTTAGTTTAATGTTGCAGAAGATTATGAAGCTAAAAATATTTTACAATTCCATAGCGTAAGCAATTTTTAAAATCCTCCTATCCAAAACAATTTTGATTGTTAGTTTTGCTCTTTATTTACTAATATGACAATGCATTATTTGTTTATGTATATATATAATATATAATATATATATATTATGTATATATATATATATATATATATATATATATATATATATATATATATATATATATATATATATATATATATATATATATATATATATATATATATATATATATATATATATATATATATATATATATATATATATATATATATATATATATATATATATATATATATATATATATATATATATATATATATATATATATATATATATATATATATATATATATATATATATATATATATATATATATATATTTATATATATATATATATATATATATATATATATATATATATATATATATGTGTGTGTGTGTATATATATATATGTGTATATATATATATATATATATATATATATATATATATATATATATATGTGTGTGTGTGTATATATATATATATATATATATATATATATATATATATATATATATATATATGTGTGTGTGTGTGTGTGTGTGTGTGTGCGTGTGTACTACTTGTTTTGCTTGGCTTCATTAAGAAATTTTTGGCCTTCTATTTAATATATGAGGATTTGTGATATCGGGATCTACTGCCATATTAACGCATCGTGTGCGGGTACATTTCGCAGCTAAATTGTACCGGGATCGAGCGTTTTGAGTGTAAATTTAGTCATTCAGTTAAATTTCAATAGATCGAAAATTATTTCATTTTTTAACCAACTTTTTATATTGATATTGAAATATATAAACAAATATATAAATAGAAATATATAAATAACAATCATAAGACTTTAGTAAAAAAAAAAATCCTTTTTAGTAGATAAATTTATAATAGTATAGTAAATATGAAAAATGAAATAGAAATGGTAGTATATAGTTTTAATTTTTTCGAATTGTTATATATAAATATTTTTATATTATAAAAAAATGAAAAGAGCAATTATAAAACTAGTAATGTAAAAGCTAGTTTTTATTTGTCTAAATTTTTTCAGAATCTATGTAGTAGACAATAACATTCGGCTTCGTTTTCCTGTATATACCGTTATTTTTGTACCCACAAATAAACCATGTTGTTACACTAACCCATACGAGAACTTGACCCGGGCTCAAGTATCAATAGTCAGAAAACGTACTAGTACGTGACTCCCGCTCAAGTATGAATCTTCAGAAAACGTACTAGTATGTGTCCCGCATACAATGTGTTAAAATTATAATTAATTTCAAAGACAGGAAAACTATTTAAGGCTATCTCCACTAAGCAAACTCTAAAACAAATGCTAATTATATGTTCCCCATCAACATATTTCAACTGTCCCATGAAAATAGTTTCAATCTTCCATTAACTTAATTTTCTGCCTGTGGGGTTTTCGAGTTAACTTAAATGATCAAAGGTCACTATTGACTCCCAAAAATATGCTGAATAATTTTACGTTTCTTGGAAAAACAAATCACCTCAGCACTCCCTCTTTTGTTCAAAATTTGTGAAAGAAGTGTGTATTCATAAGCATTTGATTGTCCTATGTGGATTATGGGTCCTAATGTGCTCCATGGAAATATTTCCCGCACCATAATACCCCCACCACGGGCTTGTCTCGGTCCATCTATGTATCTAAGGACTCAGGATTTCAATTGAAAATCAGCGTATACATATACGTCCGTCGTTGTGATGGACCAGAAAAGGTGATTCGTTGGTGAATGCCGATTCTTCTTCCATTCTCTTAAAGTTCAATTCCGAGTTTCTTGGCTCATTGCAGATGCAGCTGATGATGAAGTGCCGTCAGTGAAAGGACATATTTTGACCTCTTACTTCGTAGGGACATATGCTACAATGTATGCTGTACAGTTCGTTGAGAAAAGCTGTCTGGGAGGTCACTGTTATAGCTGGTGGTGATTTCGGCTATTTTAGCTGTTCGGTCACAGCGAACAATGAAAGCAATATCCGCTCTATCCTGCAGTCAGTGTGCCGTGGATGACTCACCACTGGTCGGCGACTTGCCGTTTAACCATCCATACACCACATTCGATATGTGCTGATAATTGCAAGTGAAAAGCCCACTAAACACGCTATCTGATATTGATGTTACCAGTTGCAGAGTCATACAGATTTGAGCTTTATCAAAATCCGATAAATCAGTTGCTTTCCCCATGATGTCCCTAATCCTGCTATGTAGGGAAAGACACGGCATATCCGCTTTATATTCTCCAACATCTCTGGCGCACTAGTGTTTGTTTCATAGCAAGCCCATTGTTATAAATGGCAGGTGGACATAATGTAATAGCTCTTAGGTGTATATTGGTTGGTAGTCGATAGACTTAGTATTAACCTTAGTATTTTTTTCTCTGATGATTCCATATCAATACAGCGTGTCTGCAGTTATGCTTGTGTATTATAACTGCATTTATTTTAATTCAATTTACTAGTTATCAAACAATATGTAATCAAAATGTAGTCAAAAGTTCTGGAGAAAATCGATCAAGTCTAATCCTTCTGTCAATTTCGTTCAACGATTTACTTCAAGACAATTTGAGCTATAATGAACGCTTGAACTTCTGATTATATTACAGGATTTCCAAACCAATATATAATTATTTTTGTGTGATAAATGTAAATCAATTACTATGCAATATCTAAAATGGAGTTTATAAGATGTAAATGATTTAAAATATGTTTATTCAGATCATTTCGTGACCTTCAGAATGAGAAGAGATGCGCTGTTAGGTTATAGTGTTAAAAATGTGATGGAAAATCCGCCTAGAAAATATCTCTCCTTTTCAAAATTTGTGGACCAGAAGAACTTCATATGGTTTTTCAGTGCCATCAATAAAAGAGCTTAAAACCAACTGCAAGATAACACCATACTGACAATTAACATTTTTTTAAAATCTGATATCATATAATCTATGCATGCATGCAGTTATACGTTTGTACTGTAACTATAATTGTTGTTTTTGTCAAACCTGTAATCTATGAAAATTTTATTAAAATCTAACCAATAGATCTGGAGATAATAGACGAAATTTAAATCTCAAGGATCCGCGCTACCTGCTGTTACACGAGAACGTATGAAGTTATGCGTTTGTATTGTAATTGTAACTGCTGTTTTTATTCAACCTGTAATCTAACAAACTTTTATTAAAATCTACCAGTAGGTCTGGAGATAATAGACCGAGTTTAAACCTCGAGGACTCTTGCAACTTCCTGTTACACGAGAGCGTTTGCCATGCTTACGAGGCCCCGTGTAACTTTTCTCAATCAAATACCAATAAAACTGCTTTTGATGATGAAGAGAAAATTTATATTACCAAAAATCTTTATTAAAAGTTTCAAATATATTTAGGTTTATTTAAAATATTAATATTTAAAAGTATGTTGAACTAAAGATCATTCTTTATTATCATTCCGAAAGCATAAACATAAGACACAAACAAGTTAAAAACTTAAATCCCATCTTTATAGTTCATCAATTTAATCAAATAACAACGTATTCACAACATCTCTGCACCGAACACAAACGCTAAATACAAATGCAAAAGTGTATGCACGTACACTGTGTCTTTGAAGCCCAAATAACGTACAATTATCTTTTTCTGGGAAAAACATTCAGAGAAAGTTTATGATGTTATTGGGGTCTAGGCAGCTACTGGAAATCTCTACAGTTTATTTCCATTGGGTGAGTTTTTGTGGAACGTTTTTAGAACGCTGGGGTCTCAGAGGCCCGGAACGCGTCCTCGCGGGTTATTCATTCACTTAATTTTGTACACCTGTATACTACCCGACATTTTGGGCTTAAACTAATACTTGAACCACTGTATATATTCTTTACTTTCTAAGTAAATAAATTAATACTTTAATTATATAAAATGAAATCAATTAATATGCAATATATTAAAAAAACCTATAAGATATAAATAAATTAAAATATATGTTTATTTAGGTCATTCCGTGAACCAAAAGTTGATACGTGATGCTCTATAAGGTTGAAGTCTTAAGAACGAACTGGATAATTAATTTATCGAATATCTTCAATTTTCAGAAAATTTAGAACCTGATGAACTCTATATGATCGTTCATTGTCTTCACTCAAAGGAAATAAAGAGTAACTGTAAAAAGGAAATTGAGATTAAATTTATTTTTGTCTGATCTCATATCAACTTAGCGTATATGCGATCAGGAGTATATAATGAAACTGTTAATGTTATCTTTATTGAGCATGTGATCAAACAATTTTTTTATCAAAATCTAACTAGTAGTTCTGGAGATAATCAACCAAATATTATCATTCGCTTAATTTTGAACACCGATGTTCTATGCACCATTTTGGACTTTAACAAAAGCTTCCGACTATATTCTTCGCTTTCTTGAGAAAAAAATTGATTCTTCTTTCATTTTTTTATTTTGTAATCACTTATCATGTCATATTAAGAAAGCAAGTTATAAAATGTCAATTTAAGTATTTATATTTGTATATTTACAAACCAGCTATTATAACACCAACCTTTTTAAGCACAAATAATTAAAACAATATATGCATGCAATAAATCATATCATAGGTTATTAAACACATACATGTTATCATCAGATAAGTCATTCTAGTTTACTGTAAATCTACATTTTGTTCACATATTTAGATATTGTGTGTATTCAATCATCAAAAAGTATTTATATATTGAAGTAAAGAGTAGCTATAGCAGTAAAAAGCTTTCAAACTTTTTATTT
>CM063501.1:18276112-18291112 GCA_032207245.1 Pardosa pseudoannulata
AAAGTCATCTTTACAATAAGAAAAACAAATAATGTTATTCAAATTATGATACAGAATTACAATTGCTGTCCTTTCGTAGACAGCTTTAGATGTTCTTCACCCCGAGACACAGTAATCAAAATCACATCAAAATCAAATCACAGAAGATTTTTAGTTTTGATTTTTCCCCACACATGTATCCCCTTTCGCTAAAATTTATTATTCAGTTCTGAACTCGTATAATAGCAATTGAACATCTCTCTTAGTCTTCAATGAAAAGGTTTCAATGAAATCATGAAAATAATATGAGGGTTTTATATTCATTTCAAGACGGATTATTTACGAGTACTTCTTTTCTGAAATTTTATAGTCACATGTTATTAAAAACGTATAGAGCAATTTGGGCAATATTGTTAGTTTAAACAGATATCATTTTATCAATTAATTTTGCTAGGACTTGAGTTTATCGAGATATTTAAGAGTTCATATTATAGGAAAAACTTTAAGCATTTATAAGAAACCATTGAGATTATCAATGAGTGACCAATTTATTACGGTAACTACTCAGTTTTGTGTATTTTTAAGGTGCTACCATATTACAGTCGACATATGTCATTGGTGACTTCTGTGTCATAATTATGTCAGAGGGGATATTTATGGTTCAAAATTTCCATATCTGGCGATTGCTGACGTCATTATGATGTAGAAGTCACAAGTAACATATGTCGACTGTAATATGGTAGCAGCCTAAGTGTATGATGTTATATGATTCAAGCTTTATTTTCAATCCTAATCTTAATCTTTATTTTCAATCTCTTTCTTTAAAACCCATTACTCTTTCATAAGCTTTTCTTTAGTATTGATGCTAAAATCATTATTATTTTTAATATGCGCCAACATTTGTATTTGGCTTAAAAACTTAGAAAAAGGGAAGTTACCTTGTCCTTGGCTGTAGTTTGCTAAAAATTATTGTTTTAGAAAGGCTATGCTGAATCATTTGACCGCTCGTTCTTAATATACTTTTTCCACATGATATTCAAATCTTTATAATTTGGCTCTGGCTAATACTTATACTCAAAACCAATAAAATATATAATAACTGGATGATTATTACTTTTACTCTTACATTCTAAGATAGACATATGAACTCATTTAAACTTCTGTTAAGCCTATCATCAACCAATTAAAATAAAAATAAACCCTTGGACATGTGTATTGAAATGATATGTGGTTACAAAAATGTCCCCATTCTCCTTGCCGATCATAAAATCAGAGATATCTTCCTACATAAATCGCTGAGCAATCATAGGCGTTTTCTGCTTAGTCCCTCGTTCTCGACACAATTACTTCGACACAATTTACGTTTTATGTGTTTGCATGATCCTAGGGAGTAATGTAGCTGTCTGCGTGGTGTTTCCATAATAAAATGGTTGAAATGAAATCCATGAGATTGTATGGGTAATTCTTAACAAGCAAATTCCACCAAGTTTCTAAAAAAAGATTACAAATTTCGGGTCTACTCCTGTTGCCATTTGTAAATCATTAGTTACGGCTAATACCCGACAGTTTTCCTACACCTAGTTAATAGCCAAACAAAATCCTACAAATTCAGTCTTTGCACTCTCTGAAGTGTATCTGGTAAAGATGACAATGTCATCTATAGTGGGATGACTGTTTAGCGTGTCTATGAGCTTGGAATTGATTCTGCTGAAGAATTTGTTTCCGTTTGTCAGGGTACTGTTAAAGAATACTCTCGTTGATGGGTACTTGAAATTGCATCAGGAACAGCTTTATGGTAGTCAAATTTGGTGGAAGATGGAAAAGAATTCTCCAGTTGTGTCATATATATCAAGAATGATAACGTCAAGCTGGAAATTGACTTTGCGCTTTAAATTTAGGTCTCGAAGGCGATTAACTCTGAGTTAATAAGAGCGAAACCCATTAAAATTTCTCCTGATTATGTATCCTTAGCCATTTCTAAATACATAATGTAACTTTCCAATATTTCTTTTATAATGCCGGATTTACTTTTACTCCATTTGTATAATTTCTCTTTTAACACAGTTCTCTAATTTAAATGACGTTTGAAGTCCAAATATATTGTTGATGTATTTTGTTCTGATTAAACTTGAAATTCAGTATAGTGCATATTTTGAAACGGACACATTTAGCAGGTGTCTTGCCAACCAAATAAGGACATTGTGTGGAATTGGTGATACGTATAGCGTAACAATTCTATATCGCGTCAGAACACAATGTTGGCAGTGTTTTGTGTAATGCTCCTGGATGAAATTTCTTGAACCCAACGTTGGGCCTGGCTTTTCATTGGTGCGTGATCTGAAGCAATAAGAATTTTATTGATTTCCTTCTTATTACCAAAATTGTTGTGTATTTGAAACAACGCGTCGTTAAGCTATGTGAATTTTATTATATAACGAAAATATATGTTCATGTATGAAATATAATGATAAATCAATGAGAGTTATTCACTGTTTGGTATCGAGAGCATAAAAAATCCCTTGATACATTAGTTTACATATCTGTTTACTCCACTGTTTACTGTTGATCATATATATGCTCTCAATTTTATTTTATCATTTCTTGAAATGCATCTCTCTTGTGCAGATTTCGGATGTACTAGCAACAGTATAAAAGAGATATGCAAGCAAACACATATTAGCTTTCACCGTTTTCCTTTAAAAAAACATGAATATGAACAGTGGATTACCAAGTTGAAAGAGAAAGATATCGTTCCTAACGAATGTAGCCACCTTTTCTCTGAGCATTTTATTTTAGCTTATGTTTAAAATATAATTCATTGTGTATCACATGTGATATACAAGCATTAGATGTGTTTATAATATGTAGTGTACAGGAGAGGCAAAGGGGTGATAAAAAGGTATTTTGCATTGAAATCAGAACAAATAAAAGTATAATTATTAAACTAAAGAATCATAAGTTATAGTACGTAAAATATGTTTTGTAAGATTAAATATAACCAACAACTTAGTTCGTTTTCATTTGTAACAGTAGTGGTTACATTGTAGGTAATTTTTTTGTATTCGTCTGTAACTGAAGCCTGAATAACAAGGATTTGGCTATTTACCTGCAAAAATTTAAACTATTTCACAAAATTCTACTTTGATAACTTTGCTCCAAGTACACTCTGCTTTAATACAGTGGATTGTCCATGTGATTCGTTTTCGTCATTTATTTCCAATATGTACTTTTAAATGTTTCCGAAAGAAAAATCATAAAATGTTGATCAAAAATAAAATATGCCATTTCAATTTATGTGCAATGTAAAATATTAAGATAAGAAAATAGACCAAACGTTTATCATTCACGCTTTTTTATGGGAAAACGAGCTGGTGTAAAATGCAAAACGCATGCATCACGTGGTTGTGGCTTGGATTTCTATAACTATTATTATAAGCTGGTCTAGATATTCCGTTGCCATTCGGAAAGTAAAACTTAGAACCAATACAGGATTCCTACTTACAGTGTGCCTCCAAGCAATGTAAAGTTTTTAATTTAAAACCTCCAGGCTTCTATATAAGACGATTTCACGCAGTAGGGCAAATTCTCAAATTGTAACAATTCTGGCTTTAGTTTCAAACGGAAGGGCAGTTTATTGTTTGTCTATTGGCTGTTGTAAACATAAAAATAATTGGGAAGGGCATTATAGTGGTTCGTGACGTTGCGAAAAATTGCCTTATTGGTTATTATAAATTTGTAACTACCTAAATAAGACACAGTTATTATGTGAATGTAACTTCAATAAAATGGCAATATGTTGCTTAAATGACATCAGAAGTAGCCGAAGAGGGCAATTTGATACCTTAAATTCCCCTCTATGATGCATTATAATAACGGCTTCTGACATCATTTTCACTCGGATGTCACCAGTGACGTAACTCCATTCAATGTGGTAGTACTTTAAATAAAAAATGTAATGCTTGTTTTTTTATTTATTTCTATCGATTCTCGATCAATTCTCAAAGTCTACTTTATATTTAAGAATTAAGCAGCTCTTAGATCACTTACTATATACATACAGACGAATCAGTTAATTATGAATATTTAAATGTATATGAACAGCTTTAAAAGTTATTTAAAAAGTAAATACTTTTAAATTCAATTTACTCTGTTATACAAGAATATTTCATGAACAAATTTATTCACATTTAAAACAAATTTGTGCTCCGTATTTTGATATATTATGCCAATCCAGATAATATGAAATCATATGTGTCTTACCCATTAACAAACAGTTGCCGTTCTTTTTTTATGTCCGTCTTATAATCTGGTCTTTTTTCCTCATTAAATCTCTTGTTATTGCCTCTTAAAATCATATTCCCTGATTTATAGTTATCTTCAAAAGCAAAAGGGAATATATCTCGTTGAAATATATTCCCCACTCGATAAACAATGAATAAAGTAGCTCAAAAAATGTATTTCTTAAAATACTTGAGATGAATGAAATCTTGGTCAAATATAAAAACGATCTTAATATTAATATTTCTTGAACACTGATGTAAAATTTAAACACTGGAAGAAAAAAAAAATATCATTAATCAAAAGCTCTTATCACGAGGCCTAGCATTTTATGCATAGCACAGAAAAAATATTGATTTTGACTTTAACTTGCATTTGTTGTCAAGGAAACGGAAATGAAATAAAAAATAAAGTATTTTAAACCGATGGGTATTTGAATTCTTTATAGCGTTTATGAAAAACATTTTAGATATTTATTATGATCCTTTTCCCTAGGTTAAGCAAACATCCATTTTTCACTGAGAGCGTTTACAATTGGAGACATATAGATGAAGCTCCAGTGAATCAGGAAAAGCCTTTGTATGTAATAATTATCTTAACTTCTTCTAATCAAATGATAATAGGTACAGATGCATTATAGACGCCGTGTTTTTTTGTCGCCAAATTTGGCGATTTTACGGGGTGATGAGTGGGTTGGTGTGTTTGCCCTGATTTTGGTGGTAAGGTATGGCAGCTCTGTGTTCTTGCACCCCATTGATGCACGTGATTTCTGACGTCAGTACCCGGCAATATTCCAGAAATTAGCATCATAGCTGTTCTTTTGATTTAAAGTGGACTAGGTCAGGTTGTATCTTTTTTTATTCTTATCATTTTCTGGGATTTAGTAAGCAATTTTTTTTTATTCTTATCATTTTCTGCGTGTAGTTATTTCGGTTCTTATTTCTTATTTTACTATTTTTGAAATTGCTAAAGTATCAGGATATTCTAAATCAAATAACATGTTTTGGTTTGGAACATTTTTTCTTTGTTCTTATTTTCTAGGATTTAGTTAATTTAGTTATGACGGTTGAAGTTATTTCGGTTCTTATTTGAAATTGTTAAAAAATATCAGGATATTCTTATGTGAGAGATGGATTTTGCATTTCATTCTAAACTCCAAGTGTTATGGAACAACGGTATTCCTAATCTGTGTTTTTAATTATTTGGTAAAAAAGAATTATTTCAAAGTTTTTTAAGGGAGCTAGGAGTGTTGAAGAATCTGTTATTTATTTTTTAAATAACGTAAAAAAGGATAATTGTTATGCTAATTTTATTTTAATAATGCTTTAAATTGTTAATCTGTTTTTTTTTCTTTTAAAGTTTAGTTTTATTAATGTTGTGTTTCAAATATGTCATGTGACCGCCGCCATGTTTTTTTATGGCGATTTTTCAAAACACGCGTTTTTCTGTTGGTCGCCCAAAAAAAAATGGCTGAAGGGACCGGCGTCTATAATGCATCTGTTCCGCATTACTAAATGTATAACTAGCTAGAAGTTCCGTAGTTGGTTGGCATTTTCGGCTTCACTGTATTTGAGTATGCCAGGGGATTTTGACTCTTTATCTATATTTATCATCGCCAAGTATGATAAGCATTTCTTTATACATAAATTTTATACACAGATTCTACCAAATTATTAAATTTATAAGCACATGAAGAATAGGTTATTTTTTTAATTTTTTAATTCCTACATAGAGATATATTAGATATAACAAACCAATAATGGTTCAGTATGGCTAAATTTTAATAATTTGGAGCTGTTGGATTTGTAAACTGTTAAGTTGTTAATTACCCATAAATATAAATGGCCTGTTTTCAAGTAGTTTTCTTTAATTAAGTAAGAGTATATAATTCTATTACGATGTTGCACTGTGAATTAATTAAAGTCGCCAGAAAATGCCAGAAATGCAATGTTTGGATGGCTTACCTTTGTATTTCAGTAGATATTGCCAATATTTTAGCCTAATTTGCCAAGGGGAAGCCAATTCTTAAATAGTACCCTTAACAGAAAATATGGATACTTGGTTTGACACAAGAACCTTGTTCTCTCACCAACTTGGCGATAAAGCTCTAAGCATGGTAGCCTAACATTTTCTCCTGATCTCGCTGTGTCCACACAATCTTTATCTATATTTCTATTTATACTATACTGTTATCTAACTCTGCTTAAAAACCCCTTTTCTTATATATTAAATTCATGTAATACTTAAAAAATAGATATAGTGAACCATTAATAATTTGTTTAGTTTACCATTTGTTTTAGTGAACATCGCCAATAATTTCGCCACATTTACCGAGACTTACCCTATTCTTAAATTTTACCTGGATACTTACTTTGTAAAGGAGCTTCACTGCAGTTCAAGGTGCTCCTCATTATAATCGATATTTTATCACCGCCAAGTAGGGTTTTCTAACATATGGCAACCTGAGAGCTATTCCGACTAAAAATGTATATAAAAATTTTGTGTACTTTTTGAATATTTTAATAACTATAGTCTATTTTTTATTGATGTTTCATTATTTTATAAAGTAAATACCAATTTAAGTTTCCGTATGATTTAGAAATTTTAAAAATTTTCCTCCGTTTGTTCGGAAATTTAAGAAATTGATACAATCTGCGTATAAATTTTATCTAGACTTATTTGTTATTTTATGGCTTATAGCTTATTCTTTTTATCGAATTTTTATCGCTCTTGTCTTTGTTTACCGCCGCTATGTTAAATGGCATGTTGGCACTATTAGCACTAAAACAAAGAGGCATCCTTAATTGCATTTCACCGAATTAGTTTTATTTTTTTAATTTAAACACATTTTAAAAATAATGTTGTAATATAGGCTTGGTTTATTCTTTTAAATCTTTGGAAATATTTAACATGAAAGCCAGAAAACAGGCTATTTCGCTAATTAAGGTATATATTATGTCTGTACGCAATTTTCTATATGTAGATGAATAGATTTAAGATACATTAAAGGAAGTTAATATACAGCATTTAAAAATATTCAGATTAATATATTTATTATTTATATCATTTATTCTATCAGAATATTTGAAAATATATATATAAATGAACTATTACATGTGGTGAAATAGTTATTGTATAGATCCTAACATGACGACGGCTTTAAAGTTAGTAGCCCAAATAGCGACATAAAGAAGCAGGAATATAAAACAAAATGTACAAAAAAGACAATAATAAAGTAAAGGTGTCACTTCATAATAGAGCACCTCTTTGGATAATTTCGAGAAATTACTAGCGATGTTTACAAAAGTGAAATACATACTCTGATTTCCTGTTTAAATTTCACTTCCAAACATTGTACAAAATCAACAAAACTGTTAATCCCGCAACAGCTTGCAAAACCTATAGTTCCAAATTATTAAAAAAGGCAATAGTCACCTATAGCAGAAGGGAATCTTATATCGGTAAGGGACGACATACAAATGAAAATTGCCTTGTTCCACTGAAGCCAATCAATTTAATTTCACAAAAATGATAATAGAACATTTTAAATGAGACAAGAGTTTCACAAGAATTACCAAAATAATATGAATAAAAATGTAGATCCAGATTATTTAGACAAGGCGAGATCAGCAGAATAAAGTTAGGTTACACTCTTAAATTTTATCGTCAAGTTGACAGGTTACCATTTTCTGTTACCAAACATAAAGTAACTGATGGCAAAAAGTAAGTGAAATTCTTAAAAAATTAAAATTGAAAAACATAAAAATTGAATAATAAATTTATAACATATGCAATAACCTCGCCAAAATGCCCAAAACATGCTACATATGTACTATGTGGTAACGTAATTAAATTAAGTTAAAACTTTAGTTCAGGCATACAGTGGCACATCTGAAAATTCACAACCCATTAATTTTAGGTTTAAAATTTTGTGGTGAATCGTGCGAAAAAAACTATAAATACGAATTTTATACACATATTAATGTCTTCTGTTTTGGTTGTAAAACATTTTAATTTTTATGGTTGATTTAGTTTATTGAAAGTATAAATAATATTTCGAAAAATGAATGCACATTTGAACCTCATTAAGATGAAAATGCTTAACACGAAATTTTGCTATCCACAAAAGGGAAACGGTTTCCCCATCTGTATATATTAGAAAAAAAAACAATACTTTCTTCGCTTAATACTAACATACGTTTTCGTTTAAGACGAAATAAATATTCTGCGAATTTTAAATGGTGTCATTGCTTCGTGGCTTCGTAAGTAATCATTAAAGTTATTTTAATACTTATAATATTTAAAACCTGTAATTTTATTAATAAAGTAAAAAGTACTGCATATGGCTTCATATATTTTGCTTATCAATGTATTTCTGATTAATACTGAAAATTAGACTGTTTTACAATATATTGTTTAGTATCAATAGTTTCTCTTCTAGAAAAACTAAAATTAAACCGCTAAAAAAAAAGTATTCCCTTATTAGTTTAATATATATTTCAAATGAAATTCATCGGAGATGTATTAAATGCGTTACTATATATTTTTATGCAGGGAAAATTCTGTAATTAAACTCAACATAATTTCTTTGTGCGAATTCTCCTGTTTCAGTTTTAGATAAAATCTTTCAAATATAAATATTTTTTTCATTTTTTTATTTTTATCGAAATGCATACAATTTATTCAGATTCATAAAACTTATTTTTAAATACATTTGAGAAAAATCCAAAAGTTTAGAAAAAAGTGCATAAAACCCGAACATATTTTGGGTGATATTTTACAATGAATTCTAAAATATTATTTTGAGGAACAACTTTTATATAGGATACTATTGACGATAATTGTTACTGGTGATTTCTTTGTCATCTAGTCACACTCTTACCGTTTTCCTTGTAAAAACTACATAGAAACGTATATTTGCAAAATATAAATTAAAAAATATAATAAAGGAAATAAAAACCTTTACAGATATTCAATTTATAGATACATTTTTGCAGGAATTTTTAACTCTGCCAAATATTGATTTATATACCTATTACATACCTCATAAATTCTAGAAATAAATTTAAAAATGGCTCTAATATAAAAATCCTATTATAAAGCATTATCATTATACAAAACACATTTTAAAATAAAATCTTATTTTAATGTTTTCTTATTTGTTGAAGTTTGTTTCTAAACCGTAGCTGAAAGACAATAACGTTCAAAATCATAACTTTATCCCAGTTTAAATATTTTTTAACTTACATGTAAAAATAATTCTAGCTCAATTTTCCAGTTTAATAAATCATTTTTTCTAAATACGTCATGTATTTTTACATTAGATAGTTTCTCTTTATAGGTATCAATCGAAATACAGCCCATCAACCAAGTCTCTTTATAAATCAACAAAATCCCCTATACCTAAAACTATGGGGTATTCGCAGAGTCCTTTGAAAAGTCCGCAAGATTACTTGAAAAAACACAGTGGAGAAAAGAAAGTTAGTAGAGGTAAGCAAGTTTAAACATTCCTATACTGACTTTAAACATTGTTTTCTTACTGCATAAATCTTCTCTTAAACAAAACTACATTTCTTGTTCGTCTATATTAGATTTAAACATCATGACTGGCAAAAATATTTTTGTAAAGAATTTACTTTAAATAGGTTATTTTATTTATTTTTTGATTTGAAATAGACGGATTTAGTGTACAGTAAACTTCACGATTTTATTATAATATTGTTTATATAGGTTATAGGACCAATGTATTTACAATTGGAATCCGAATTTCTACCGACATATTCATTGCCCACACTATCTTAAACGAAAAATCCACTACAAACACAGTAATATAATCTTAAGTATATAAGGCTGATGACCTTGATATTATATGAATATTGTGTAAAAAAGAGCAGAAATTTAGTTTAAACATACAAACTCAAATTTTAATGGAGATTTACCGAACATTTCATCGATGAGCATTTCATCGAACAGTGGAAGTCAGCCAACTTCCCGGTAAGTTGCTGCTTAGATTTATCTCAGCTATTGGTCTCTTTGAGACTTAATTCTTAATATTCTTAACCTATTTCTGGGACTCGTTTGTTCCAGTAAATTGGGAGGGGTTCAGTACAATAGGTCTTGAGTCGCAGTTCTGGAACTCTTATGAGGGAGCTGTTACTACCCCTCTAAATCTAAATCTTCCAAAAATACGTCGACCAATAATGGAATAGGTAGTCCATTGGTGTTTGGTGCCGTCAACGTGGGTTCGAATCCCACTGAATGCATCGATGTCTGTCCAGATTTATGCAGAAGATCGATGTTTCCATAACCTTCTTGTATTGAAAAGTAGACTATAAGGCTCTAAACCAAAAGAAGCATCAACATTATATAACAAAGGAAATATTCTGTCACACAGAAATTTGATTCTTCCTAAAATATTGTTAATAAATATCAATTAATAAAGAATAATCATTGTCAATAAAAGTTATTTAATTTTTATTGCCAGAAAAAATACGTTATATTCTTTACTTTTCACTAAATTTCATATTTTCAGCACTCGAATCAATTGGTTGTAATAGCTAACATAAAGGGAAAAACTATCATTCAATTATCTATAATATTAACTGCTATTGGTAGCTCGAAAATATTTGAAAAGAACCCAATGTACTTCCAATAACATCTGCTAGTATTAGCCAAAATTTGATTTGATCTAAACGGAAATTGTAGAGCTTGACTCGATGATCCCTATAACCAATAAGTACCATAATTATTTTGTATTCAGTGATCTATAGGACTTACAGTCATGGTTTTTAATGTGATTACAAGTTTATATAAGCAGTTTCACCTGAACAGTGAAGATAATTTTTAGATTGAAATAGAATAAATTTAAAAGGAAAAATATAGTAGTTTGGTGTCGGCCATTAGAGCAATGTCTTTTGGAGAAAAATCTGAGTTGTCGAATACCTGATGTTGGGATTTAAAATCGAATACATTCGGGATTTGACAACAGTAAATTCTGACTTATAAAATACTTTTTCAATATTTGGCCTTATAAAGTCTAAATTAGTTGCATTTATATTCCAGGATAAAAGATGTATAATTTATATGATAGATCATTTTATGTGTCTATCATTTATTAGAAATTATTTAATAGATTGTATAACTTAAACCCCCAAATTCTTATCTATATTAATATTTCGTACTATAGAGTTTAAATTTGATCCTTTTATGTGTCTACTATCTACTAGAAAATATTTAATAGATTGTATAACTTGAACCACAAAATTCTTATCTTTATTAATATTTCGTACTATAGAGTTTAAATCGGATCATTTTACTTGTCTTACATTTATTAGAAATTATTTAATAGATTTGTATAACTTGAACCCCATAATTATTTTCTATATTAATATTTCGCACTATAGAGTTTAAATTGGATCATTATTAAAAATTATTTAATAGATTGTATAACTTGTACCACAAAATTCTTATCTTTATTAATAGTTCGTACTACAGAGTTTAAATTGGATCATTTTATATGTCTATCATTTATTAGAAGTTATTTAATAGATTGTATGACTTGAACCACAAAATTGTTATTTACATTAATATTTCGTACTATAGAGTTTAAATTGGATCATTTTATGTGTACACCATTTATTAGAAATTATTTAATAGATTGTATAATTTGTACCACAAAATTCTTCTCTGTATTAATATTTCGTACTATAGAGTTTAAATTTGATCATTTTATGTGTCTACCATCTATTAGAAATTATTTAATTGATTGTATAACTTGAATCATAAAATTCTTATCTTTGTTAATATTTCGTACTATAGAGTTTAAACCAGTTGCTTGTTTATGCCGAGAAAAAAAATGCTGCCGAGGAAGGGATGATTCCATTTTAAATGCTGTAACACCGATTTTGTTAAAGAAATCTGAAAGGAATTTTGTGCAGGAAAATTCTTTGCTTGCCCAGAGACGTCCATCTACTGCCCCAGAACAAAGGGTTATCGACGACAGGAAAGGTCATTCGTTCAATATAGCAAATTCTGGATGGGTTCCAAAGTATTTGAATAAAGAAGTAAAAACATTAGTATATTCTCTGATTTCTCAAACATAAATATTGACTATGCAAAGGAAAACTAACCCTCAGATTATTATGATATAAATATTGTAGTATTAAAAATGTTTATACTGCTTACTTATTATTATATTTAATCTCATTACAACACATTTTACAAATTATTGAATTTTTTACGAAATTTAAAGGAATAATTAATATACTTATTGCTTTAAATTTGAAACATTCTTTAAATAGTTTATCTAAAAATATTTTATCTAATGGATAAAAAACAAAAATAAACTAAATAAATTATTATTAAGTAATTTAAAAAGAAATAACTACCTGGAATTTTGAAGTTGATAAAATCATTAATAATCAAAAACTAAAAAATTTCCTTTCATTGTGTCTATATACAACTTGTGCCAATTAATGTAGATAGTTTTTCTCAGTGTATTTTACACAGAAAAAACTGAAAACTAACAAATCCCCAACAACTAATATTTAATGAGATCTCCCTTGACTTGCAGCAACATCCTAATGCAGTTAGACATATATTCGTCTATTGAAATGTTATTGTTATGTATTTTAGTGTTTCTGTACGCAATAAGTAACTCAATCAAATCAACAGGAAATCATCTCTCTCATCTAACAGATAAACTACAATTGATTGAAGATATCAAGAAAATTCATTAGGTCAACCCAAAATGATTATACTCTTGAAAGTGAAAACTCTTTCTTATTTTGGCTGTATAACAATGTACTAAATCATGCTAAAAAATCAGAAATTTAACATCCATTTTCAAACGTTCTTAGACCACTAGATGTTGCAAATTCTATAGGTAATTTTAAACGTTTATTATTTATGTTGTAAGTACTATTAACCTTAATCAAGAAAGCTCAAGGAATCCAAAACATTTGTGTCTGTGGGTTTTTCACTGTCAGCTTAATGTGACGTCTTCATACTTTCTCCCATTTGGATCGGCAGACAGACTGATATCACAAAACTTTTCCAAGAAATTATTTTTTCTTGTGAAACAAACCTTTTCAATACTCCAGTGTACTTGCTTTTATTAGCTCAAGTCATGATTATCTTTGTGGTGTCAGTTAAGTGCTGTTTTATAATGGACATCTAGATCTTTCGTTCAACTAGAAACAAATGACAACACGCCGTTGAGAAATACACACTTGATTAAGAGAAGGAGCTAGGTATTTCTCTTAGTCACCACTGGCCTTTTCGAGGAGTAGTCCTTCCATAGAATTAACAAGCTTCTTTCTTGGGGATTTTTGTCCCCACTGATAAACCTTAATTATGATTTTGATAAACCTCTTTTTATATACAGCTTATTTCATGCAATTTTTAGAAATTCAATAGTCTTATGATACCTGCTGTTATGTTTGTATAATATAATCAGAAGTGTGATAACCGTACAACGAATTTCCGTACTAATACCCTTTACTCCAGCGTAACCACAACATATCATATCTACTAATTGAGAACAAAGAGACTAACAATACACAAATATAAATCAGATTAACATAATATTAATTTTATATTAATGTTAACTTAACATAATAAAAGTCAATTCGTTTACATATATATTTATAAAGTTAGTAATCTTTATATATATACATAAATATATGTATATATATATATATATATATATATATATATATATATATATATATATATATATATATATATATACATATATATATATATATATATACATATATAAAAACTAATATTCTTTTAATTGAACTAAAATTCAAACAAAAAGAGATATATAAGAGATATATTTAAGGTATATAAAGACTACTAACAAATAGACTATGAGAAATGAAGCTTAAATTCTACAGTACACGAGCATAGTTTTATACTTTGAAAATACATATATTTTAATAAAAATGTAGAATGTATATTTATATACTCTTTTATAAGGACTATGGTCAAAAACCAAAGTACATTGAAGATATTGAAAAAAATCTAGAGGAGTCAAGAGGAAGATTTAAAGAATTCTTGTTTACGGAAAAATTAGTGACCATGCCCCAAAGAGTTAGCGATGAAATGAAAGAAGAAATTTTTGAAGTAAAGTTTTAGTTTTTATTTAAAATAAGATAAATTAATTATTTTATAAAATATCTGAAAAATATACCAATTATTTCAGAACTGTTATATTTTAAGTAAGCAAAGTAATTTTCCAACTCTGAGCCTATAATTTTTGATAGGACTTTTAAATAACAACTAAGATAAAGCGGGGCAAGTGCGTCATATGACTTTCAAAAGTCAGCTTTCACCAGGCATAACAAATCATTTATTCCTGCTAGATAAAATACTTTTTTTGTTACAAACTTTTACCTAGATTCTGTTTACAAAATCTTTAACTAATCTAGAATATTTTTCCCATTATTGTTGCTATACTAACATCCTAAATTTAATAACAATTTTCATGGAAATACTATTCTAAGTCTCACTTACACACTCACCTAACCAAAACGGTGTAAATTCAGAACTATTTTTTAAATGCCTTTAATATTAATTGAAATTTCGATGAAAAAATCAACATTTAAATCCAGCTATTTTGTTTATTATAATTTCAAAATTAATTAAAAACTTACAGATGTCTGTTTGATAATTTTAGCTAAAAGGCTCATTCTTACAGTATCCAAAAGATAGCAGTGGATATAATAAAATAACAGA
>CM063501.1:18293612-18308612 GCA_032207245.1 Pardosa pseudoannulata
ATTCATTTAGAAAGATAATTCAAATTTTTCTTAGCTAAGTCAAAATATCGTTAAGTTTCTCCCAATTTTATATGCCATAGTAATTAATAGAAGTAATGGAAACTATCATTTCCACTACACCATGGAGGTAGATATAATTTATTGTTAAAACCAGTTATAAAATTTTCATTGAAAAAAATAATAATCGAGGATTAAATTTAAAATTATCACATATGTACCTAAACTATTATTTAAGCCAAATAAAAAAGAAAATTATTTACTCCATATCTAGGTTCAATGATAAAACGTATAAAAATAATGCAGACGATATTTAAATAATTTAAAATATGAAATGATTAAATGAGATGGTTAAAGGAATGACGTCATAATGCTAGAAAAAATGTTATTTGTACCTATTTATTATGTAATAAATTGATAAATTTAATCGCCTGATCCTAACCGGGAAAAATTGGCTTCAAATAATGGCATTAAATGCTAAAAAAAGGGGGAAGGGGGATTTCGATCGTTGTTAACCCTAACTGAAGAAAAATCCAATATGGGTGCCTCTGTTCATTCCAGGTCCAACCGTTTCACAAGTTCGAGGACAGACTGACAAATAACTTAGGCTATTATTATATAGGGGATAATGGTGGAAAGTTTCTTAGAAATAGTATAAAAAGTTGCATGTTTCAAGTATTCTGTTCATATTTATTCATAATTATATATAAAAAGTACATTAGCATTAGTAATTATAACGTACTTGGGACGAAATTTGAGGAAATAATAATCAGTGAACTAATAAGTTCATCTTTCTCCCTATCATTTTGTAAAATATAATGAAATTAGAGTTTCAAAAATTCTTTAAAATTATCTTTCCCTTTTCACTTTATAATTTAATGCATAATTTTGGGATTAGCATAGTTTCTTTGAACTTTTGAACGTGAAATTATATTGATAAATATATGTTCGATTTAGTTCTAGTATTATATTTTACAAAGTAGGAAACCCGAAAGTATATATGATGAAAAGAAAAGTTTTGTATTTTAGACACATGTAATAATCTATTAAGATAAATGACTTCATACGTTTTTATGTATAACAAAAGTTAAATATATCACCAAGGCGATATATTTCAACGTTTATTCTCGAATAATACGATATCTTTACATTAATCACCAATTAGGTTAGCTGCTCAAATTACGTTCTGGAAACGTTCTTTTCTTGCGGCTATAAATAGGAAACGAATACCAGAATCTGACCTGTTTTCTTACAATTTCCTTTTGAAACTCATTTCATTTAAAAGCAGAGGGTAGGGAAGAAATATATGCTTTTGTATTACCCAATGTAGTTCTCTTTATTGGACCATTTGTCTTTTGCGTAGAGGGAGCGCGTAAGGGAAGGCCCTCGCTGGGCTGTAGATAATGGAGCTTCATGTCTAATTATCTACTGCTTTATGTTCCATTTTTTATTCCCCGCTCTCGTATGTCGCGAGAATATGGTTTTATTCAGTGTCACCATTAAGCGGTTTAAAAAGTGTAACAAAAAATGAGGAATTTATGCCAATTGGTTTAAATTGAGTATATAGTTGTCGTATAATTTATCTACCATAAAAATTTCTAGAGAAATTTACGTTATTTTATTTATTGTTAATAAGTATATATTTCCGATAAGTATAAGTTATATTCCACTTTAAAATATGTGAAATTAATTCTGCTATTTATTTTTATTTTTTCTTTATTAATTATACTTGAAATATTTTCAAAAATATGCACTATATTCGAGATAAATAATAATGTATAACATTATACTTATTTCTGGTATATTTTCAATATGTAAAGCTATATATCTTATTCCAATATTAATACAAATAAATTTATGTTCCTATATAGTATATTGTTTATAGTATATAAAAAGAAGTATTTTAAATATTTTATTAGTTTTTTAACTCACATTTTAAAATTGATATTAATACAATATTACTAAATGGTTTAAGGTTTCTGATAAACTTAATTTGAAAGGATGTGTGAATCAAAATTTCTGTTCAGAATTAATCATAATAGTGTATAAAATTAAATTTGCATTATAACATTTACATTTAAAGAAAATTTGGGGAAATAATAATCGATAAGCTAATAATTTGATCTTTCTCTCAATCACTTTGGAAAATATATTCAAATTAATGCTTCAAAAAATTTCATTTTATCGTTTTTTAACATTTTATAGTTTGCAGTGTACTTTGAGAATATCATAGTTTATTTTTAAATATGGAATTATTTTAGGTATTTTATTAAAAATAAGATTGTGGTTTAATTTTCAAATAATGATACTGAAGGAAACACATTATTGAGATCTTTCATTTTATTGTTTTTTTTTATCATTTTATAACTGTCAGTGAATTTTGGGAATATGTTTCTTTACATATGGAATTCAGTTAGGTATTAGTAAAAATAAGATAGAGGTATAATTTCCAAATAATGGTACTGATGGGAATAACTTATCGATATCCTTCATTTTAATCTATTTTTTTATCATTTTATATTTTTCAATGAATTTTGGGAATATAATAGTTTTTTTAAGTATGAAATTCTTTTAGGTATTAGTTAAAATAAGATAGTAGCTTAATTTTAAAATAATGATACTCAAGGAAATAAATTATCAATCTCTTTCATTTTATCATTTTGTAATTTGCAGTGAATTTTGGAAATATAATAGTTTCTTTAAATATGAAATTCTTTTAGGTATTAGTAAAAATGAGATAGTTGTATAATTTTAAAATAATGTTACTGAAGGAAATAAATTATCGATATCTTTCATTTTATCCTTTTACAATTTGCAGTGAATTTGGATAATATAATAGTTTATTTAAATATGAAATTCATTTAGGTATTAGTAAAAATAAGATAGTTGGTTCATTTTAGAATAATGAAACTGAAGAAAATAAATTATCGATATCTTTCAGTTTATCATTTTGTAATTTGCAGTGAATTTTGGGAATATAATAGCTTCTTTAAATATGAAATTCTTTTAGGTATTAGTAAAAATAAGGTAGTTGTATAGTTTTAAAATAATGTTACTGAAGGAAATAAATAATCGATATCTTTCATTTTATCCTTTTATAATTTGCAGTGAATTTTGGGAATAGAATAGTTTCTTTAAATATGAAATTCTTTTAGGTATTAGTAAAAATAAGGTAGTTGTATAGTTTTAAAATAATGTTACTGAAGGAAATAAATAATCGATATCTTTCATTTTATCCTTTTACAATTTGCAGTGAATTTGGATAATATAATAGTTTATTTAAATATGAAATTCATTTAGGTATTAGTAAAAATAAGATAGTTGGTTCATTTTAGAATAATGAAACTGAAGAAAATAAATTATCGATATCTTTCAGTTTATCATTTTGTAATTTGCAGTGAATTTTGGGAATATAATAGCTTCTTTAAATATGAAATTCTTTTAGGTATTACTAAAAATAAGGTAGTTGTATAGTTTTAAAATAATGTTACTGAAGGAAATAAATAATCGATATCTTTCATTTTATCCTTTTATAATTTGCAGTGAATTTTGGGAATAGAATAGTTTCTTTAAATATGAAATTCTTTTAGGTATAAATAAAAATAATATAGTTGTATAATTTTAAAATAATGGTGCTGAAGGATATAAATTATCGATATCTTTCATTTTATCTCTTTTTTTATCATTTTATAATTTGCAGTGAATTTAGGGAATTTAATAGTTTATTTATATATGAAATTATTTGAGGTATCAGTAAAAATAAGATAATGGTATAGTATAATTTTCAAATAATTATACTGAAGGAAATAAATTATCGATATCTTTCATTTTTATCTTTTTTTATTATTTTATTTATAATTTGCAGTGAATTTTAGGAACATAATAGTTTATTTTAATATGAAATTATTTTAAGTATTAGTAAAAATAATATAATAGTATAATTTTTAAATAATGATACTGAAGGATAATCTCATATTTTAGTGTTAACTGATTATTTTTGTATTAATTTTGTTTAATTATATTCATAGAATTTTAAAAAGACTTACATATTATGTGAAGGTTAAAAACAATTAAACTGTATGTTTAAATAATTAATATTGAAAAATTAGCATCCTATTAAATCCGAAATATAGTTAGTATAAGAATATTTATGTTGTAGCTTATCTCTTACTGAGAGTTCTAGATGCATAAACAAAAGAGGATGAGAACTTAATATTCCACCAGCAGTACCTAGCTTTCTTATTCTTTTTAAAATCTTATTCTTCCAGTTTCCCTTATGTAAGGCTGCAGTTTCTTGAACTTTCCCTGTTAATCTTTTCCCCATCAGCGTGAAAGCTCTTCTGCCGCCAGATGGCATGATGTGACACCAGACTTTTTCGAAGCAAGTACCAATATGAGCAAACGATCTATCGATAGGGAAGAGTAAATTCCCTCCTTTTGTTATATAAATATTTGATGTGGATAGAACTCTGTACACAGTATGAATATATTCCCTTGAAATTTCTCCTTAATTTATACACCGTCAGATATAGATAGCAAATATTAATGTAACCGAATTGTTAATTAAGTGCCTCATATTAAGTGAACTATTGCATGGTATTTTAAATATAAAAAAAATAACAAATATTTAATTTAAAAATTATTCTTTAACCTTTAGGAAACTTATAGGCATGGGAACTTCTAACCTTTATCTTCAATATTTAAAAAAGTTATTTGATTACATTATTTAATTTATAAAGATTTTACAAGAAATGGAAAAGTTAAAAGTATTTCTGTACGTTTACTTGGATTCTATGCATTAAAATGCTAATTTTGTTACGCATATTACTTAATTCTGAGAATTTCTTTAAGAAGTGTAAGCTTTAAAATTGTTTTTATATGTTTAAAGATTTTTGATTCTCTGCATCAAAATGCTGCATTTGTTTACAGAGATATTTCAAGAAATATAAATCAAAATTCAAAGCACTTTATTAAAAAACAAAGTAGTCAATCGGATTTTGGTGGACAGCGGGCAGATATAGAGTTTAATATAGATCTAAAACAGTCTCTATTGTCTTTCACCTGATGCTGTCACCATATGAATTCTGATAAATAAGATATAAATAATGTCGCGCTCACCTCCTCATGCCTCTTGTTCCTCCATTTAGCAATGCAATACATTCTGTCAACTGTTTAGGTATGAACTCTTGTATCAGGATCAATAAAATTGTATTTATGATTAACTTTAGCATTGTAAGAATCCTTCTATTTCTATTTTTTTGGTAACCTTTCCAACTGACAGAATAAATTGAGCTACCACCTGCAATGTTTTCAATAATTTTATCAAAAGGGGTAGAGCCAGTTCTATTAGGAACAGTGACAACAAACGAATCTTTTGTTTCTCTACATTTACCACCAAACATCCACTGTTCGGGTAATACTCGACCACAATTATTTTTACGTTTAGTGAACTAAATTTCATCAATTTCCACAATGCAATTGGTCCCCCTACCTTCATGTTTGGTTTAATCTCCATATCCAAGACACATATTTCACACATGTAATTGTTCCACTCTATATCTATTTATCCGATAAATCATGTTGCTCTTCACAAAATTTAATCGACGTCAACTCCTCTCACCAGCTGTGTATGAATCTCAAAGCTGAATGAAATGTAATTTTTCTTTCCTCAAACCAGTTGGCTTTAGTAAATCCCACTTGCTGATCACACTGTCTTAAATTACATTTCCTAAACCTATGTTTACTAAAATAAAGTTCCATGTCATAGGAATTGCCACAATTTTTTTTTTTGTGAAATATTTCGCTCCTGAAAAAATAAAATCGCATCTTGTTCTGTTTCTAGCAAATCGCAAATAAACATTTCAGTAGAACTAAAAAATGGCTTCAAAAATCAGTAAATAACAAGACAACAAAGAATACAAAAGATAGCTACGTACGAACAACAAGATTGCTCTTTATTGGCACATTAGCACAACTTCTGCTGTGGTGGCATTAATATGTAAATACCGCACAATTAATAAGTTAACAGATATTTTTTAAGATTACTCAGAAGTATAAATGTTAAAAACTTTTCTCTATATTTAATTTTTTTAATTCTATTCATTAAAATGCTAATTTTCTTACTCACATTATTTAAATAATAGACATTTTTCAAGAAAATAAAAAATATTTAAACCCTCAATCTACGTTTAATTTTTTCAGATTCAATGCATTAAAATATTAATTTTGTTATGAGGTACAAGTGTTAAATTTTTATAAGCAAACAAATATACTATTTAAGATTCAAAAATTTATACAATAAAACTGTTCAAAGAATTAACAAGTTTATTATTGTTATTGTAAACTGAAATGAACAAGAATCTGTCAAATTCCTGTATCTTTAATTGTGTAAATTAAAATCTGTTTCATAAAATATAACTTTAGAGGCACCTGAAAAAATTTATCTTAATCTTAATTTTTCTTAATTATAAGAATATTGTCTAAAAGAATTTTATAGCTAATAAAGTAAATTTTTGAGTCAATGACACTACTATTTAATAATAAATTCAAAATTTATTTAATATTTCATAAAAGTTCAAAACTGACAAGTTTTTAATTGCATGAAATAATCAAATAATCTGATAGAATATCTCATAGGTTTTTTTTTAATATGTGTTAAATTATATTAAATCAGGTAAAATTCAACACAATATTATTCGATTCCTTTGTAACAATAGGCCTAACATTGGCCGATTGGTTAGGGCGCTGATCGTCGGTACCGGAGTTCGTGAGTTCGAATCCCACTATGGCATGTATGTTCGTAGCCGTTCGGAATCGGCTTTAAGCTGTAGGTCCCGGTCTCATTAGCCCTCGTGTGCAAAACAGTAGACCGTAGAGCTCCAAACCAAACCACACCTTTGTAACAATAGCTTTTGTGTCTGGAGAATGCTTTCCGATTGGCCCATCTCTATAAATTTATTATTTTGAGTTTTACGACCAGTTCTATAAAATATTTTTGCTTATCATTTAGTACGTTTTTATTATAATTATATTTATGACAAGAATTAAAAAGGTGTATCGCATTGTGCATATGCGAAAAAGTAATATCAAGCATAAAATTATTGTGTTTTGGAGAAAATTTATGAAAATTTCATTCTTGTGATTTTAATTTTAAAATAATACGTTCCTTCTAAGAATACATGTATATCGTTGCAGTAAAATTCGAATTAAATTTCATTTTTGTTATAACTAATTTTTTTTATTGTTTAGTACCAATTTTATAAATTTAATTAGCTTAAATCAACATAAATCTTCAAAATTTAAAGCTAAAAATGTAAAGTGATGTTTTAAAAGAATTTATTTAACCATTGTAAACATTGTGTTATGCAGAAATTCTCAAAACTGAAAATAATAATCTGTTAGAAAGAAAAGCAAACATCTGTATCACTCCAAATCACATAAAAATGTAAGATAGAAAATGCAATTCTACAAGTTAGGGAGGTTGTTACGAGTTGAATTTTAGGCTTATTGGTGACATTTTTGGCAATATAATTATTCATAGGATATATCTATCTATTTATATGTCGTCAAAAATATGTCCACGATGCCAAATTTGACTATATAGTGCCAAATGGCGACAGAAGTATAATTTACTGTTTATCTTTAGGTTCCGATTTTGTATTACTATATGATTTTGATGCATCTATAATGATCTTACTATTTTTATCTATTTTTATACTACATAAATCTAATTTTATTTATACTCTATAAACCATGCAAAAACTATTATAAATTGTAAACAGTTTTAGTAATGATAAATCTAAGTAATTTATATTTTTTTAACTTATTTCATTTTAAATACAATGAAATAATTTAAATGAATATAAATTACTCAGATTTGTTTTAGATATTACAATTAAACAATTGTATTGTCTAAAATACAAATTATATAATTTTTTATATGTTTAATTTATTTTTTCACAAATGTGAGATATTTGCCTTTATTATCACCTTAACACAAAATCCACCGTTCAGTTTTATTATTATGAGCAACACACAAATGCATCCAAGCTTTATTTGGGAATTGAATGCAAACTCGCATTCTAGGAGCACGATACACTAAAAATAATACAATCGGAGGTCGCCCTTTGTTCCTATAAAACAATTTGAATGCTTTACAACAAAATTTAAATTATATTACTATTTTAATATCTATGCTTTTTAATTTATTTTAAAGGAGTATGAATTTTACAGGAATAAATCACTATTAAAACGAGAGTATGTCTTTTTAAAAATTTGTAGAAAATATTCAGAGGTTAAAATTTATTTTCAGAGTAAGATAATAAGCAAATATATGAAAGAATTTAATGTTCGAAACAAAGAGGAAAATTAATGTTTATTGGTAATAAATATTAATTAACTGAAAACTAAATCCTATGAATGTAGAATACGATGACTCATTTCTGCAAATGAAGAAACTTTCCTGGATTTTTTTTTTCTATTTGCTTGAAATGAGCAATATCGAATGGCAACTTCGTTTAACTAGGCGTTTCAACAAAGTGAGAAATTTTCTCTCGCTCCGAAATTGCTGTTTCCCCTTTCAAGATATATGCTGAAGATTTTTCTCATTTTACTTTTCATCTTTTTCTCTTTCGTTCCAAAGGAACTGCTGCTTTCTCCAATGAATCTGCTAACTTGGTGTTGGGGAGTCATGCACAAAACGAAATGTTTATTTTAGATCTAATATCCGACATTACAATTTAAAGATAAACTTCCATAAATGTAAAAGTTAATTATTTAAGAAAGTATACAATCTTATTATACATAACAAGTTTTAACGAAATGAAAACTACTTTTCTGTCTATTTGTGAAACTGCTTTAAAGATGCTGTTGAGAAATCATTATATGAAAATAACACTTCGAGTACAGGCAACGTATTTTTCGTTTTTTGCACTCTGTCACTGGAGCACGGGTCACGTAAAAATACGCATTTAGTATATTTGTGGTGGATACCAGCTAATCACCACAAATCTACTAAATAATTATAATTATATGTATTTGTGACATTATATGCGTGTTGTTTGACAACGCTTTGCATTTTTTCTTTCTACAGGTTATGATTGTCGAGTCACTCTGTCTTTTGTTGCGTTATGTCGTCTTCAATCGAATTCCTAGCTCCAGAACGTACACGTCGTGTTTTGTCAATTTGAAGCTTGGATTTTTTATTGTTGAATACAAAATTGATAAAATGAGCCTTCGTGACAAAAAATGTGATGTAGAAATACGTGCTGACAGATTATTGGACTTTAATTTAATTTACTTTTACTTTTAATTTATTTTAATAATTTTTACTTTTGTACTTTTAATCTTTTTATTTTTGTGATTTCGTAAAAATATTGTATTTTTTTGCTAAATAATCATGCAGTATATATTAAAGTGTAAAATAAAAAAAGTTTCTTTCATAAAAACAAAGTAGTTTTCGATTTACTGCAATTTTTCTGAATAATTAAACTTTCCCGCGATTCTCGAAAAAACGTCCGCTTCCCGTGCAAGTTGGCAGTGAAGTATACCCGCATGCCAAGAATTAAATAAATATTTCTCAGTTTGTGAAAGGTAAGCAGACTTCAAAGTAAAATTAATTTCGTCAACTATTCGTGGCATATTTCTGCCTACATTTTAAATCATCAAATATTTTAACATCATTTAGCATGGCCTGAGTCGCATCACTATAAACTACTAATTTGTTATATTAGGAATAATTCAGTAAGACAAAAAACATTCATTTTTTCCAAAACTCAAATTATACTACTAACGCTTATTGTTATTCTTGAAATATTATAAGGTTTTATGTAATTATGCGTTTTTCTAAAATGTAAAATCAATTAAAATCTGTAGTTTAAATATTTAGGCCTTTGTTTAAATATTTAGGCATAGAAATATTATTTTTATACATTCCCGAATACTTGAGAGACTGCTATTGTTCTTAAACTGTTCTTAAACAGACTTTTTTTTAAAAAGTAGTAAATTTATTAAAGTGATATATATGAAATCGTTTTTTTTTTAAATACTGTGTATGGCATATTTTGCATTTAATATTTTAAAGTAATTACACTACTGTGTAAATATATAATCTAAATTTTAATAGTTTTTAATTTTTCCCGATATTTTATAATTTGTTGTTCACGTGCTAAAAGTTTGGATCAGTTGGAGTGATACAGTCTAATTTTTTGCAACAATTAGGCTAAGGAAACCAGGACCTACTGCCTAAAACCGATTCCAAATTTTTTCAAGCACCTATGTCATATTCGGATTCGAAACCATGAACTCCGCTACCGAATATTAGCTCTATAATCATTCGGCCATCATTCGGTCATAAATTGCTAGAAACTTGAAAATCTAAATTTTAATTTTAAATATTTTAATATTCCAATATATTTTATAATTTGTTGTTTACCTGCTAGTAGTTTAATTCGGTTGGAGATCTACGGTCTAATATAATGCAACAGGAGGACTAAAAAGACCGGGACCTATTTCTTAAAGCCGAATCCGAACGACTAGAGACACCCATGCCACAGTGAGATTCGAACCACCAAATATCAGCTTCGGAACCTTTCGGCCATCCTTCTACCATAAACTGCTAGAACACTCGAAAATCTAAATTTTAATCTTAAAACTTTTTAATTTTCCACTGTATTTTATATTTTTTGTTCACTTGCTAGAATTTTAGTTCGGTTGGAGATCTACTGTCTAATTTTTTTTTGCAACAAGAGGACTAAGGAGACCGGGACCTACTGCTTAAAGCCGATTCTAAATTACTACAAACACCCATGTGACCAGCGCCGTAACCATTCGGCCATCATTCGACCATAAATAGCTAGAAACTCGATAATATTACTCTAAACACAGGTCAATCATTTTTTTATAAAAAAAGTTCTAATCATTAAACATACATATTTGCGATGTAAGAAATCCCAATTATTTAAAACACTAATTTGTTCTCTTTTTGAAAGCAGTTGCGACTCTTTGAGATTTCTTGATTTTTGACTGTATAGTGAGATCTCACTTTGTGACTGCTCCCTGAATGTTGTTCTCCAGCTAATTATTCCTCCTGTCTGAATACTATTGGCGCCGTTAAGTCCGTCGATCCCGACATCTTAATAACGGTTAACGCTCTGAGCTACGATCCCGCTCCCTCCTCCCAAGGTTTTATTAATTCTCATAAATCACAAGACTTCGAGAACAATCTATCTTAATAACGCTACATTTCAAATTCATGGCTGAGGCTTAAATCAACCCTTGCGTTTGTGGAAGCTTGTTCCCCAGGAGTTGATGTCACTCTCGCTAGGCTTATAAGTCTTATAATTACTCCGTAATTGCGGACCTTATGTCTACTCGTGTTAAGTAGAATATTTTTGCTGAGGTAACTGCGGTACGCCCCTTTACGAGCTACTGTACAATTACTGCTGGGATCGATCTTTCCTTACCAGAAAGAAATTACCAAACAGTTAAAAATTACCCATCTACTCATTTATTTACAAAATGCTACATTTCTTAAATTATTCAGATGAATAACCAAGTACAAAACCTCAATAACTTCTTAAGATAATAAAGGACTTTGTTTTTAATAATTCAATAGGAAAAATTCAGCATTTGTAATAATTAGTTTAATAATAATTTTAATAATGTATCACAAATGTGATTAAAATTTCAAATCAAATAGTGAATATTTTTTAAAACCATTAAATATTACTCTTTTAAAAATTAGCTTCACTTTTCCACGTTATATGGCCTTTTTATTGTCAGGAAACATTTTAAATTATATAATAATCGTTATCTCTTATCGTAAGCATTCTTACAAAATATTAGAAGAAATTTATAATTATACATAAAAATGGTACTTATCCTGAGATTTTTTAGAAAATATTACAAGCGGTCTAAAACAATTCATAAAATATATATTTTGTTGTATACAAAACGTATATAAAAGTTTTTTAAAGTAGAGAATTGTCAAATTTTGGATTTCTAATCATATCATTTTTTACTAGCTTTTGTTTTTATGCAATAAAATAAATAACTGATACATTTTCTTTAAAAATTCACAAAAAAATTGAAAAAGCGAATAAAGATATTAGTAATAGCTATTGTATTGTAATCATAAATATATGCAGTAAGAAATGCATATTAAAATTACATTTGCTTCTCTCATTCTTTATTTTATTATTCAATGAGATATAAATACCAAATTTTCCTGCCATATTATACAAAGCTGAAAGTCGACATTCGCTTTACATTTATATAGATAATTTAAAATTAAAAATATAATACATGCTTATTTTAAAATTTCAATTACTCAATTCTACTCTACACATAAAGGCTACACAAAATAAATTATGCTTATACGAATAACAAACTGGGCTTTATAATATTTACGTCAAGTGTAAAATATTTATAAACGTAAATACTAGATATAACAAGAGTATTAAATATCTTTAAAGAGTAAATTGTATTTTTCAAATATATTTTCAGTATTTTGAATTATAATATAAAAATAGTTTTTTCACAGAAATATTTTATGTTCTTATATTTACTAAATAGTTCTGAAATTCAAAATAAATTTATGACTCAGAGAAAATGTAAGCTTTGTAAGTTCACAACATTCTTTTAAATGCGTGTAAAGTACTTTCAAATGTTTTTCAATTGTGTAATTAAATCTCAAAAACATACTTATTTCATATCTTTGATTTCTACTATAATTTCATAATCTTAATTTCATAAATAAAAAGCTCTAAATAAACTGATAATATGTGTTTATTAAAAATATTTTTAAAAATCATAAATTTTCAGTTTGGTTCTAAATGTTTTTACATCTGTCTTAGTGTGACTTTACTTAATTAAATTAACAATTTAATTGACCAGTTAGGGCTTTTTATAGGGGGTTGTAAAGGGTATTTGGCTTAAAAATGTCGCCAAAAATTGTGAAGGCATGCATTAATTGATTTTTTAATCGTGTCGTAATATTTGCCTTGATTTTAAAGTATATTTAATTGTTTATGGAAATTCTTACTAAAAATAAATTTTATTAAAGGAAATCCTTACGATATGTCAAAATACAGAAGAGCACATACAATAATAAAATTATTGGCTCACAATTAAAATAATAATTTTCACATTTTAGATAATAGTTGCCTAACTATACATAAACCTAAACTAAAGATATCATACGCTTTTGTCAATTTCATTATCTAATAGATAATTACTCATAAATTAACCAAAAAAACAAAGTAGTTTATAAAAACGTGTATCAGAATATGGTGATTGCCCCAAAAAATTCAAACATTAGTTGTTTATTTTTACCAATTTCAGTAGCAAGTTTAAATACCAAATATGTATTCATGAAATATTTATATATTTTATTATTTTATCCATAAAAAAGAATAAAAAAGAGATTTATTTATCTTTTATGCTGCTATGGCGTAACAAATGTAAATATTTAGACATAGAAAGAAGTTACTAAATAATGATTAAAGATCATATAAATAATATCTAAAATGTGTACCACAATAAATTTCTCAATGCATTACTTCCTTATATGACATTTGTATTTCAAATGAATTCACTAATAAACATTAATAATTTTAAATATGAAACACAATTGTTCAGTCAATTTTCCTGAAGATCTCAAAAATTCAAACATTAGTTGTCTATTTTTACCAAAGTCAGTAGCAAGCTTAACTACTAACTATTTATTCCTGAAATATTTATATAGTTCATTATTTTATCAATAAAAAGTAATAAAAAAGGTTTTTATTTAACTTTTATGCTGGTATGGCGTAAAGAATATAAATATTTAGGTACAGAAAAAAGTTACTAAATATTGAGTAAAGACTACATAAATAATACCTAAAATGTGTACCACGATAAATTGCTTAATGCTTTACTTCCTTACAGGACATTTGTATTTCAAATGAATTCACTAATAAACATTAATAATTTTAAATATGAAACACAACTGCCCAGTCAATTTTTCTGAAGATCTCAAGAATTCAAACAGTTATCTATTTTTAACAAAGTCAGTAGTAAGCTTAAATACTAAATATATATTACTGAAATATTTTATATAATTCATTATTTTATCAATAACAAATAATAAAAAAGAGTTTTATTTAACTTTTATTCTGGTATGACGTAATAAATGTAAATATTTAGATATAGAAACACCTTAATAAATATCGAGTAAAGATTACATAAATAATATCTAAAATTTATACCACAATAAATTTCTCAATGCATTACTTCCTTATACGACATTTGTACTTCAAATGAATTCACTAACAAACATTAATAATTTTAAATATGAAACACAACTGCTGAGCCAGTTTTCCTGAAGATACTGCTTTGTTTCCTTTCCAAGCTGAGAAAATCGCTACAGATCCAATTCAGAAGCGTTAATAACGTTTAATGTTATTCCCAAGAATCTCTTAGCGGACTTTATTAATTGTCATAAATCTTCCGGGTAGCGTGACAGCTCTCTTCCACCCCAGCTTGAGACTTGGTATTCATAGTTCCGTTCTAAATCAAATCCCCAGCAACATATGTCTTTATCCTTCTCAAATTAGGCTTCGCATGTCAGTATTTATTGCTCTGTTTATGACGAAAGATACAGGTAGCTCAGGAAATCTCATTCCTTAAGAAAGACAAACTCGAAATGCAATCTAATTAAATACAGTACTTTAAGCAGGGAATGTATGTGTTTGCTTAAGGCTCTTTATGAATGAATATTTCTACTCGATGAATTGTTCATAAATTTTTGCTGGCTTAACATTGTTTTAAACAATTCGTTTCTCCATAAAATTCTGACTATGTTATCTGTCATATTTAATACTATTTTGAAAGGTAATGAAAATTGCTTTAACCTGTTTTAAGATAATTGGGTAAATATATTTCATATGAAACTTAATTCCTAGAAACTTTATTCTTCAATGGACGGTTTTAATTTATCTAGATTCATTCTATCTATAACGAATT
>CM063501.1:18313612-18321112 GCA_032207245.1 Pardosa pseudoannulata
TATATATATATATATATATATATATATATATATATATATATATACATTTATATATATACATATATATATATATACATATATATATACATATATATATATATATATATATATATATATATATATATATATATATATATTATATATATATATATATATATATATATATATATATATATATATATATATATATATATATATATATATATACAAATATATATGTGTATGTTTATGTAAGAGTATAATATAAATATAGAACTCACAATATTGATACAGTGTGTGCCTGATTGAGAACATTCTACCACAACTTTTGACTAAAATTTTAACGGTTTCTAACTTTAATTTTGAAAAGACATTTTATATTAAACATGTATAATCGCTTAAAATGGAATTTAATGTTTTTTATTCATAGTGGCGTAAACGTAGATTTGATTTATTATTTTTACATTTATCAATAAAATGATTAACTCATCTTTTTCGAGACAAAATAGAAATATATATATATATATATATATATGTTTATTTATTTATTTATTTTTGTTAGATTTAAAATTTATAATTATCGTGCAATCGTGAGGGTATTATTGACCTCACCTGATCTACAGTACAATGTTTACAAAGGTAAACGACATGGGCATTTAAAAGGTTTAAAGTACATTAGTGTTCAGCAGAGAAAAATTCGATGTTTTCATTTTATTGAATAGCAAAACAACTTTAAGAATAAGTATCAAAGAAATTGTTTAACTGTTTACTTCTATAATAATTTATATAAATATTAACACAACGAACTATTCAATTGCTACAGATAACTACCTAAAATAGTTTTAAAAAATAAGTGAATTTCGATTTTTGTAAAAATTTGAAAAATCATCCATTTTTTCCATATATCTTCGATAATATACTTTGATAATGTACCGTGTAAAGTATGAAATTTGCAGTATAAGTTACAATATAATCATATAAATTAGTTTAAATTGCAAAAATCTATCATTTTCTAAAATTTAAGCATTATTATTTATATATTATAAAGGAAAAAAATAATTAAACTATATTTTTTTCTCACTATAAATGCTTACAATGAAAACCAAACAGTATTCAAGGCCTATAAAGCACTTTATAAATAAAAATAGTCCAACTATAAGAAAATTAATTGTGTATGGATTGTAATTATTATCTCTTAAAGAAAATAAAAATTAAAATTTAAGAATTATTAAGATTTTATCTTAAAATTCTAAACAGTCTCATAAAATATATTACTAATAGCATATTAAATTTTTAAATAGAACAGTAATAGTTTAAATTAATAGTGAATATCTACTTTCCTCTAGAAATTCTAAAATATGACCATTTAAGAGATTTTCATATAATTTTGAAAAATTGCTTATTACAGAATAAACTTCAGAATATATTACAATATGTAAATTTTGTAGGAAATCCCAATTTTAGAAATATTTACTCCTTGTTAATATTAATTACATTTATTATAACATTTTTATGAAATAAAATATAACTATATAATGAAAAATAAATAAAACATGATTGCAAATATATTACTTACAAACATTCCTTCTTTTGATTTGATTTCTTATTTTTTCTTCTATGGGACAAATAAGTTTCATAAGCAGTTGATATTTTATCTCGTGTCGAAGAGCAAGTAAATTCGCTTAATGAGGCTGTTAATTTGATACAGGGTAGGCTTCTTCCCAAAACTTTTAATAAAAAAATAAAATATGATTTACAATCTGTCTTCAGTTGTATTTTTAACTTTGAATAAACTAAAATAACATTTATTTGCTAACATCTTCATACAATATGAACTTCATTTATAGTAAGAATCTACAGTCATCTAAAATACTTACCTAATAATCCTATTAATTTATGAACTCGAAGTTTTTTATCAAATCAGTTTGTTGATTTCATTTTGGAAGAGTATTGATATTTTATAACTTTTCTGATTGTAAATTTGATACGGTTCTGTATTATTTAAAATAATAAATTTTATGTATTACAAATATCTCTAGATAAAACTATTCTATAGAAAAAACATATCCCTACATAAAATAAACTAGAGTTTTTAAATTAACTTGATCAATCGGTGAGTTGTTTTTTTTTTTTTTTTTTTTTTTTAAGATTGTACATATATATTAATTTTTATATTATGAACAATATTAATTTGGGAATGAATATTCATTTAAACATAAAATTGCTAAATAAAAATTTTTCAAAGCTTGTCATTCAAAATATGTCATATATTTATGAAAAATAATTAAAAAAGAAAAAGAAAATATTTCTTAGATAAATAAAAAATGTCAATTCACTTTAAATAACATATTATTATTGAGATTCTTACATTTAATAAATAGATTTTCATATTTATTTTACCTTTATTTCTTAATACTGCATAAAAGATGAATACGATTGTACTTCTTGATTTTTTACTTTGACCCCAAAACATTTAATAAAGAATAAAATATCACTCTCATTCTTCTCTCTTTTATTACTAACTTTGATTACAAATTTGAGTACATATTCATACAATATTTACCCTCTTCATAATAATCTTCCACATTAATATATACTTAATTTTTGAAAAATTACTAGTTTGTGAATTGATAATAAGCTAAGAATAAATAGGGAAATGTGGCAATTATGTCAAGTATTGAACAAAAAAATTAAAACCCTGAAATATCTTTTAAAACATTAACATAAAATAGTCTTTTAAATTCATATCTTATTTCAAATGGGTTACAAATTTCTCTTCAAACTTTTCATGTATTTGTTTTGAAAAAATTTAAATATTTTTATACAAATGAAAATAATACTTTAATACTTTAACCCTCTAAGCGGTTCACACGTACAATTCCGCCAAACCGATGATGTCTTCAAAGCGGTTGTTACGTACAATTTTCGACCTCCAAAAACTGTCCGAAAATGGATGTAATGTAAATTTCTGCCAGTGTTTGAGGTAGGAGCGTCAAGTCAATTGTTTAAAAACTGCATCCCTCTTTGACAGACATTTATTGAGGGATGCACCCCTACTCCCTGAGGCACAAAGACGCTGATAGCTTTTCATGGCTTTGTAAATCTCTATTTCGAAGTATTTCGTTTGCGGTAACAGATGTATCTCTAATTGCACCACTTAAATATCTTGGATAACTTTCTTTAAAAAATATAAATAATTCTATTAAAGAATATTTTTTTTTGTACTTTTAGAATCCATTATTTCTTATGGGATGATCTTCGAGACTTGACGAGCTTTATGTGTACTAAAAATTAACTATCTATAATATTTATTTATATATCTATTTATAACCGGAAGTAAAAGGACAATAACGAGGGTGGGTTTCCCGTATTCCATTCTAGTCGACAAACATGAATGAAAAATCATAGAATGCTTTGGCCATTGACACAATAAACCTTTATATTATTTTTGGAGACTTTTTTTAATCGGTGTGTTCCACTCGGAGGGTTAAACAGCATATCACCATCACTTCAACGTTTTGAAAAAACAGATTATTTCATTATGATTGCTATAGAAAGAAAAACAATGTTTAAATTCTTAATGTTCCATTTAAGAAAGAATAAAAATATTATTCCCCTTATGTTTTAGTTTTATTATTAACTCTGAATAAGTTTAAACCACAATTTTGTGATTGAATTAATACAATACACCTCTTTTATAAGAAGCATCTACATACCTATATTATCATATCTATATTATTAACTTAATTATAAACAATATTACTAGTTTGTGAGTTGATAATTAGTTAAACATAAATAGGAAAATTGTTGAATAAAACCTGTGAAATGTGTGTCATTAAAAATATATCATTTATTGATAAAAAAATTAAATCCTACATTTTCGTTTAAGGGGACACATCACCTTTAAGCAATTTCAAAATGAGGAATTTTTGTTACTTTTCGATAACTTTTTTTCTTATTTTGGAAATTACATGGAAATTTTAGCATTTGTTCTCTAAATCTAATTAATTACTTTCCTGTATTTACTTTGTTGCTGGTAAATAAGAACTTTTTTATATAAAAAAATAAAAGTGCTTGTTTTGAAAATTTAAAAATTTTGCTGTCACCATGCGCGCAGTCTTACAGCAACACAAACTATATTTCAGCGATAATTTTTGCATATTTATAAACAAGAAACATTAGGTATTATTCTCTACCTATTTAAAATTTAAAAGTTATCAGAAATTTTACACCAGGAGAATGAATTTTCAAAAAACCTAAAATAACGTTGTAAAAACATTTCTTTTAAAATCCTATTATATTTCAAATGTGTTACAGTATTCTTCATATTTTTCATATATTTGTTTTGAAAATCCATTAAATATATTTTAGTAATTCAAAGTTGCTTTACATAACATATTACTGTCAAGATTCTACCATTCTAAAAAAGTAGATAAAATAATTTATTTCTGATTGCTGTAGAAAGAGGAATAGTGTTTAAATTCTTAATTTTTCCTTTAATAGTCAAAACCTTTAAAAAAGAATAAACATATGATTCACATTATAATCTCAGTTTTATTATTAACTTTCATTAAGTTTGAATTACAATATATTACACCCTTTATAAGAAGAATGCACGTACTTATAAACTTAATTATAAACAACAACATTAATTTGTGAGTAAATATCTAGCTAATTTTAAATAGGAAAATTGTTGAATAAAAGCTGTTCAGTGAGTGTTATCAAAATATTTCTTTTACTACTGATAAAAAACTAAAACCCTACATTTTCTTTTAAAACATTTCTTTTAAAAACATATCATATTTCAAATGTGTTACAGATTCCTTTTCATATTTTTCATATATTTGTTTTGAAATGAAAATTTTAATTTGTTTTAGTTAAATAATCAAAATTACATTACATAGCGTATTGCTATCACGATTCTATAATTTAATAAAATAGATAAAACTATTTAGTTCTGAATGCTATAGTGAAAGCAACAAGGTTTACAATCTTAATTTTTTATTTAAGCCCCAAAACCTTTAATATAGTATAAAAAATATGAGTCAGAGTCTGTTCTCAGTTTCATTATTAACAGTGATAAGCTTAAACGCCAATTTTGAGATTGTATTAGTACAATATATACTCTATTTATAATAAGCATCTATAAACTTAATTATAAAAACACACATATAAGCATTATAAAAAAATTAGTTTCTAAGTAGAAATTAAGCTAAATATAAACGTAAAAATTGCTAAACAAAAGTTGTGCAATGTGTGTCATTAAAAGTGTTTTATGTATACAGAAAAAATAACTAAAAACTTCACATTTTCATTTCAATGCATCTATTTTAATGTCATAATATATTTGAAAGATAATATAGAACTCTCTTAATGCATTTTATATATTTGTTTTCTGGAAAAGGAACATTTTTCTTAGTTAAATATAAAAACTAATTAACTCTGAGTAGCGCACCGTTATTCAGATTCTAACATTTGAAGAAAAATTAAATCGCTTATTTCTAAATACTGTAGATTGCTTTGGCTTGGTTTGGTTGGGAGCGCTACGGTCTACTGCTTTGCACACGAGGGCTAATAAGACCGGGACCTACAGTTTAAAGCCGATTCCGAACGGCTACAAACATCCATGCCAATAGCGGGATTCGAACCCGCGAACTCCAGTTCCGAAGAGCAGTGCTCTACCATTCGGCTATCGTTCGGCTACCAATGTCGTAGAAGAGATAAACATTATTTTCAGTTTTTATTTTTATTTAAAGTCCAAAATTTTAATAAAGATTAAAAAAGTAATTTACATTCTCTTCTCAGTTTTCTTATTAATTCTTATTAAATTTGATTAAATTAAAAATACAATTTTGTGAATATATTCAAATATTTTCTCCATTTACAACAATAATTTATAGGCATATAAACTTAATTATAAAACACAATACCAATTTTTAAGTAGATGTTCTTTAGATTATAGTTTAAATTAGGGATATTATTGATATTACTGATATTATTAATATTATTTATGTTATTGATATTGATTTTTATTCATAGCTGATAATATTTGGTATTTTTGAGGTGATATTACTAAACATAAATGAAATAATGCTGGATAAAAGTGCAATGTATATATAAATTATATATTTATGTTATTGATATTGATTTTTATACATAGCTGATAATATTTGATATTTTTGAGGTAATATTACTAAACATAAATGAAAGAATGCTGGATAAAAGTGCAATGTATATATAAATTATATATTTATGTTATTGATATTGATTTTTAGACATAGCTGATAATATTTGATATTTTTGAGGTAATATTACTAAACATAAATGCAAGAATGCTGGATAAAAGTGCAATGTATATAATTAAATTATATATTTATGTTATTGATATTGATTTTTATACATATCTGATAATATTTGATATTTTTGAGGTGACATTACTAAACATAAATGAAAGAATGCTGGATAAAAGTGCAATGTATATAATTAAATTATATATTTATGTTATTGATACTGATTTTTATACATAGATGATAACATTTGATATTTTTGAGTTGATATTACTAAACATAAATGAAAAAAATGCTGGATAAAAGTTTAATGTATATCATTAAATTATGTCATATATTGATAAAAATAATTTAAAACTCTTCATATTCTTTACATGCATTTATTCAAAAATCATATAAAAACTCAAACATGTTATTCATTTCTCTTCATATTTCGTACATTTGGTTTTTTTTTAGAAAAACGAAATTTTTTCTTAGTTAACAAACAATTCATTTTAAATAGCATGTGATTATAAAGAAGCAAACATTTGAAAAATAACATTAAATTATTTATTTTTCAATACCCTAGAAAAGATGATGTTTACGTACTTTACCTGTTTTAATTCTTGAATTTCCTTTAAGAACATAAATAAAAGGAATTGTACAAAAATATGCTTTTCTCCAGTACGAACATCATTTTAAGTTTTATTTTACGTAAAGGAAATCTCCGAAAAAAACTTCATTTTAAATTATTGTTTAAAAACAATTTTAATAGAGTTTTGGAGAAGCTAATACTTGAAAATGACAGGAAAACAAAATATTTGCTTTGTGACGCTATAAGACAAGAACGATCGTTTCACACATTTTAATAATAATTCGTTGAATCTAATTATAAAGGAAATTTCTAAATTATATTTTCCACATATTATTTTTACGTAATACATACATTAAAATATGAAACTTCAATTTTATTCTATCCATTTGTTTGTAAAAAAAAATGTTCCTTATTTTATAAAACATATTCGTACAAAAACAGCAAATATAAAGACTTAGGCACAATATCCTCCGGCAGTTTTCTTCAAAAAAGATTTCAAATGTTTCTAAAGAAATGCTATGTACTCATCCTTTTCATTTATCTTTATTTAATTTTGAAGAATTAAAGAAATAAACTGAAATTACAGCAATTTGCTTAAAGTGGACGACTGATTAAGCAAGACACAAAAAGGATCTTTTATGTTAAACATTTGCTTACATT
>CM063501.1:18328612-18333612 GCA_032207245.1 Pardosa pseudoannulata
GACATTAATCCACGAGTAGAAACAGGGCAATTTACAGGGTTTCTGTAATGTGTTGAACACACACCTGAAATGAAGTATTTAAATGCTGACAGACTACTTAATGTTGATATAATGACTATGTACATCAATGGATTGCATATCAGAAAAATCTCTACGAAATCTTTATTTTAAGACATTTCATTTCAGCTCTGTTATCAACTACATTCTAGCATTAAAATGGCTTGCAACGCATTTCCAGCTCTTTTCCAGTCCATATAGGGCACTTAAGCCAGCTCTCAAAGAACCCCACTATAGGTTCGTAATGTTGCCAAATTTATCATTGTCTCTGGAAGAACATTTAGAAATATAATTCCAGTTCACTTTTTAAGAGTAAAAAAACTAGTTAGCAAGAATATAACGATTACTAAAGGTCTGTTTTTGAAGAGCCTTAATCATCCGTCTCAATATTTTCAATAATCTTTTTCACAAATGGGGTCGCATGACTTTATTTTACAATCCCTGTATTTGGAATATATATCTACTTCATATATTTGAGAAAGAATTTATATTGCAATGCAAGATGTTTCTCATATTCCCTATATATGATTATTTCTTAATTTGATATTCTAATAATAGGTAAAAAAAAACTCATTAAGATGAGTCTGTAGCATGCCACACTGTTCCCAATAGTTCTGCATTTGGTAATTCAATTAAAATATTGACAGTATTACGACTTGAGTAAATTTCACCTGTTTAATTGTACTGTCAATGTTAAAATACATTTGCCTATTTTTTCCGATTTATTCACTAATCATTCAAATATTATTATAATAAAGCTTTTGCTTCGTTTAATTGATTTCATAAATCAAGTACAAATGTCTGTACAATATTTTTGTCCATATGTTTACAATTCTTTAAAATGTTTTTACATTAATATAGTAATGAAATAATGATATCTTCAGTACACTTATCAATTTAAATATTTATATATTACAGAATGCATAACCAAGTCCACATTAGTCATGTTATGTTTAAATTTGCATGTAAATTTTAAAAGTTCCCCTATTATTGCACTCATTTTTTATACAATCTTTGTTACCCTAAATGAGCTGGGATGTTTGACATTCCTTAAATGAGTACAATTATGTGTGAAGGAGAGTCACTACACTGAAATGGGTTTGAAGCACGTGTAAATAGTGATATCAAGGAGCTGATTATCAAGACATTTGTAGCTAAATGTATATTCAGTGAATCTGAAATCTACTACTTGATACAATGTATACATTGATTTTAACATTAAAAGCCGTATTAACTAAATAATTCGAAGTATAAATGACTAAAATAAAAAGCTTTTAATTCAGGTCAACTTTTGGTTTAGATTGCCTTCAACTATTAAAGAATTTGAATACGCGTCCAAAAGTTACGGATAATTCCTATACTACATAATTCATTGTTTTATATTTTATTCAATAGTTTTATGTTCATAAGGCAACTATTTTGTAGTGTATGTTAATTATGTTATTAAATCTAATATGTAATTTTAAAATCTTCCACTTTTAAAATTATTATAAATACAAAATTAGTAGTTCTAAGGTAATTGGTTAAACATTAAATTAATACGATATTGGTAAAGTTTTGAGTATGATATTAACTATATTTTATTTCCAGTTGGTAAAAACAATTTACCAATTACAGTTCTCTTAAAATGTATTTTTTATGAAGTGAACGTTGTTTACTAATTTACTTTTAATTTTTAAAAAGTCAATAATTACCTCTTTTATATTAATATATGGATATCTATAAATTAAATCGTTGACGTAATTGAAGTAACAATAAATTTTTCTTGCATTTTTTCATTACACATATATATCACCATTACTAATCTTTGATAACACTTGTATTACTTCCTACCATATGATATTGAATTAAATTTTCATAGTTTTAGAATAAAATATTTTTATTGAAAAATGTTTTGCGTCTATTTATTATAATTATTAAAGTTTGGTATCATTTTATTACTTCCTAGAAGTGATGTAACGAATAGGAGCTATAAGGTTGTAACTCCCTTTAAAGATCGATTTATAGACACACATATATACATAAGTGCATGTATGTAAGGTTTACTGTGTGAATTTTGGCATATGAATTAAAGTGGGAAAGTCGTATTCCATAGAAATGTTCTCGTTATGTCTCGAATGATATGATAATAATATGATAAGAATTTAAGTCATTCACATTTAAAAATAAGAAAATATTCTTATTAAAATGTTCTATTACATTTAGTTATTACAATTATTACTTTCTATAACCAATTTGATATCGTTAAGATCTACTTTACTAAGATCTATGCTATAAGAGAATTCATAAGAAATATAGTACCTTCTTTATGCTAATACTGCACATGCCGAAGAAATATGATAATACCAACTCCAAACTTAGCAGTAGTTATGAAAATAATAAAAAGCAAGAGATAAGACGTTATAAGACGAAGTTATAAAACCTTTCTATATACATATTACATATGCATGTATATGTATGTGTATATATATTTATATACATATATGTATTTATGTATGCGTATATATATATATATATATATGTATGTATGTATGTATGTATGTATATACACATACATATGCATATATATATATATATATATATATATATATATATATATATATATATATATATATATATATATATATATATATATATATATATATATATATATATATATATATATATATATATATATATATATATATATATATACATATATATATATATATATATATACATATATATATATATATATATATATATATATATATATATATATATATATATATATATATATATATATATATATATATATATATATACATATATATATATATATATATATATACATATATATATATATACATATATATATATATATACATATATATATATATATATATATATATATATATATATATATATATAATATATATATATATATATATATATATATATATATATATATATATATATATATATATATATATATATATATATATATATATATATATATATATATATATATATATATATATATATATATATATATATATATATATATATATATATATATATATATGTATATATATATATATATGTATATATATATATGTATATATATATATATATGTATATATATATGTATATATATATATATATATATATATATATATATATATATATATATATATATATATATATATATATATATATATATATATATATATATATATATATATATATATATATATATATATATATATATATATATATATATATAAACGTAGATATATTCCTTACAAATAATATATTTTATAATACCTAACTAATTAGTTAAAAAATTGAAAGTAGCTATCATTTGTAATTAAATTATGATTCAGGAAAATAAAAAAAATTAATTAAACATTTTTAGAAATTTCAACAGGAACTTTTCTTATTTATCATAAATATAAGTTTGTTTGTGGAATATTCTTCCCATAGACTTTTTTATATGTTTCTAAACATAAATGATAAATTATAATAATAAATTTCACAATAATAAATGGTTCTAAATGAAACTTTTTGGTTTGGTTTGGAGAGCTACGGTCTACTGTTTTGCACACGAGGGTTAATGAGACCGGGACCTACAGCTTAAAGCCGATCCCGAACGGCTACAAACATCCATGCCCGTAGCGGGATTCGAACACATTAACTCCGGTTCCGAAGAGCAGCGCTATACAATTCGTCCATCGTTCGGCATATGGAACTTTTTACATGCCTATTTATTTATTTTGTTTTTGTTTTAAGATTGCTAAGATGTGCAATTTCCTTTCCTATCTAAATAATGCAGTCTAAATTAGTTATATTGCAAAATAGGTGTTTCCACATAAGTTAGGCCTTGTAAACCAAATTACATTCTAAAATATTTTCCTTTATATTTTAGTGTACAAATTTATATTAATTTTACTTAAACTAACTTATATAGAAATTTATTTAATGTTAAGAGGTGATCAACAATGACATATCGTGTAAGAAATATAAAGATAATAATAAAGGAGTTAATTACAGTATACAGCAGCTCAAAAATCATATCAATTTTAGGCATTTCCTCTAAACACTGTGCACTGATAAAAGTCAGAAATACTTCCTCAGTTTAATTAGAGAAACCTAAGCAGCTCTAGTTATTGTCTTCTAAAACAATGTTTACTTGTTACGTGCTTTACTTCAAACAATGTTAATTCTTGCCATTTCGATTCTTTCTATATTTGAAAGTAAGTCTTTATATAAATTTTGCTGAGTCAAAATTTTGAATGTTTTGTTTTAAATATCCTTTTCAGTAAATTCCTTTTGTAAAAGTTCCTCACAAATGAGTCGGAAAAATGTGTTTTCTTTCATTTCGAATCATTTTAAATAAACTACATGAAGTTTGTATTTTAACATTTAATTTTAATGAGACATTTGATTTTATCGTGTTTATGTTTTCAGAATTAAAAATCAAATGCATTCTTCTCAGAAAAATTTTTATGTATCTCATTTCAAATAAACAAATAATGAACTGAAGCATCGAATTACAAAGAAATGAAACTGGCTAAAGTAAAGTTAGTGTAAAAAACTAGTTTAATGTTCAGATCCTGTAGGATCGATTAGATATTTTCAAATGCATATTTTTAATCTTTCAATATGTATTCCTAAGATCATTTTACTAATTATCTCCAATGTCTCTTTTATCCTACTCTTCTTTGCTTCTTTGTGTTTTAATTAAAAATAAAAAAAGTAAGAATTAAAGATTTTTATACTAAACATATCATGATCTAATTAACATAAATATAAAGTTAACTGTACTGGAGCACTAATTCTTAATTTTCTTAAATATATGTGCAGAAATTCTAGATTTCCATTCATCTGTGTAACTTTCTATACATAATATTACAATAACATCATATATCTATTGAATTACTTTTTGCAAGCAATGTTTATTT
>CM063501.1:18343612-18371112 GCA_032207245.1 Pardosa pseudoannulata
TCACCATATTTGTATGTTGAGAACCGTTTTATATGTTTATACATTTCAACCAATAAACACACCAAAGTTCTTTCCAGAGCTACTAAGATGTATTTACACTTAAAAAAAAGTAATCTAAACAGGCCCTTTTCGTAACCAATTTTTTTCGTAAAAAAATTTTCAATTGGTTCGTATATTGGCTTATATAGAGTAAAACCAACGAACATACATAAGATGTATCCCATAAGTTTCAAGAATTATTTATACTAAATAGAAATATCTGCGCACGTTTCTTTATAACCGATACTCATCGTAAGCTAACACTTTCAACTGGATCCTATATTTGTTTATATATAGTAAAACCAATGAACATACATAAAATGTATCCCCGGAGGTACTAAGATGTATTTATGCTAAAATAAAATATGTAAAAAGGCCACTTGAATAACCGATTCTCTTCGTAAACCAACACTTTCAATTGGTTCGTATATTTGTTCATATAGAGTAAAATCAACGAACAAACATAAGATGTATTCCGTAAGGTGTAACAATTATTTATACCTAAACAAAATATCTAGGCACTCCACTTTCATAACCGATACTCATCGTAAACCAACACTTTCAATTGGTTCGTATATTTGTTTATATAGAGTAAAACCAATGAACATACATGAGTGTACATAATATGTACATAATATGTGTATATACATAATATGTATATATATATATATATATATATATATATATATATATATATATATATATATATATATATATATATATATATATATATATATATATATATATATATATATATATATATATATATATATATATATATATATATATATATATATATATATATATATATATATATATATATACATATTACTTCGATAAACAGTATATAAAGAAATATTTCAGCTGAAAATTACGATGAAAATATTAGATATACTAATGTAGTAAAACAAATCTAACTGTCAACCAGTTTATATCTTATTAAACTGCTTTTACACTACAGAAATTTCAGAACATAGCAATGCAAAACTCGGATTCAAAACGTTCATTAACTTTAAATAAATAGATAAAGTAAAAAAACTTCTTATCAAGAAGTTTTTTATATAGAAAAATAAGTATCTTTTAAAATATCACAGATTTTTTCTTCTGTTACGCAGTTAAGTTCTCATTTTTGTTACGTTATGCAATTTATGTTAGAAATTATCCTTTTCAAAGAGACAACAATAAAGAAGAGTGATATCCGTATATCATGTATATTTAATTTTCAACTACGAAATAAAAGAGAAGTATACAAAAAATTGAATATGAACATGAAACGTCAAAATGCTTTACATCTGTTGACATTTGTTAAAATCTCGAAGTCAAGGGCTTGTATTGTAGAGAAAAACTAAAAGGAAAACCTTGTATATTAATTTTCAATAGACTTCCTGCTTCGTACAAAGGCGAAGCAGTCGAGGTACGAGAAGAGAGCTGTGAATATGTCATGAATAGTTATGAATCACGTGAATAAATGTTTGCAAAACAGAACTTTCTCTTCAAAAGGAACTGGTGATCAGATAACAGTTGCGTGGATTTTTACTAGGTTACATTTCATGATAATTTTAAAGCAAATATACTACTGAAATGCATTGTTTAGTTTTTCTTGTAGTTGCAATTATGACAGGTGAGATGAAAGGTTTTTTTATTGTTATTAACACTTTTAACGTTGTATAATGCATTTGTTTATTTTTCTTCTTTATTATTTTCCTAATACTGTAACCAATAGTCTTAATATTAAGTGACTATATACAATATAGACATTTTATTAGTTGCAACAATATTTTTTTAAAAGAGAAATTTCATTAGCTGATATTTTTTCAAATATTATACAGACATGTGATTGTTATTAATTATATTGTTTATATTAATAGAGAATATTTCCGGAACCAAATCCGTATGAATAGTATTTTGTAATGCAATTATGGCTGGCTTAAATTTATATTTTTCTATAGAATTAAATTGCAAAATATAACTCAATATAAGAAATAGGATGGTATTTAATATGAATTCTCTTATAATTAATATGTATGATACTACACAAAGGAAATTTTTTACTTATAACAAATATTTTTAATAAATTTCAAATCAAAGCTTCTTAAATAAATATCTCAAAAACTAAGTTTTTTTAACTGTCCCATACTATCTATATTTATTGACAATGTATTTAAAAGAGCACAAAAAAAAGTTAGTCACATAATAATTAAAATGTATGTATTTCCAACAAAAATCAAAAACTCTATTGTTTTTAAAATTAAAAAATGTGTTAAAATTTTTTCTTACGGGAAATATTAAAATTTTAAATAATGCTTAAAGTAGTAAAATATATTATTCTATAGATTATAAGGTATTTTATTGTAAAACATGTTATAAACAAAAGAGATTAGTATGGAAAGTTTTACTTAATTCTAATCATGAAATAATTAATTAGTAAGTTTTAAGACTATTAAAATGCTACTTAAAATTTTCGAACAAATATATTGATTGTAACATATTAATTTGCCATATAGATTGATTAGAAACAAAGTAAATAATTTTTGAAAGCCCACTTCCCTCTTAATTATGGTATCCAAAGAATCATATACGGATCTTACAAGACATTTTTCAGAGACATATTACATTCAAGCACCAGCAAAGTTTGGTCATTACAGTAGGTGTACGTTTATTACTATTTACTTAGTAACAAAAATTGATTTTTATGTGTTTAAATTATTTCCTGAGTATGTTTTACAGTGAAAAAAATAATTTTGATGATGCTTAGTACACTGATAATATTACAAAGAAATAAAACGGAAAGTATAAACATTTTACATACAATTTAATCGCTATACACGTCTTAACTTAGTTGTTTATGATGCATAATGAAGAACAGAAAATGTAGCAATAAAATGCGCTTTATAAAGCTTCATAAGGATATAAAATAGTTTTTATAGTTTAATAATATGTTGCTTATTAAAGTTCCATATAAAAATCTTACTATATATAGCGCTTTTTTAGATACTGAATCTTACTGAATTTTTAGATACTGAAGACGAACAGTTCCAAATATCTATGACAATTATCGTTTTTTATATAAAGATATATTTCTTACTTACGTTTAAATTTACTCTAAATAGAATGTAAATTGAAGCTTCACGTAAATTTAGAAATCTGGTCGAGTAAATTACTTCAACAAAACAACATTAAAAGGATATCTTGTTTTTCATAAAATAGAGAAATATTCATATATATTTTATTTTTTTTACTATTTACAAAAGAGGTTTTTTACTGTACTCTAAATTCCACTGTATATACAGATTATATTTATTACCAAAAGAAAAAGCGTTTGTCTGATAATTGAACTGGGAGTATATCTGGTAAAAAAAATTAATCTATTTTTTTAAGTTAATAAATAATTATCATGAAAAGTACTAATGTTCAAAGTAGAAATAGCAGCATTTTATATAAAAAGTGCTAAGTATTTTTAAAACTCCTTCTTTTTTATCATATATTAACATTTTCAGGTCCAATGAGACTAGAAATTTGCACTTTGAGTAAACATTCCTCTTTAGCCCCATAAGTATATTTAAAGGTTTTGATTACTTCGATCTTTATTTAATATTATAAAATAATTTTCTTTTAAATAAAATAATTTCAGTAATAATTATAATTAAAAATAGCATCTTATATTGAAATACAGATATAAGAATTATGTTTAGAAATTGTACTTTAAAGTAAAATTCTCTATAATTTTTAAACATTAATCTGTTTAAACATACACAATTTTAAATCTTGCCTTCCATTCTAAAATTCTATGAAATGAAATTCCTTCTATTGGAGATTCAAACATCCACTTACTCAAAAGAGGAATTATTTTTTCTCTTGTTGAAAATGAATTCCTTTGAACGATAATCTTTATCTTTTTTAGGAAGTAAGGGTATAGGCGATAGTATTTAAGAAAAGAAATTACGGATATCCGTCAGGAGTTAAACAGCTATTACGTTAGAGTATCAAAACTAAGAGAAATATTATCGTACAATGCAAACTTAAAAGGATATAGTCAGTTAGTGAGGAAAATTCCTTTCAATAGCCTATATTTGATTCAATATAAAATAAAACGTTTAGTCTGATACTTCAAACTGGTACAAAATTTAGTTTCTATATGTAAATTCCTTTTATTTATCTATAAATATCAACGTCATTTTTTAAAAATATTCTACTTGAAAAGAAAAACTAAATAATTTTAAATGTAAAGCACTAATGAATATTTTGTAAGGCATCCATTTTAAAATCAGGAGAAATTTTTGTTTTAGGATGAATAAAAAATGCTGTTACAACAAAGACAGCTAATATTGGTATATTAAAGTAATAATGACTCACAGGCTATTGTGAAATAATATCTGACAAAATTCAGAATATTTTATTTCTTTTTCTAGAGATAGCTATTGCAATAAATTTCGAAATTATTATTATAGGGTTTAACAGCATTTATTTTTTATATTAATCATCACCAAACTACCATATTTGATGTTTTTGATATTTTTAGATTTATAAATGAATGAACACTTAAATATTTTATAAACCGATTTTTTATTATAAAGATTATTCTATATTACAACAGGACATTGATCGAATCAGTAGGGATCTTTCATTCCGTTCCGAAATACACTTGTATGAATATTGTATGGATTTTTTCAATAGATCTGAATGCCAAAGAAAGACACAAGTTTATTCACATTGACGAAATCTGACTCAAGTTTCAATACTTATATACCATTAAAATAAAAAACACAACTATAAATAAAAATTAAATAATAATATCCAGCACCTTATAATTAATATAATTACTACCACAACGGACAAATTAGTTTTTACTAGCAACTAATTTCAACAATTTTCTAAACTAAATTCTTGATTATTAAAAGTGTTTGAAATAATCCATGTGCATTTCTAACCCTCAAATACCTTCGAAACTTACCTATGTTATACCTTCTAAATTGAAATGAAAGTTTGTTAAAATTAATATGTATTGAACAGCAAATTTTTTCATTTTCGAAAACAAAAGACTTAATATGTATAAAGTTTTACAGGGAAAATTAATATATTAACTAGTATTTTTTATATATATTTTCAGCGAATTCTTAATATAAACATGCGTTTTGCTTTAAGACCTGAAATTTATCATTTAAACATAATCGTATTATAAGTAAAAGAAGAAAACATGTGGAACATTTTTAATACTAATACTTTCAAACAATTAATAATCAGTTTTAAGATTTTACCTTGAAATTTAAAATATCTTAACAGAAATATGCTTACAATAAGATATGAAACTTTGAAGCAGATTGCTTAAAATAAAACCATATTCATTTTCAACATTCCCTGTCATATTAAGTGATTAATCTCCAACTAATAAGTCATCATGTTGCAAAAATTGACCATAGTGATTAACCAAAACATAACGTTAATAGTTATGTATTTAAAATAGATTAATGAATATTAAATAATCATTTTAGCTGATTTTAAGATTCAATTATGCAATTTCTCTAGACAGTATCAGAAATTATGCATTTTTATTTTCTTACAATTAAGTATAAAATGATGATTTTTAAAAGAAAAACCTTTCTCAATGAAAAGATATCTATATACGTTGTGTATCTGAAATGCTTCAACAAAATTAAGAGAAAATATAGGATCCATCAAGATTATAAAATTGGGTAGCAAATATCATTTAGAGAGTGTAAATTGCGAAAATTCATCTGCAGATGTACAGTGTGACAAGAATGGCATATAGAAAAACAACAGGGAGATCTTTAATCACTCAGAAAAGGTACAAAAATAGCTCGTGATTGAACAGATTAAGAAAAAAAAATGTTACAACTATTTTTCAGAGTTGCCGGCAACATTATTGCATTGAAAAATAAAAGTAAAATAAACAACGATCAAGGAGTATATTGAATTTCTTCTTCAATGGTTAAATCATTCCTATTACTACTCTGGTGTTTCCAATGACGTCATAGAAATCAAAGGTTTCATATATGCCCTGATGAATATATCCAAAGGGTTGAGTTCAGGTCATCGTGGAGGTAAAAACTGCAATGTTACGTTTAGTCCATCTTGCAGTATCAAAGCCCATCGACATTACACACGTTGAGAGAAAAATTATACCTAGCACCTTCGTACATCTATCAATTATGCAAGCCAGATAAGTATTGGACATGTTAACAGTCAGCGTTTTTCCTGAATAATGTGTGCAGATGGCACTTTGAACATTTGTTGTAACAGTGTTTTTTTATTTCAAGTCGTCATTAGTTGTTTGTGCATAACAGATAACTTTTTGTTGTTTTTGTTTTCTTATAGTGTTTCTTGTTTCACATTATACACTTGCAGATGCATTTATGAAATTTTAATTCATTAAAACAAAGTTACAACCATATTTTTCATTGCAAATTTGTTCGTTTGGGTGTATCTTCTTACTTTTAAATATTTGTTGTAGTATTTTGGATACATACTATATTACATTACTATATTACATTATATCTCATTCTGCAGTGAAATTTTACTATCTATTATTTTAAGTACTTTTATAAATACCCTTGTCCCACTGTTATTTAGTGTCCTGGTGCGAAAGTTGTTCAATACCTGTACAGGAAATATGCAATTCTGAGGAAAATTTTCCTACGGATTTCCCAGATACAGTCGATGAATTGATACAAAGCTGCAAGTAAGTAAAATTATTCCTAATTTATTCAAAACAAATTTCAAAACTTAATAAATATAACATGGTACTTCTGTCCAGATGTAAAGTATTTTAAGAATGAGCTTTAGTATTTGACTTAAGTTATTTCGCTGACAAAAAATAATGTATTTGAATTATTTTGATTCATTGAAAATGTAATTTGGTTATTGTACTTTGATTTTAAAAAAATAATCTATAGTATGTTTATCTTAATAAACACATTGTTTTAGAGTTTTATCTTTTCAGTAATTTTTGACTACTTTAAAGTAATGTAGCTATTTAACCCTTTGAAATGGTATATAAATATACGGCTGTTAAAACATTTCTTTGATTTATATAGAAAAAAGTTTTTGATTTTAAAATTTTTGATACTTCAAACTATCGACACTTAATTTTGTTTCCTTCTATTAATTATGTCAGAATCTTTTAGTATCAGGCTCTATCAAAACCAGATTCTAAAAGCAAAATTCGAGTTAAGATTTAAAATAAAAGTACTTGTTTAAATTTATTACAAATTTCTTATTTATTTGATTTATACACCTTTTAATAAAAGTTATTAATTATTTTTCCAAGTTATTAAAAAGTGCCATTTTTATGCTGTTCCAAGGTCGCAATCAAATTACCCTTTTATTCTTCCAGTAAATAAATAAAATAAAAGTATCTGTTTAAATTTCACTTACAAATTTCTTATCTATTTGATTTATACACCCTTTTAATAAAAATTATTTTTCCAAAGTTATTAAAAGTATTCCATTTTTATGCTGTTCCAAGGTAGCAATCAAATTACCCCTTTCTTATTCTTCAAGTAATATAATTTATTTTTCATATGCTTCATATTTAAAAGGTTCATAGATAACATTTATAAACTAATTTCATTGAAAACCAAAAAGTTTCTATGGGTGCCCCTCAAAGGGTTAAAATAATTTATTTTACTGATGAAAAAATAACATACATAACCGAGGTAAAACATAACTCAGACATAATATCACAAACTGAATCATCAAAGTGTTGTTAATAACTTCACATAAAATATTCGACAAATATTTTCTATATAATAGTCATTATTTAATTTTCAAACATTCGTTAAATACTATATACATTAATCTAATATTTTTCGATTGTTATAATTTTTATTAGTGACTTACGAGATGTGGCTAGATGTCATCAAATCTACATTGAAAACTGTGCAGAAAATGGAAAGCCAGATCAAAAAGACGAAAGATATTTCAAATACGTGCAAGAAAAATGTCAAGAAGACAGCGAGGAATTTCAAGGTAAACAGTGTGTAAAAATAATATTATTATTTAACCACTGTAAAATTTAAAAATTTAGTGCCTGATTTCTTTTAATATTTAAGACAAATCATGTTAACTTTTTTTATGTAAAGACTACATAGAGTGTAAAATAAAATATTTATCACAAGAACAGCTGGATGGGCCGTTTTGATCTCCTGCTATTATATAGGTACTAGCATATAACGTATGTTATGACGGGATCAATAAAATTTTTGAATTTCCAGAATTGCAAAGTACTTAATGAGGCAGGTAAAAAATGGTTCGTTTTTTGGCTGAGAATTATCTAGTACACTCTCAATTTGTTTATCAATTTTTGTTTATCTATTTGTTTATCTATTGTTATTCATAACGCTCTAAAGTCTCCCGACACTGGGAATGCAGTTTAGAATCACGTTGAATTAATTTAAAAAGATAATTTAAAGTTTTCTTAGCTACATCGAAATTATCGTTAAGTTCCTCCCAATTTTCTTGACACAGTAATTAATGGAAGTAAAGGAATGAAACTATCATTTCATCTACACCCTGGAAATAGATAAAATTTGTTGTTAATACCTGGAATAAAATTATCATTGCAACAAAAAATAATTGATGATTAAATTTAAAATGATCACACTTGTACCTAATATATTATTTAAGCCGTATATAAAATAAAATTATTTACGTAATATCTAAGTTCAATGATAAAACGTATGAAAATAATGCAGACGAGATTAAATAATTTAAAATAAGAAATAATTAAATGATATGGTTAAAGAGATGATGTTATAATGCTGGGAAAAAATTTAACTTTACCTCTTTCTGATAATCTGATAAATTTAATCGCCTGATTTTAAACGGGGAAAATAGGGTTTGAAATAATGGCATTAAAAGCTCGAAAAGGGTGGAAGGGGCGGATTTCGAACGTTTTAAAGACGACAGTATTTTTTGCTGTGATATGAAGCATATTTATACAAGTTTATTTTAGAATCGGATCGGTAGTTTAGGAGAAGATAAACTTTACTTGCTTTGAATTTTTCTAACCCTAACTGGTTAATATGGATGCTGTAACGTCACAGCTCTAAAATAGGTAACTTTGGTAGCGTTATGGTCGAGCAGGGTTCTTCATAGGCCTCATGAGGATGACACATCGAACACAAGCGAGGTGGAGATGAAAGAAGGATTTATTCTGGTATATACAAATATTTACATCATTTACATTCTCGGGAAGGCTCATTCATCCTCGCCCGCCGGACAACAACTCTCAGCGTCATCTCCCACACCAAACGACGCTTGACCCTCGTGACGTCACTCGTAATCCCCCACACCCCTATCTCTGTCTTTTCTAGAGGAGATGTTAGGGAGGAGAGAATGGAGGCATGGGGACCCCCGGATAGCAAAGAACACGTTCGACTGAGAGCGAGCCGTAATACACAAACAAATACATATTAAATGTTTTCCAGTAGCGTGATGCTACAATGCCTCATCCATTCCAAGTCCAACCACTTCAGAAATTCGAGGTCAGACGGACATATAACTTAGGCTATTATTACATAAGGGATATTTCCATATCTACTCGACATTTAAACTTCATTCACAGCCATTAACCATTTTACTCATTATTTATTCATTACTTATTTATTTAGGTTTAACCATTTGAGAAAAATCTAAATTTTCCTATTTGTTATGTAGTGTAGTTATGGCCAAAATTTATTCAAAAATAATTTATAGACCCATCCTAATTTAAATATATATGTTCTTCACTTCAATAGAACTATCCGTAAGTGTAATGTAGACGATTTTACATATCCTGGTTTAGAGAGAAATGTAAGAATCGAAAATGTGACGCGTCAGTTACATGCACACAAAAAACATTACATGGGTCAGATATGAGCAAATCACTTAGGTAGTTTAAAAAATGATCAGCAAGATAACTAGTTTAATAATTTGTAGTCATAACTAAAAAACAAGACCTAAACACATCTTAGAGAAAAAAATTCTAATTGTAATTTACCTTAAAACTTTACAGTGATTTCAAGAAATCTCGAATGCTTTACACCGACAATAAAAATGCTTAACGGTGAATGTTTCCCTGGTTATATTGATCAAAAGGACTATGAAGATCTGTTAAACCAATCAAGATCTTTGTTTGATGGAAACGACGACAAGTGTTTGTAAGAATATTTTTATTACTCTTTATTAATTTTACTATGTTTATTTTCATTAAATACGGATTGATATGTGGAAACAATTAAATGTAAACTTACTAATTTTTCTGCATACTCTAAAAATGTGATATATGAGACTTTTGAGTCACATAAAACATGAGCACACTTCCATACAGTAGTTGAACTCATTCCACACATGTAGTATCATATCTTATTCGGTCATAACTGCCGCATTAATTCTGTTCTTGAGATCTTTTAATATTCATGCTAGATAACTTGTATACGGATAATGTACACATAAAAGTACCTAATATGCCTTCAAAAGTAGAAAAGAAAGTATGTTAGGTGACCAGACCATAGGCTGTCATAGAAAGACAATTTTTTAACATTTTCCCCTTTTTAAAAAACAATTAGAGATATTGAAATATAAAATTTCCTATTTCAGTTTGATGCTCACTGGGTGACTTTTCTGTATCAATCACATTATAAGAACAATATTCAGAAGTATGCATCTTTAAAAAAAATCTTTTATATTAATCTGATGTAGTGTCATTACAAGTTTAATTTAACAAAATTTAAATATGTATCTTTAAAATAAACAAAATCTTTTGTATTAAACTTATGTATTGTCATTACAATTAAGACAATACATAAGTTTAATTTAACAAAATTCAAGCATGTTACAAAATTTAAGTATGCATCTTTAAAAAAAAACAAAATCTTTCATGTTAAACTTATGTATTGTCATTACAATTAAGACAATACATAAGTTTAATTTCACAAAATTCAAGCATGTTACAAAATTTAAGTATGCATCTTTAAAAAAAAATCTTTTATATGAAACTTATGTATTGTCATTACAATTAAGACAATATAAAAGTATAATTTAACAAAATTCAAGCATGTTACAAAATTTAATCATACATCTTTCAAAAAACAAAATATTTTATGTTAAACTAATGAATTGTCATTATAATTAAGAATACATAAGTTTAATTTAATATAATTCAAGCATGTTACAAAATTTAATGATACATCTTTAAAAAAAACAAAATCTTTTATATTAAACTTATGTATTGTCATTACAATTAAAACAGTACATAAGTTTAGTTTAGCAAAATTCTAGCATGGTAGAAAACTTAAGTATCATCTGTAAAAAAAACTTTTATATTAAATTTATGTATTGTCATTACAATTAAGACAAAAGTTGCCGAATATTTGAATATAAATTTCATTATAACCAGAAAAAATATAACATTCAATAAAAAAAGTTTGTTCCTTAATGTTTGATTATTTTTAAGAATTAATTTATTTTTTTTATCTATGTTCATGGATTTCAAATTTTAAATTTACTCTTACTCCAAATTTAAGAGAGTAAATATGAAAATTTGATGATAAGAATGATCAATCATAGATCGTTATGGAAAAATCTTCGGAGGAAGGCACTGGATTGTTTTGCTATCTATGATGATAAGGATGATGGTATAACACTGTAAATTAAATTATCAATAAAGCATTTATCAATATAAAAATATAGATTCTGATTAAATGTAATTTTATATCTATTAATATTAAATTAGAACTGTAATGTACATGTAACCCCAGTTATATATAATTTTAAATATATCATTGAACTTTACACTTTAATTTTTTTTCAAAATTTCAAAACGAAAATTAAAATGATAAGTAATATTTATTTATTTCTTTTATATATTTTGAACTCACATCTAATTTTTTAAACGTCAAATATTTTGATGAGTTTTGTCAAATTTCCTTTAATAGGAATAAGCGAGAATTTTACAGAATTCTAAGTAATGAAGTTTTAACAATATGCATACGCTTATTTATAAAGTTTGAGTTATTTTTAAATAAAAGAACATAGTAGAACTTGTAGGGAAGACGTCGTGACTCAGTCGGTAAAGCATCGGACTCGTGAACGTGAGGTTCCGGGTTCGAAAGCAAGCGAGCCAAGTTTCCTTTAAAAATTGATATTAATTTGAATTTACATTATGTTAATATAATTTGATCATGCAAATTTATGTTAATTATAGTTCCTAATTTTCTGCTGGCCTTCAAAATCTTTGGTTTTGAACGTTTTCATTGAATTCACCGCGTTCACCTCATCTACGCGACAATATTTTAAACTCCTGTACTTCTTTTAAACATCAAATCACATCAAATATTTTGATGAGTTTTGTCAAATTTTCTTTCATAGGAGTAAGAGAGAATTTTGCATAGTTCAAAGTAATATAGTTTTAATAACATCGCATACATTTATTTATAAAGTTTGAGTTATTTTTAAATAAAAGATCATAGTTCTGTTTTCATGAATAAGGAAAATCCATTACAGATATTCTTATAGCATTTTCACGTTGGAAGACCAATAAATATTTTCTACATTGTACTAATAAGAATAGTTTGTTTGATTGGTTTGGAGGCCAATTACAGTTTATATTTTTGAAACTGGGATACTTAGTCTACTAACTAATAATGCTATTAATATGCCAATCTGATTAATTTTAACAATAAATGTAAAATGTTAGTAAAGAATTAAATAGAGGTTTAACGTATGCAATTATATCGGAGGTTCGAATGAGCTGCATTATCACTTAAGTTTAATTTAAGTTTGTTTTGCATTCATTGCCATATACACTCTAATTTACTTTATTCTATTCCACAATTCTTGAAACTGTAACTTTATTTTCAGAGAAGCCATGTGGTTGATTACCTGTATGTCTAGAACAATGGGAGAGAGATGCGGACCAGAACTCACAGACGTATTATCTAACATCCTGGAAAACATAAATTATGACTATGTGCATAAATGCAATACTGAGAACCTTCCTGAATTTTCTTCTTTTAAGGAAGCTATTAAACGGGTTGTTTCTGAAGGCAAATGGCTAAAAAATGCTGGAAATGTGGAAGACAAATAAAATTTAGAAAACAACAGTGATTCAGTAATTAATATTGCTGGCTTATTTTTGTAAATGTAAGCAATATTATATAAATATATGGGAAGACCCAACAGAAGAGGCCCTGTTTTAAAGATGTTAATCCCAAAATTGTAAAAATGTTTTTAAATAAATTATAAATTAAACCGTTTGGTTGAAAAGTAAGGAAAAAATATTATTTTAAAAATACTTGACGCCACCATGCTTACAGTCATCACAACTCGACTTATCAATTGCACATTCAAGGAACAAATATTTTTCACTGTTTCATATGTTCGTAAGTAAAACCCAAATAATAGAGTAAATGGAAAAGACATTTATTATTTGGAATAATTTATCCCAAATCATTATTGTAACATCAACTTCCTGCTGCACAGTAAAAAACACTATTTGTCCTCAATGGTAAATTTACAACAATAATAAGAATTAACTAGTAGGATTTCCTCAATTACAAGGACTTAAACACTAATTCTATATAAAATATTTCAGTAAAAGATTATTTTTCTATCTATATTTTACTTTGCGAAGATAAAATTTTAAGGCTTAGAGAAATTAAACATAACAATTTATCAGAACCAATATACTATAATTGTGTTCAATCATTTAGAGAATGATTTAAAGATACGTTTTAAAAACTAACATACATAAATATTAAGAGGGCATTCATAAATATACATTATATGTAAAGGGGGTCTAAGTAAAACCCAAATAATAGAGTAAGTGGAAAAGACATCTATTATTTGGAATAATTTATCCCAAATCATTATTGTAACATCAACTTCCTGCTGCACAGTAATAAACACTATTTGTCTCAATGGTGATTTATAACAACAATAAGAAATAATACTAATATTTCCTCAATTACAAAACATAAACATAATTTCTAAATAAAATATTTTCAGTAAAAGCTTATTTTTTATCTATATTTTAAAGCGAAGACAAAAAATTTAAAATAAATTAAAATATTAATAGAGTAAATGGAAAAGACATCGATTATTTGGAATAATTTATCCCAAATCCTTATTGTAACATCAACTTCCTGCTGCACAGTAACAAACAGTATTTGTCCTCAATGATAAATTTACAACAATAATAAGAATTAACTAGTAGGATTTCCTCAATTACAAGGACTTAAACGCTAATTCTATATAAAATATTTCAGTAAAACATTATTTTTCTATCTATATTTTACTTTGCGAAGATAACATTTTAAGGCTTAGAGAAATTAAACAAAACAATTTATCAGTGTTAGAACCAATATACTGCAATTGTGTTAGTGATTTAGAGAATGATTTAAAGATACGTTTTAAATACATAATATAAAAAGAACATACATAAATATACATTATATGTAAAGGGGTCTAAGTAAAAACCAAATAATAGAGTAAATGGAAAAGACATCTATTATTTGGAATAATTTATCCCAAATCATTATTGTAACATCAACTTCCTGCTGCACAGTAACAAACACTATTTGTCCTCAATGGTGAATTTATAACAACAATAAGAAATAATTACTAATATTTCCTCAATTACAAAAACATAAACAATATTTCTAAATAAAATATTTCAGTAAAAGCTTATTTTTTAATCTATATTTTACCAAGCGAAGACAAAATTTATTTAAAATAAATTTATTTAAATATTAGAGCAAATGGAAAAGACATCTATTATTTGGAGTAATTTATCCCAAATCATTATTGTAACATCAACTTCCTGCTGCACAGTAACAAACATTATTTGTCCTCAATGATAAATTTACAACAACAATAAGAAATAATTACTAATATTTCCTCAACTACAAAAACATAAACAATATTTCTAAATAAAATATTTCAGTAAAAGCTTATTTTTTTATCTATATTTTACTAAGCGAAGACAAAATTTATTTAAAATAAATTTATTTAAATATTAGAGTAAATGGAAAAGACATCTATTATTTGGAATAATTTATCCCAAATCCTTATTGTAACATCAACTTCCTGCTGCACAGTAATAAACACTATTTGTCCTCAATGGTAAATTTATAACAACAATAAGAAATAATTACTAATATTTCCTCAATTACAAAAACATAAACAATATTTCTAAATAAAATATTTCAGTAAAAGCTTATTTTTTGTATCTATATTTTACTATGCGAAGACAAAGTTTATTTAAAATAAATTTATTTAAATAATAGAGTAAATGGAAAAGACATCTATTATTTGGAATAATTTATCCCAAATCCTTATTGTAGCATCAACTTCCTGCTGCACAGTAACAAATACTATTTGTCCTCAATGGTGAATTTATAACAACAATAAGAAATATTTACTAATATTTCCTCAACTACAAAAACATAAACAATATTTCTAAATAAAATATTTCAGTAAAAGCTTATTTTTTTTATCTATATTTTACTATGCGAAGACAAAATTTATTTAAAATAAATTTATTTAAATAATAGAGTAAATGGAAAAGACATCCATTATTTGGAATAATTTATAACAAATCCTTATTGTAACATCAACTTCCTGCTGCACAGTAACAAACAGTATTTGTCCTCAATGATAAATTTACAACAACAATAAGAAATAACTACTAATATTTCCTCAACTACAAAAACATAAACAATATTTCTAAATAAAATATTTCAGTAAAAGCTTATTTTTTTATCTATATTTTACTAAGCGAAGACAAAATTTATTTAAAATAAATTTATTTAAATATTAGAGTAAATGGAAAAGACATCTATTATTTGGAATAATTTATCCCAAATCCTTATTGTAACATCAACTTCCTGCTGCACAGTAACAACAAAAGTAATTTAATACTAATTCCTCAATGATAAATTTACAATACAACAATATTATAATTTAGATTTATAAACTATAAGATTTCCTCAATTACAAGGACTTAAACACTAATTCTATATAAAATATTTCAATAAAAGATTATTTTTCTATCTATATTTTACTTTGCGAAGATAAAATTTTAAGGCTTAGAGAAATTAAACATAACAATTTATCAGTGTTAGAACCAATATACTATAATTGTGTTCAGTCATTTAGAGAATGATTTAAAGGTACGTTTTAAAAATTAACATACATAAATATTAAGAGAACATACATAAATATACATTATATGTAAAGGGGTCTAAGTAAAACCCAAATAATAGAGTAAATGGAAAAGACATCTATTATTTGGAATAATTTATCCCAAATCCTTATTGTAACATCAACGTCCTACTGCACAGTAACAAACACTATTTGTCCTCAATGGTGAATTTATAACAACAATAAGAAATAATTACTAATATTTCCTCAATTACAAAAACATAAACACTATTTCTAAACTAGCATATAGCCCATCATATGACGGGATTAGTAAAATTTTTAATATTCCAGAACTGTTAAGTGCCCAATGAGGCAGGTAAAAAATAGTTTGATATTTGGTTGAGAATTATCTGGTTCACTCTCAACTATTTATTTATCGTCATACTCCTCCAGAGTCTCCCGTCCTGTGATGCAGTTTAGAATCACGTTGAATTCATTTAGTCAAACCGTGTGTTTATGTTTAACAAACAAACACACAAACGAACAAACTTCTTAATTTCCAAATATATATAAATTAAAAGTTAGATATTTAGTAGTCCGTGAAATAGACTCCTAGACTTATATGAAAAGAATTTATTGTTAATACCGATGATAAAATTTCCATCGCAACAAAAAATAATCGATGATTAAATTTAAAACTATCACGTATGTACCTAATCTATTATTTAAGCCAAATATTAAAGAAAATCATAAACGTAATATCTAAGTTCAATGGTAAAAGATATTATAATAGTGTAGATGATATTTAAATAGTTTAAAATATTAAATGATTCAGTGAGATGTTTAAAGGAATGACGTCACAATGCTAGAAAAAATTGTTATATTTCCTATTTATTAAGTGATAAATAGTTAAATTTAATCGCCCGCTCTTAAAAAAAATATTGAAATACATTAAACTTAGAAAAGCAAATGGATTTCGAAGTTTTAAAGACGACAGTATTTTGCTGTGAAATGTAGCATATTTATACAAATTTATTTGTAGAACATCGATATTTACAAGATAATTGAATGGATGCCTGTATCCATTCCAGGTCCAACCGCTTCATAAAGTTGCGGACAGATAACTTAGGCTATTATTATATAAGGGATAAAATATTTCAGTAAAAGCTTATTTTTCTATCTATATTTTACTTTGAAGACAAAATTTATTTCAAGGCTTAGAGAAATGAAACATAACTATTTAAAGAAGTGTTAGAACCAATATAATATAATTGTGTTCAGTGTACTAATTTAGAGAAGGATGTAAAGATACTTTTAAAAAGTAACATACATAAAAATTAAGCATATTAAAAATACCTAATATAGTTAATATCATAATATAAAATTCAATACCTACCAAAAACACGAATCTAAAGAAATGACTGAAAAATTTAATAATCCATGATTCTTCTATGCATATCATAAAAAGTAAAACAATTATTATCCACAATAATAGTGAATAATATTTGTTTTAGTGTTCCATATATATGCTTTTCCTCATATATGATTTAAGTGATACAGGTGATTGGTGGAAATAAAAGCCCAGTCGGAAATATTCAAATATCACTCGAGATAAAAATGACACTAGTATTCAAAATCTTTTGTTTTCCATGAAAAATAAGCGTTAGAATAAATACAAAGATCTATTCATATAGATAAAAAAAGTGACACTTGACATATGAAAAGAAAAGACTGAATTGATAACACATATACTTCTTTTTTTAAAGTTTATTTTAATGAAAGAGATCTCAGATGAGTAAATAAAAGTTGTTATATTCATTATCCTGAAACCTTGGATGTTTCATATATATTAAATGTTTCATTCCCTTGAAGAGGCAATCCAAATTATTTAGAATTTCTAAGAGTTTAGTGAACTAAACCGAGCAAAATGTCACTGAAGATGCAGGTATATTTCATGCTTTGCTTTCTGGGAGTCTTTGGTAAGTAAAGAAAGTTTTTTTTTAATTTATTTCTTTTATCCTTAACGCATAATGTTAAGTAGCACATAATTTTAAACATAAAGTTGCATCTAATAACACGCAGTGTCACGCTGATATTACTTCTTTAACAGTAATATCTCTGTGATATTATGTGATACTAGAATTTATAAATAAATAAATTTCGCACTGTGTAATATTATTTTACCTCTAGTCCGTGATCAAGTAATGATCACATTGTTGCAGTAAATTAAAAGGTTTTTACTTTTATCCTTATTAGAGACTTTAAAACTTTTATATATAAGATTAAACTTTAAACACTTAAGTAGAATAGTAAAAATATATTGTAACCAAATAAAATGCCTATTTTTTAAAATTATTTCTTTTAGCAGAAATAATTACGGAACATTATGTAATCTTAACACAGTTACAGATGTTACAGAATACATAATGTTCCGTCTAATAACACATAATGTTAGGTAGAATTAATTATTTTACAGTAATATCAATGTAACATTATGTTTTATTAGAAATTATAGATAAATAAGTGGCACACGGGTGTAATTTTACTTGATCCCCTGTCCGTTATCAAGTGTTAAATACAGGTTATCATATAATAAAATCAATTATCAGATAAATTAAAAAATAAAAATAACTTAACAGAAATTTAAAAATTTTAAGTTTAAGGTTAACATAATGGACCGCTGTCCTATAAATAGGACAGCAAATGTAATTCATTTTATAACAAAGTTATAACTATTTCCTCAGTGGATTTTATTTTAACACCTTTAAAATAGACACACTGTAGCATAATAATAAAAAAAAAAGTGAGAAATAAATTATTGGATTGTAAAATCTATTTTCAGCAACCCATTAAAAATTGTGATTTTTTAATCTTTAATTTTATATTCATTATTATTATTATTTTCAAACGTCGTGGAGGTTACTTGCAGTTTATAAACATAACTAATAATGTAGCTGAGAATTTTTGTTCAAAAATATATTTTACGCGTGTATTTTGTAAATATAAAAAGGTGTCCTAAATATAGGACGACGGTCCAATCCCGATTATTTTTCCACGAATTCGTTATTGCATTCATAGCACACATTCTTTTCTTATCTTTCAATGAAAACCTGTTCAAACACCTGTTCGCACACCTGGACACAACAAGGGGAAATATATATCTATTGTAATCAGGAAAACTGGAGATTGAAAGATAAACTTAATCTCTTACTCTCATGCTTGGTTGAAATTTGTTTAGTGTTTAGTGCTGCATGCAGCTCTATTTCTTTTCTGCTAAGAATATGGATACTTTACTCTGCATTTTGCTTCTGTATAAATGCCACGTAGATTTTCAACAGTCGAAGACATTCTCGAATATATGAATTCTTTAAGTGATGAGGAATTGATGATCCTGAAATTAGTATTGTTCCTCCTAATCCAGACTCTGTTAGTGATGAGGAAGAAATAGATGATTCAGCCACAAAATGTGAAAATCCATGAATGCATGATGGGCTAAAAATTTAAGATACCGCTGGTATTGAAATTTTATTAAATAACTATAAAGAATGTCATCTTCCACCGAAAAAAACCCGAGTGGGTAAAACGTCAACCAAAATTTGAATTATTAAGTGATTCAATTTCAACACGAGATTATGAAATTATAAGCGTGGTTGCAGGAAAAACTTCAGTTGAACTCTTCCACATGATGGTTCATAGCATAATATCTGTTACTGAAACAGAAACAAATCGGTATGCAGATCCCTCTCCTCCCCCCAAAACACATTCTTTGAGCATTACAGAAACAGAACTCACGCAATTTTTAGGTGTCAATTTCTAGTAGGTACTATTAGTTACCACGCGAAAAAATGTACTGGGAAAATGCTCCAGACACTGGACCTACATTAGTGAGTAACGCTATGTCCAGAAAACGGTATAATGACACCAAGCCCTTTATTCAATTTAACGATAATTTTTCAATTGATCCACAAGATTGTTATTATAAAATTCGACCTCTTTATGACAAAATCAACATAACCTTGAAGCAATTTGGTATATTTTCTGAAAATCTCACCATCGATGAAAGAATTCAAAAGTTTTTACTTTTATCCTTATTAGAGACTTTAAAACATTTATATATAAGATTAAACTTTAAACACTTAAGTAGAATAATAAAAATGTAATGTAATCAAATAAAATGCCTAATATTTAAAATTATTTCTTTTAGCCTTAACATAAAATGTTACAGAATACATAATGTTCGTCTAATAACACATAATGTTAGGTAGAATTAATGCTTTTACAGTAATGTCTATGTAACATTATGTTTTATTAGAAATTATAGATAAATAAGTGGCACACGGGTGGAATATTACTTGATCCCCTGTCTGTTATCAAGTAATGATTACATACACGGTTATCAAATAATCAATAATCAATTATCAGATAATCAATTAAATTCAAAACACTCAAAAAATATCGTTAACAGAAATTAAAAACATTTTAAGTTTAAGGTTAATATACGGATTTTGTACATTTTATAAGTAAGTATTTATCTACATTTTAGACCTTTTGATAGATTCAAAAAATTATACGGTAATCAAATTAGACACAACTTTTACTGCTAAAAAATATCGTTTCATTTTCTGTGGTAATTTCATTCACATTGACATTTTTTAATCCTTTAAATATATTCTTCATGAAAATTTATCTTTAAAATTTAGTAAACTAACAACAAATATTTTGAAAATATACCACTTTATTCATTCTGATAACTTAAAGCATTTTTATATAAATAACAATTAAAAGGCTTCTAGAATGAAAATTTAACAGATACATAACTGTCAGAAAAATAAAAGAAAATAGTTTTTCGTCTTCGCCAAATTTATTTAAACTACCAATTAAGATATTGCATCCAAAATGTTAAAATATATCGAAATCTAGCGTTATATAATAGTGTAAAAAATACAAAACGAGATATCTTCGTGATATCATGCTAATACGGTGGCAAGCATAATGCGAATATATCGGAAGCAGTGATAATTCCTTAAAAGGGACTTATAAGATAAAAAATTCACTTTTATGAAATAATCAATTAAGATATAATTATAAAATTATTAATATATGTACAGAAATAAAAACGAAACGTTCCTTTTACCCTTTTAATGTATTTACAAATATGCATGTGTATTCACACTTCTTATTCCATAGAAAACTAAAACTGGGAGACATAGAGTGAGAAGAAATTTCAATAGGCAGTCTATGAATCCTGCTGTAATTTACGTTTGTATTAAATGTTATGAATAAGTATTTATTTTAATTTAAAGGGTCAGACTTCCTTTAAACCATCAAAAAAATAGATTTTTTTATTTTTACATTTTAAAATTATTTGCCCATTTCTGAATCATTTAAAACGTTCCCTATTCAGTTGAAAACGTTACAATCTTTGCATTTAAGATTAAAAGGAAATTAAAAAACCTCTAAATGCATTTTACTGAAAATGGTGTCTTTCAACTTGTGCGCACTGTAAATAAAACCAAATTCCACATTTTGACTTCAAATGTTCAATGTAAATACATTATAGACCTGTAAGGGAGCACTACCTTTTTTCTTGTATATTTTATTTTGTATTTATAGTATTTGAAATATAATTTTTAAATATTATTATACCTTTTTTAAAAAATGAATCACCTGGTGCAATATTTATGATACTTTTGTAAATATTGTTATAGGGGTAGAATCAAAAGAAATAATGATTACAAAAAAAAATCTATGAATCTCACTTTATGTTATTTTTACTACCCACAAAAAGTTTTTAAATTTTTTAAATTCTCGAACTCTCAAAAAAACTAACTGTCGCTTTAAAAATAAAGTTCTAAATTTTTAGAAACAAAGTAAATTCTTCAAAACTTATTAAACAAAAATAGACATCAAAAGCTGAAAATTCGATGTGCTTCCGATAAAATGTAAAACAGAAAATATAAGGGGACAAATAAAAAAAATATTGCGTTTAAAGTTTCTAATTTAAGTTTCTAAATGTATTCTCTTACCTCTTATACAATCAAAATCATACTTTAAATCAAATTTACTTTCCAGTTCTTCTAGTAATCAAATGTTGATAAGAGAAAATGTAATTTCACAAATATATTATATAAAAGTCAATTTATGTAATTTATTGATGATTAGTTTTATCACAACTAAACTTCCTCTAAGCAGTTTATTGTAAGGTTTTCTTTAGTCTTATAAAACCGTTATATCTACGAAAATGTCTGTTGTGCAAGACTTTTTAGCAAAAAAATATATAAAAAAGTAAGATATCGTTTTTAAATATGATTATTTTAAAATATCTTACAGAAATAAAATTTCATATTAGCTAAAGCAATCAATCAACAATTTATATTTACTGTATTCTTTTATTAATATTTATTGAGTCAATACTCATTTAAATAATTTTTAATAATAGTACATACGACTGATTTTTGTACTGAAACATTAATAAGAATTAATTGCCTTTGTATTCATGCAGATTTAACAAAAATACCATATATATAAAATGAAATTTGTTTTACTTACTTTATATTATATTTTAAATTAATATCCATCTTCACAGTTCATTGCAAAGCTGAATTTGACTGTAATCAATCAAGTATCTATGCCTGCAAAAGTCATGTTGTCGCAAAAAGTTTCCCTGAATCAGAAAAAGAGTTGGAAATTTTCTGCAAGTATGTTTTATTTCTTCCATTCATATATAAAAAAGATTTTATTCTTTAAATATGATTTATTTCATTAAATTTTTAAAAGTAATAACTCTTCGAATTATACTGTCTAAATAAACTTGTAATGTCAATATATGATACGTTTGTTTTGCAGTTGCCGTGTAAAATAAAGAAATTCTAAGTCTTTCAATATTTTCAGATATTTAGATGCTACATTAGAAATCTAAAATTTTGTATCTAAGACAATTATCGTTTTAAAAATGTAATTGAATTTACGAAATATTTAAAAATTATATGATTTGATACAAAAACAAAGCCTTTGGAGTTGAAAAATTACAGTACTCATTATTGATAAATATAAGTTTATTTTTATTAAAATGATAAAAAAAAATTAGCCAAACAAAAATCTGGATTTATATTATTAATACCATAAAGTCTTCAGTGTAATTTATGTAGTTTAATATCGTGTTGATAATTAAATCTTTTTAAAATTTGAAATTATCATTGAATTAAACAAAAGCAATCAAAGAAAAAATACAATCAGGAATTTCGTTCTTTAAATATTTCATTCGGCTTTTTTTAATGATAAAATCGTATACAAGCATATTACATACAAAAAAAGATAGAAAAACAAATTCTTTGAAAATAAGCAATTACAGTACTCATTATTAATAAATATAAGTTTATTTTTATTTAAATGATGAAAAAAATTATCCAATCAAAAATTTGGATTTATATTATTAATACCATAAAAACTGCGGCGTAATTTATGTAGTCTAATATAGTGTTGATAATAAAATCTTTTTAAAGTTTGAAATTATCCTTAAACTAGGCAAAATCAATCAAACAAGAAATTCAACTAAAATTTCTTTCTTTAAATATTTCATTCTGCTTTTTTTATTCTGCCGTGTACAAGCATATTTAAAAAACAAAACGATTATATTGTGAGATAGAATTTTTTTTAGATATTACCAAATATTCTTAATGTGCCTATGAACTTTCATTGTTCCATTTCCAGAAGTCAGTAAAATGTTTAGTTTTCTATAAGAAACGTGAGATAGAATTTCTTCACATAATGGGATTTACACTCAAATAACTTCTACTTATTCATCAAAACTACGGTATGGGATGAAAATCTAAATACAGTATTCCATTTTACTACATCCTGAGATTATAAAGAACATATCTTCCGTCTGTTTTCTTATACCAGGTGAATAATATAAAGAACAAAAATAAAAGTTGAAGGTTCTATTCTAAGTATACATGGTTTTAATAAAGTAACAGATAACTATACATGCAGAAATAATAACAAAGGTTTAAAAATAGGAAATCTATTAATTCATATAATTTAAATTAAAAAAATTTGTATAAAAATAACAATGAAAATGCCCCTGGATGTAAAAAATAGAATCTGTCAAAAAATTAAAATATATGATTTATTATGCAAATAGTGTCAAATTTTTTAAAAATAATTTTAGCATATTGTATACAAAATTTTAATATAATGAAATCTAGTTTTATTTAAAAATTAAATTCAGTAGTCCATCATTATATCGTGAATATAGACCAAAAAGAAAATTACGGAATATATATGCAATGCAGAGATTTTTCTACGGAAGGGAATATAAAGGAAAAAACATCTTTTATAAAATAAGCGAGATAGAAATTTAATTATATGTTTCCATACAATTTGAATAAAAGTAGCTACTTTTATTCTAGTCTAGATGACAGCAAATTGTTTGTTTTTCTATAAGATATGTAAACATGTAAGGAAGAATTGTTTAAGATTATCTGTGATTCATACTTATATAATTTTTTTAATAATCAAAATTATGATGAAGGAGGAATGTATAAACAAAATAAACTATTCAAATTTCCTGCTTACTAAAATTATAAAGCTGGACTATTTCATATTTTTCTTTTATCTATATACAGGGAATTTTTCAAAGAACAAAATAATAATGAAAGATTTCTATAATAATTCCCAACTAGAGTATGGTTAGCCCTTTTTTAAATAAAAATTAAATATATCTTAAGATTTCAGCAGCTTTTCTGAGATGAACATAACTGGCTCCCTATTAAATAAGAAGCTTTCTTACTAACACAAATTTCTTAAGTACCAAAAACATAAGACATCTTTTCTGTTTAATCCATATCTTTCACAAAGATTTTATTTACTCTTCATTATTAATTTTTACTCTTCACTGTAAGGACTTTATTATATTGTATATTTTATTCCTCTATAAAGTATATTTTCTTTTAAGTGTGAAAAAACAGACTTATTGAGTTAGAAAGACGTGTAATAGCAAATAATGTTATAAAAGAAAAATATAATAAATTGGTTATAATAATATGACAGTAGTCAGTAGTTTGAGATGAATAGATTCCAGGATCATAAATTTTACAACATGAAGCAAGAATATAAAGTCTCGCATTAATTAATGTTTCAACGATGAAAATAGTTTATAAAATGTATTAGATATTGCAGTGGGTCAAACATGATATTTCATGTCCAATCAATCTGAATTTTAACAATTTCAAGGAACATACATTTTAGATTTTATACACATTAAAACTATTCAAACTAACACATGTAAGAATATCAAAATTAATCCCCAGTTAAAATAATTACAAATTTAGTACATTTGAAACTTTTCTGCTATATAAATAACTCGTTAAAAACAATTAACTCATTAAAAACTTATAATGACTGCAAAATATTCTCACCTAATGCTATAGCAGGAATTTTCTCCTTATTTTTAATTAGAAATTATTCAAATAATAGGTTAGGTAAAATTGCATTCTGATTCAAAAGTAATGTACAGAGCACAAAATGTATCAAATACAGATTTTAATAAAGGTGGTATACGTTAGGCTCCCTATTCTACTTTAGAAATTTGTTATTAATTTCTGTAGTCCATGCTGGCATATTATTTTACAATTGTATTTTCAATACGAAAAAATCACATATTAAGGCATAAAAAATTCCTTTGATAGTAAATATGTCTAAAATTGCAGACATTTCTTGTATGTTTTAATTTCTTTATTACCTATGACATTTTATTCATTTAATTAATTTAATTTTTATTATATGACTGTTATAATTTATACAACTACTTTTTACAGATATTACCTTTTATTCTTTTTCTTTACTTTAGACAAGGAATTAATAGATTACAATGCTCCATAGACTTTGAAGAAAAATGTAAGAAGGAGGAATTACCTTTAGACAAAGGACATAAACTTGTAGATTATTTGAAGGAAATATGTAAAAAAAATCATCCGATTTATCCAGGTACGAAACAGACTTAATAGTAAACTTCCATTTCCCTGTTTCTTTATTTTAAAACAAGCAAGCATGTTCAGGCTTATACACTTAGGTACATTTATATCATAAACTTATACTTGAAGTTTATAACCTTTCATAGTCCTGTAATTTTATTTTAAATCTCACAAACTTAATTAAAGAAATACATATAAATACATTTGTACATGCACACATACTCTCAAACTGTTTCTAAAATATAAAAAGATAAGTTTTTATTCCACGTAAAATCCAAAAGCTTCAGTATTGGGTTCACAAGTTCTTAAAGTACAAAAATTTTACATTTACATAAAAAATTCTGTAAAAAAATTACTTTTTTTAGAGAATATATAACTTAAAAAAGACATTAAACACCTCCAGAGATGCAATTTAAACTTCTGTGTTTGGAAAGCGACAATATTCAAATCTATGGAATAGTTCATAAACATATAAAGTCTGCATAAGGTCAGATTACATAACTAAGGTGAGGGCATACGGATAAAAAGTTAATGACAAGAAGTTAATGATGTAATCATGCAGTGTTTTAAAGTAACATTCACGATCGTCAAACACCGACATATCAGTTAAATTAATTATATGCCATTGCACTCAATAGTAAATAAAATAATAATTTAATAGTGTATCCATATGTCATCTTGAAGGAAGATACGGTGCAATATACTTTTTTTTCATATCTCTGAAACAACAGTGTACACGTTATGTTTGTCTGCTGGTTTTCACCAGTGATATTTCTCTTAAATCATTCCAAAAGTTTTACAACTGTTGTGTAGTTACCTTCTAATTATTTTACAAGTTTAACTAGCATCTCACATGGGTCTTAAGTAAATAACTCCTCTAATTATTAACCTTCAAACTTTTTTCTTTTCTTCTGAGATTGCCTCATCTTTACCACCCAAATCATTATATTAAGCGCTTTAACCAATCTCTCTATATTGTCTGGGACAAAGCGTAATCACGGGTTTTTGCAAGAAGACTACTCGCTTGAACTGAGATCTCTTATAAATAAAGTTGTAAAGTCAACTTTCATTCAAATACACTTTATTGCCAGGAACTTAGACATGTTTAACACTTTGGGTACAAAAACACTATACACTTGTGAAGATTAATATGCATCGAATTTCCAGCTTGTTTGAGGTATTTCTATATACATGCCGCTCACTCTTAATATACACGCAGTTTTTGTAGTGTCATTTGATGGTAACTGAAACAATTTATTCAACATCCCAATAAAAATTAAATAGATTTTCTATCTTTTATTCATCATAGATTGCAAAAAAAAATTCTTGGTTAATTACCACTTTAAC
>CM063501.1:18383612-18386112 GCA_032207245.1 Pardosa pseudoannulata
TTAGAATTATTGTTTCCACTGAAATTTTCAAATTCTCTAATGTGATTTATTGAATAAACTTTGCGTATAAGAAACAATGCACTTGGTTTCAATCTAATATAATTTTTTTCACAAAATAATAATTCAATTTTACCCATATATAATAGAAGTTCTTTCTAATCTTATATTTTTCCACTAAAATACTATTCATATAATTCTTTTTATTTCAAAAACGAGATAAATATTGAGATGAAGTATTCCGGTTGCAAATAATAAATTTCCACTGATTTTAAATCAGAAATTACTTCAGAAACATTAATATAATAAAACCGTTATGATATAACCTTAAGAGTCAGTCTATTCTCACAAATGTTTTAAGAGATTAAAAACTAAAATACAAATCCACAATACAAATCTTACAATACAAATCCAAGATTAAAACTGAAATTGCAATGAATAATATCAGATTAGTCACTTGGTTTGAGAAATTTAATTTTTATAATAGTACTATTGTGTGTTAATAGTCAATATTAAACATGATTTTACATTTATTTAATCCGATGCTTAAAAAATGCAAGGAACATATATAATAATAATTATTCCTATTAAAAAAATTCAAACAAAAGCCAAAATAATTCTTGGTTAAAATAATTTTAAAATTTTAGATTTACAAGTTAATACCATAATATATTTGGTTGTGAAAAAAAACTCAATAATAAATTGCAGTGGACTTTATGTATACTCATCTCATATAAAGAAAAAAAATTCTACTAAATTCTTCAACAAAAAATAGACATACATTTTATTTTGAACGCTTGATAGTCTTTAGCTTGGAGAAAAATAATAGCTTTTAATTAAATTTTATTTCGAACTCCACAAAATATACATTAAAATATAATTTGTTAGTCATTCAATATCGGTTATCAGTTTCAACATACTTTGCTGTTAATTTATAAAATAAATGTTTTTTTCGTTAATATTTCATAAAAATAAAATTTTAAAAGATCAAAAATGTGTTTGATGATTAAAACTTTTTACATTTATATTATTCATGCCCAAAATTGCTTAACCCATTCCACCGACCACCCTCCCCACCTTTTTCCCTTTCAAAACAGTCACATTTTTCGTAAATTCCAGACGGAACTTACCGTACCATACTAGAGTTGCCGGTTTAAAAGTTGTCAGGCTACTTTTAAGTTATTTTCCCTGCAAGGTAAAGGAGTTCCGTTACGCAAAATTAGTTTCTTTCATTTATTATCGCTTTGCAATATTTTTTTCCTCAAAAATGTGTTATACGTGTGCGAACGAGAAGGGGTCGACAGGTCCGTTTTCGAACAGGAATTCGCTGTCGAACCCCCATCGACGCGTCCGTTCAGTGGGTTAAGGCTTATTCCCTAGCTTCTAGGTAGCATTTTACTTTATTCCTTTATCGAATTTCTTTATAATTATGCATTTATTAATTAATGCAATTATGTAATTAAAAGTCATTTTTTCTTCATTATTGCAGAAATATTCTTGATAGACTGCAATGTTCTGTAAACTTTGAAGAGGAGTGCAAAAAAGAAGAATTACATCTAAACATTAATCGTAGATTATTGGAATATATGAAGGAAGTATGTACTCCAAGCCATCCAATTTATTCAGGTACAACAATCGGAATTAATTTTTGATACTCTGAACTCTAAAATTTTCATATACATATTTTCTTGATTTGTTTACATGATACCTATAAACCTTAGATTTTAAGAAAACACTCTAAAAGTTTTCTACAGCTTTTATTACCAAGGTAAAATTAAAAACTGGAGAAAGACTGTGGAAAGAAACTTTCACTTATTGTGTACCTTGTAATGTTCCTCTTTGTACAAACTTGTGTTTTCAAACGCGCTATGCCAAAGAGAAATAAAATTTTTTTACAAATAAAATGGTATTTTTAGGATTCCGTAAACATTTTGGAAAGACTTTTTTAAACTTTTGATTTGTTTACATGATACCTATAAACCTTTGATTTTAAGAAAACACTCTAAAAGTTTTTACAGCTTTTATTGCCAGGGCAAAAGAAAAAACTGGTAAAAGACTGTGGAAAGAAACTTTCACTTATTGCGTACCTTGTAATATTCCTCTTTCTACAAACTTGTGTTTTCAAACGTGCTATGCCAAAGATTGTTAAATTTTTACAAATATAATGGTATCTCGAAGATTCCTAAGAATAAATGGATTTTTAAAAGACGTAAACATAAAAATATTTTTAAAGAATTATTTTGATTTTTTAAAGTTATCCAAGATATTAAACCTGGTGCGATTTTAAGAAAACACTCTAAAAGTTACCGCAAGAAAATTAAAAACTGGAGAAAGACTGTGGAAAGAAACTTTCACTTATTGCGTATCTTGTGATGTTCCTCTTTGTACAAACTTGTGTTTTCAAACGCACTATGCCAAAGAGAAATAAATTTTTTTCACAAATATAATAGTAATTTTAGGTTTCATTAAACATTTTCGAAAGACTTTTTTAAACTTTTAAAAA
>CM063501.1:18391112-18396112 GCA_032207245.1 Pardosa pseudoannulata
CTTACATAGTGTTTAACTAAAAACCATAGAAAATAGATAACATTTCTGAAAGAAAACAAATGATGAAAAATAATACTCAGCACAATTAGCAGTAATGGGATATATGTACTACATTAAATATATTTATAAAATGCTTCTGTAAACTCAAAACTTCCTTCAAATTTAGATTTTTACTAGACAAACAAACAAAGCAAGAAATTCCCTAAAGTAATATATATATATATATATATATATATATATAATATATATATATATGTATATATATATGTATATATATATATGTATATATATGTATATATATATATTATATAGCTATCATATATAGATATATAATATATATATATATATATATATATATATATATATATATATATATATAATATATTGTATATATATATAATATACATATATATGCATATGTGTATATATATATATATATATATATATATATATATATATATATATATATTATATATATATATATATATATATATATATATATATATGTATATATATATATATATATATATATATATATATATATATATATATATATATGTATATATATATATATATATATATATATATATATATATATATATATAATATATATATATATATATATATATATATATATATATATATATATATATATATATATATATATATATATATATATATATATATATATATATATATATATATATATATATATATATATATATATATATATATATATATATATATATATATATATATATATATATATATATATATATATATATATATATATATATATATATATATATATGTATATATATATATATATATATATATATATATATATATATATATATATATATATTATATATATATATATATATATATATATATATATTATATATATATATATATAATATATAATATATATATATATACATATATATATATATATATATATATATATATATATATATATATATATATATATATATATATATATATATATATATATTATATATATATATATATATATATATATATATATATATATATATATATATATATATATATATATATATATATATATATATATATATATATATATATATATATATATATATATATATGTATATATATATATATATATATATATATATATATATATATATATATATATATATATATATATATATATATATATATATATATATATATATATATTATATATATATATATATATATATATATATATATATATATATATATATACTATACAATCCTTTTGTAAAATACTACGCACAGTTTAACTTTTTATTACTTACAGTAATATGAAATCATGAAGTCTTAAATATCTGTAGCAACTTTATTCATTTATTATAAGGCTATCTCAATTATTTTCAAACAAATTCCAACTTATAGAATTGAAAGTCTGATAAGTGTTTAACTTAATAATTAACAAAAAAAATGAAATTCTGAAATGTAATTTAAAATATTTTCAATTAAAATTTAATTTTTTTTAAATAAAAGATTTATTTTTAATTCTCTTATATATTTACCATGTATTATACAACTAAAGAGTTTCCATCAAAAATAACTCTTCAGTATTTTTCATTATTTTCAGTAAAAGGGAATTATAACCTATGTGTATTTTTCATTTTTCTTGAAGATTAGCATTATTATTAGTCATTTTCATTAACTAACATTTACGAACCAAATAAATTATATTTTAGTAGATAAAATTTTTTTTATTTTTTTATATTTTATTTTATGGATGTATAATATGTTTTTTTAGCAAGAATTGTTTTGAAATAAAACCATACAAAATTATCTTTTTCAATTTTATTTTAATATAAAATCTTGTAATTTAATCTACTTCCAGCATTATCTAGCCAAGTCGTTGTAAATAAATACTGGGTCGCCATAATTAAAATGACAGTGCTCACAGTGCTCTGTAGCGCTATCTACTTGAGAGAATGACGCCACATTTTGTAAGAAGATTAAACAAGAATGGGAACGAAGGATTCCGCGGAAAAATAAATTAGTTCCTAAACTCACCGCTAGGGGTATATTTGGTGATGTGTCATAGAAAATAGAGTGCTAACAAATACAAATCAATACGGAAATTAATTTCTTAACTGTGCCAATCCATGTAACGTGAAATTTGAATAAAGAACTTTATCTTCTTCTCATCGTACGTGATATTTCACATCACGAGACTTTATCGGTGTTTATGTAGATTTTACGCTTTTTTAAAAGTGTTGCCATATTGCACTTGAACTAAATCAGAAAATGTGCATAATAAAAGATAATTTTATTCCGCATTAATTTGCATTTGTTAACACTCTATTTTCTATAACACAGCGCCGAATATTCACCTAGCAGTGACTTTTGGAATAATTTGTTTTTTAGTGGAATCCTTCGTCCTCCGTCTTGTTTAATCTTCCTACAAAAAGTGGCGTCATTCTCGCAAATAGATCGCGCTACAGAACACTGTGAGCACTGTCAGTTTAATTATTGCCACCCCACCCGGTATATTAAATGAATATATATATATATATATATATATATATATATATATATATATATATATATATATTATATATATATATATATATATATATATATATATATATATATATATATATATATATATATACATATATATATACATATATATATATATATATATATATATATATATATATATATATACATATATATATATATATATATATATATATATATATATATATATATATATATATATATATATATATATATATATATATATATATATATATATATATATATATGTATATATATATATATATATATATATATATATATATATATATATATTATATATATATATATATATATATATATATATATATATGTATATATATATATATATATATATATGTATATATATATATATATATATATATATATATATATATATATATATATATATATATATGTATATATGTATATATATATATATATATATATATATATATATATATATATATATATATATATATATATATATATATATATATATATATATGTATATATATATATATGTGTATAAATATATATATATATATATATATATATATATATATATATATATATGGTGTTTATCTGTTTCATCGTCTAAGAATAAAGTTACAATGTGCACAAACATTGCATTAATGATCTATTTTTAGCTATTTCAGCGAATGAGGTTGAAGATAATAGTTCACGATGCAGCAGTCTGGTGAATTTAGAATGTGTAAAAGGCATTGCAAAGCCCCAATTTCCAGGAAATGAGGAAGAGTTTGAAGAGTTTTGCAGGTAAAACAGAAACAGCACTTAAAAATAATTTGTGGTCAAGTTACCTCAAACATTTTCTAAATCATGTTAATTTATATAATCGTTTTTTCTTTGTATATTACTCTCAAGAAGTGTATGTGCTACAATTAAATTTATTTTTATGTATTTATATTTTGGTATATGCATGATTAATAATATTCTTCTGATTCATTAATGCGTATTTCAAAGCTGAAATCATTAAGAAACATCCTACTAACAACTAAAGTTTTGAAAAATTCTATATTTATTGAAATGCGTTTAAACTGTACTTGCATAAAAATTTTAACCTAAAATTTAAAACGAGATTTCTTTGAATTTTTTCTGTTTTTATATTAAAAATGAAGTGATTTATTGTGATATATAACTTAATTTTAATTAGTATTTACTAATTAACAAATCAAATAATAAAAATTTATGACAAAAATGGGCTTATTTCAATAACGAATTTACGTGATGTCAAAAAGAATAACATATTTTTTTAACATCTAAATAATTTTAAACCATTTTGTTCTTTTACTATTTAATTTTAAAATTAGGCTTTATTAGTTTTATATTTGTAGTAATACTACAAAATGTAAATTGGAAAATGTAAAAACTTCGAAATTCAATGTTTTCAATTATTAAAACATCAATCTTTTTTTTTTTCGTATTTTGATATAAAGTTTTAACATAAAATTTAAAACTACACGTCTTTGTATTTTTCCTGTTTTTATCTTAAAAATGAAGGGATTTATAGTGATATATAACTTAATTTTATTTAGTATTTACTAATTAACAATTCAAATATTAAAAATTGATGACAAAAATGTGCTTATTTCAGTAACGAATGTACGTGATATCAAAAATGATAACATATTTTTTTACATCTAAAGTAATTTTAAACCATTTTGTTCTTTTACTATTTAATTTTAATAATAGGCTTTATTAGTTGTATATTTGTATTAATATTAAAAATCGTAAATTGGAAAATGTAAAGACTTCGAAATTCAATGCTTTCAATTATTAGAACATAAATCACTTTTTTCGAATTTTCATATAAAATTTTAATTCAAAAATTAAAACGACACGTCTTTGAAATTTCCTGTTTTTATCTTAAAATTGAAGTGATTTATAGGGATATATAACTTGATTTTAATTATTATTTAGTAATTAACAATTCAAATAATAAAAATTGATGACAAAAATGTGTTTATTTCAGTAACGAATGTACGTAATATCAAAAATAATAATATATTTTTTTTACATCTAGAGTAATTTTAAATCATTTTGTTCTTTTACTATTTAATTTTAATTGTAGGCTTTAATAGTTTTATACTTGTAGTTATGCTAAATAAAGTAAAATGGAAAAGACTTCGAAATTCAATGTTTTCAATTATTACAACATAAATCATTTTTTTAAATTTCGATTATTTTATAGAAAACTTTAAAAAAATCAATATAAAAAGTATAAAATACATGTGATATTTATTTTTCAGGTATTCATTGGATTACTTCAACTGTACGGAACACGTTTTAAACGAATGCGAAGGAAAGGATGAAGATTTCCGTCAACATCTTGGTGAATATGCAGGCAGTGTTAAATTCAATTGCCAGGCATATTCATTTCGTTATCGTGGTAAATATACTTTTTCTTTACAATT
>CM063501.1:18413612-18418612 GCA_032207245.1 Pardosa pseudoannulata
TGTTCACTGAAGGAAAATGATAGTGGCAAAAGAATCAGAAAAGAGACTAGGTATTTTTCTTCGGACTGTGGCTTTTGACTATGCCTCTTATCCTCTTTCAAAATTTGTCGAACTAAATCTGATCTTTGAAAAAAAACAGGTTAATCAAATATACTTGTAGTATATGCATTCGAAAATAATTGTGTAGTAATTGTAATCGAAAATATTTATATTTTTATATGCTCAATTTTAAACGTAACTTCCCTATTTGGCGTACATGAGAGAGTAAAGACACCTTCCAGAGAAAACATATTTTTTTTCCTGTAAACAAGTTAAGTGATTATTAAAAGTGGGCAGAAATATTACTTTAAATTAAATTTTCCAGCTTAAAAATGTAAAATAAACAATAATATGCAATAAAAAATATGACATTTTTTGGTTCAAATTCGTGAAAAAATGAAACGGTTAAGGGGTTAAACATATGTCAAATCTGAGACAATACCAATATAGCTTTTTGAAGTGGTACTAAAAAGTAACATTTCAAAATGAGAAAATGTTATCACACTGCATTAAAATTAAATAATTCTGCTTCTGTTTTAGAAATTATAAAATAATTTTTCATTATTCAATTTTAATAATGTAAATAGTTTCCAAATGTATTCATTTAGCAAACTAAACTGCTAAATTTCAAAACTCTTGATTCAGAAAATGTTGAATATTTTGTTCTTTTACATTTTTAACTACTTCTAAAATAATTATTTCTTCTAAAATAATTATTAAAATAATTTGCATACAATGATCTGAGGCTCATTGAATTTTAAGAAAGGAGCTTTAACCTTTTGCTGTACAAACATTAAAGAATTATTTTAGTTACCCTGATATTTTTCTAGCTATAAATATCATCATTTCTTCTCTCAGACAAAAATAAGAAAATATAAGTACACTGCAGTAAAAATAATAATTTATTACTCTTGTTTATGTTTTAAAACACCAAATCAGATTATGTTCTAAAAAGTAATTCTTTACGTCTTTGAGTTATATAATAACTACACTTTTAGCAACAAAATACACACATATATGATTAACCCTCCGAGTGGAACACATCGAGGAAAAAATTCTCCAAAAAATACGCTAAAATTTTACTGTATCAATGGCCATATCCTTGTATGATTTTTTACTCCACCCTTTCTCGACTAGAATGGAATACGGGAAACCCACCCTCGTTATTGTTCCTCTACTTCCGGTTATAAATAGAAATATAAATAGATATTATAGATAATTTTTAATACACATAAAGCTCGTCAAGTCTCGAAGAGCATCGGATAAGAAATAATGGATTCTAAAAGTACGAATAAAAGTATTCTTTGAGAGACTTATTTATATTTTTTACAGAAGTCGTCCAAGATATTTAATTCGTGCAATTAGAGATACATGAGTTACCGCAAACGAAATACTTCGAAATAGAGATTTACAAAGCTATGAAAAGCTATCAGCGTCTTTGTCCCTCAGAAGGTAGAGGTGCATCCCTCAATAAACGTTAGTCAAAGAGGGGTGCAGTTCCTAAACAATCGACCTGACTCTAATACAACAGAACTCCTTGGGGGAAAGCACTGGCAGAAATGTACACTACATTCGTTTTCGGAGCGTTTTTAGGGGTCGAAAATAGTACGTTTGGAAGACATCATCGGTTTGTTGGAATTGTACGTGCGAACCGCTTAGAGGGTTAATAATATAGTATTTCTATACCCTATAGACTAAAATGCTGCTAAGATGTAAGTTACTACTGTTAAGATATAATTTTACAACATAACATACCTTATTAACGATATTCCTGTAAAACAGAATAAATTAACATTTAGTTTTTAGAAACACAATGAATCTTCCAATCTCTTAAATATTAAATGCTGAATATTCTGTTGAAGCTTCTACATTCTACACCCTTTCCATTACACTACACAAGTAGAAAGTCATAATGTACCTAAGATTTATTCATTTCTTTTGTAATTTTTAACTAGTATCAGTATACGTATAGACATATCTAATCAAGCTTTGTATAAAGATGCTTTAAAAATGTGATTTATCCAAAACAACCTAATTTTATTGTAATGAAGAAAAGATTATGTGTTCAACAAATCTGACTTCAGAATTCCTCGAGTCATGAAATTTATTAAATGGCAACGATAAAAAATAAATATTAAATAGAAAAATTTAAAAGCTTGCATGTATATCTGAGTTATAGGATAGCAACTTAGTTATTCATACTAGTATAAGTGTAAATTACACAAACGTTTTAGCATGTTGCAGATTTGCATGAAAAAGTTAGAAAAAGTTAAGATGACAAAAAAAAATTAGACGCTATAACTACTTTTTGTAATAATTACTCTAGTTATAAGATCATCTGTATAAAACTTACATATAATAAAGAAGAAAATTCCTTCCTATTATATGCCTATTTCTCCAGTGAAAACATATGCTATATTCCAAAATTTGTCCATGAAGTTGTTGCCCAGTCGAAAATTGGTATAATTAATTGTTTATCCTTATGTCGAGTTCAGGAAAATGTAATTATATTTTTAGATCTAATCAGAAATACACTACACGCTGTGTTTATTTTTTTTAAACTTATTAATATTTTCATTTTATTAACTCTAGTTATAAGGCCTAAAACTGTATAAAACTTATATATAATAACGAAGAAAATTCCGCCCATTTATATGCCAAATTCTCCAGTGAAAACATATGGCATATTCTGAAATTGGTCCATGAAGGTGCTGCACAGTCGAAAATTGGTATAGTCAATTGTTTATCCTTCTGTCGAGTTCAGGAAAATGTAATTATATTTTTAGATATAATCATATATACATTACGCTATGTTTATTTTTTAAATAATATTAATATATTATTATCATGCAAAGACACAGATAAATAATTATTTTCATTTAATTTTTAGTTCTTGAAATACATTTACCCTGCATCATGAAGAACCGTTTTACAATTGCATATTGTCATCCATCTCTTCGCCTAGATATAGATTTCTTCGCTGACAATCTGAAACAGAATGGACTAAGTCTTAATAAAGATACTAATTGCTTGTAAGTGTAATCATTCTTCTATATTGCTCTAGGATATACTTACATTATAACAAGTACAAGACATTTAAGTAATTTCTTACATTATATTAACCCGTTAACGCCCAACTTAACTTAAAATTGAAATTTTGTTAAAAACTTTTTAAATTATATTCTAAACACTTAAATTAAATATAATATTCAATTAAACTCCACACTATTAATTTAGGATCCGCGATAATTAATGTCCTATAAATAGGACTCTGGGCGGATATAGAAGTTTTTGAACACTTAGTACTTCTCCTTTGTTTTTAGTTACTTGAATACGTTTCTGTTCCCAAACAATTGAAATTTAATATTTACTGCAAAATGAAATGAAACACAAATAAATTTGACATTTTTTATTAAGTTTAAACATATTCAAAGCAACACTACTTCTATATAATATTATTTCATATTATTTTATTTTCTTAATCGAATATCTGTATTGGTTAATATGTATATGTGGTTACCTGAAGCAACGAAAAGAAATGGTGTTTCATGCTTCTGAATTTTTCCTAAATATTTAAAACAAAGAACTTGTCATATTTCCATACATACTGAAATTAATCCACTTTTATTTTATTATGTTTTAGGCACACCCTGTATTTTTATGGGTGTGTGGTGGCCGGAACTGAAACCCTTTGTGGCCATGGGGCCATTTGGGCCGTGTCAGAAGTAATTAAAGCATTTGATTCACTTTTCGTTGACTGTCCAGAAAATGCAAAATTTTATTTAGCCAGTATTGGGCGAATGATGCTAACAGAAGCTGAAAAAAAGTTAAATACGACAAGAACACCATAAAAAAGTATAAGAAATTAGATTCACACTTAATACTTTTTTCTAAAAGATACCATCACAAGAAAGGTCACAAAAAATTACAAGAATATTTATCTTAGTACTGTAATATATTACTCCTATGTATCGCTTCAAATAAATCTGCAGAGGGAAAAATTATTATATCTTGTTTGTTTCAATAAAACTTTCAATAAAGAATGGAATAAAACCAATATTTTTCACTTTATTTTTGGATAATAAATCATTCAACAATTGGGTATATGATTTCCTAATTTTCACCTTATTCCAACACCATTTTTTGAATTCGAAATCCTTTTGATCGATCGATTCATATGCACTTAATTTCAGTGAATACTCATTTATGGTTATTCAATGAAATATTTTGTTTAATGTTTAAACATGTTCTTTTATTTCACTTCCTTCCTTCATAAATACTTGTGAGCAAAACAGAAGACCATACTGTTCCAAACCGAACCAAACCTTCATAAGTGTCTTATTACTTCATAATGAGCTTCTTCAGTAAGTGGTGTAATTGTAACTTTCAAAACAATTTCTGAAACTTTCACATAATATTCATTAAATTCAAATGTTGACATTTTATTAAATTTAAACAAAATAAGACCATGCATTTCCTTCAAGAATTTCTCTCCAATAAGATGGTAAACCAAGGTAAAATTTTATATAGAAACCTTTAAACGTCATGTAAAACAATTTTCTCCATAGCTTGTCATAGAGACAGAGTAATCTAATATGGCCAATTAACAAACACAATCTCTAATTACTGTCATAGTGTAGGACACAGTAAGAAATTATTATTGTGGAAACACAAGACATGGGGATTAAGTCTTTACTAATATTTATAATCCAATTTTTAAGAAAAATCATACAATTATACTTCTTTATATCATGCTGCCTAAAAGAAGAAGCAATTTTTATAATTCTGCAAATAACAATTGTGAATCTATAAATTCAAAAATATACATCACCATTACTTTATTAAATACAGTATAAATTTTTCGGTTTTGTTTCTTAAATGTAGATATTTAACCCACTGAACGGGCGCGTCGAAGGGGGTTCGACAGCGAATTCCTGTTTGAAAACGGACATGTCGACCCC
>CM063501.1:18423612-18433612 GCA_032207245.1 Pardosa pseudoannulata
TATTTTCTACACATAAAAATGAAAAAGATTGATATATTCATTGATGTCTTATATCAAAAACTAAATGCATTCAAACATTAAGATATCAAATTTTTATGAACTATAATTTGAATATTTTCATCCATTGCTTATGTGTATAGTAATGCGTCTTTAATCATACATTAGAAGAAGATATTTAAATCTCAATCGAAATTATAAGAACAGAATCTCGTACCACTGACTCCTTAATAAAGACTACAGTTATAAATCAGTTACTGTAGAAACATTTTTAATATATATTTTTACTTAACGTTTTTAATGTATCCTAGAAAAATTATAACCTTTGAATAAAATAATAAAATAATTTTAAATTTACCTAAAGGGTATTTAATATAATATTTTTCCGAAATATTTCAATCTGAAAATATTAAATATTTTTGCTGCTTTTAAATACTTTGCTATTATAAGAATATTTAAATATACCAAATTTTTTCATTGACTCTATATAATAGTTTAAGATGATCCACATGTATTGTGACCACATTGAAAATCGACAACGAAAATCGAACAGAAGTGCCGAACGACGGGCTATTGGTTAGGGGGCTGGCCTTTGATACCAGAGTTCGTGGGTTCGAATATACTGTGGTATGGATGTTCGGAGCCGTTTGGAATCGCCTTTAAGCTGTAGGTCCCGGTGTCATTAGTCCTAGTTTCCAAAAATGTAGACCGTAGCTCTCCAAACCAAACTAAACCAAATCGAACAAAAGCTTTCAAATGCGTGAAATTCCTCATATAGTAGAGCAGAACGATGGCCGAATGGTTAGGGTGCTGGCCTTCGGAACCGGAGTTCGTGGGTTCGAATCCCACTATGGCAGGTATGTTCGTAGCCGTTCGGAATCGGCTTTAAGCAGTAGGTCCCGGTCTCATTAGCCCTCGTTGCAAAAAGTAGACCGTAGCACTCCAAAACCAAAACCTCATATAGTAAGTTTGTTAAAAATGGTATCAGTTATATTTCCCCCTATCATTATTTTTTCTTCATAAAGCTTTTTAGCAGTTGTCATGAGTACTCCTTGCAATTAAAAACTTCCCAATTTTGGATCAGGGTTTTAGTTGCCTTGCAAATAGCACGATTGGTTTTCTGAATTAATAAGAGACCAAAAACTGATGGGATAAAAGCTAAAAACCAATATAGGGTACTTTGAGTGTAAAGGTCCTGATATTGGAAGCCCAAGGTAATCAATAGATCTACGATTTGTATATAAGCAAAATTTAAAAAATCTTCTATCAGAACATTCCAGATTTTGTTTTAATTTGATACAAATGGCTAGAAAGTCTGGACTGTTCCCTTGATTTAGGTAATACGCCTGAGTTTAGAGCTGGTCACACCTTTTAGGCCATTCAAAGAATGATTGGGGACTACTTAGAACGTCTTCTAATTTCAACAATGTTTTGGCTGCAACTTCAGGTAAATCTTGAGGCATTCAACAAAACAAATATTTCTTACTGAAGTATTCTAAAACTTATTATTGGAGCTATTGAAAACACTACTCTAAAATTCTTTAATGAAGTTTTAGAATAGTGTTGAATGTTTCTGTCTAAACTTTGTATACTAAAAAACAGCTTAATTTCGCATCCCTGCTAGAAATATACTAACAGTAAAAGTTATGTTTAAAACATTAATTGTTCTTGCTAGTACCAGGAGAAAACGTATGCAGACTATACTTGTGCATTGCTCTATGACGTATAGCTACAGTGGTAATATATGCTTATGAATTTCTTTTTAGCTATTCACATTTTTTAATTGAGTTCTTTCCTTTTAGCTGTATCAGCAGATGATACTGAAGAAGGTCTTAACTGTATGAGCTTGTTACATGCGGAATGTGAAGACGAATATGATAAAAAACCGGAGTTTCCAGGGAATGATGAAGAACTAGAAGCGTTTTGCGAGTAATTTACTTATTTTGGATTCTGTTCAGAAAAAATATTATATGCTAGTTATTCTACTTTAACCGTTTCAATTTTTCAATCTCTGAACGTATTACAATGAGTTTCCATTATAATTTATATGTTATTAGAATATCATATTAAATTTATAATTAATAATTAAATTTACGAAATATTCATGTGCAATCATATTTCTCATTGAGTGTATAAACAGAAACCTAAAACGTATTTCTGAGTATTGTTTTAACAATTGAAAGCGTTTAAATTATTTTTTATTTGTATAAAATGGGTTTTAAATTAGATATATAGTTTAAAATAAAAATATGCAAGATTTATAATCTAACATTCATATCTCGAATAGCATACAAATTTGGTTTTTTCTACAAAATACATGGTTCACGAACCGAAATTATTTAGCTTTACTCCCAAATATTAGTCTCTTAAATGAAAGCTTAATTTTTGGAATAGCATAAAAGTTTGATATTTTCTACAAAATACATGGTTCACGAACCGAAATTATTTAGCTTTACTCCCAAATATTAAATCAATCCCAAATATTAGTCTCTTAAATGAAAGCTTAATTTTTGGAATAGCATAAAAGTTTGATATTTTCTACAAAATACATGGTTCACGAACCGAAATTATTTAGCTTTACTCCCAAATATTAAATCAATCCCAAATATTAGTCTCTTAAATGAAAGCTTAATTTTTGTATATTGAAAAATATATTTTACATTGAAATAAAATTATGTGATATCACAAATAAAAAGAAAAAAATTTTTTTTTTGAGTTTAAACAGGGTTTAAACATAGAGTTGATCACAGAGACGTTGAAATATTTAAACAGAAAACAGACATAAATCGTAGTCTAGGTAGCATTGGTATATTGGTATAATAACTTGAAATATTATTAATGTTATTCTTATACATTGTAACGATTTATTCTGAATATGCAAAAGGATCTATATGGTTAGGAAAAAATGGAAGTGAATAAATGGAAACCTTTACATTTTTTCTCCACATATTCGGAATATAAGGCATAAATCGTAGTCCAGGTAGCATTGTAATATTGGTATAATAACTTGGAATATTATTGATGTTATTTTTATACATTGTAACGTTTTATTCTGAATATGCAAAAGGATCTATAAGGTTAGGAAAAATGGAAGTGAATAAATGGAAACCTTTACATTTTTTCTCCACATATTCGGAATAAGGCATAAATCGTAGTCCAGGTAGCATTGTAATATTGGTATAATAACTTGGAATATTATTGATGTTATTTTTATACATTGTAACGTTTTATTCTGAATATGCAAAAGGATCTATAAGGTTAGGAAAAATGGAAGTGAATAAATGGAAACCTTTACATTTTTTCTCCACATATTCGTAATAAGACATAAATCGTAATCTAGGTAGCATTGGTATATTGGTGTAATAACTTGGAATATTATTGATGTTATTTTTATACATTGTAACGTTTTATTATGAATATGCAAAAGGATCTATAAGGTTAGGAAAAATGGAAGTGAATAAATGGAAACCTTTACATTTTTTCTCCACATATTCGTAATAAGGCATAAATCGTAGTCTAGGTATCATTGTAATATTGGTATAATAACTTGGAATATTATTGATGTTATTTTTATACATTGTAACGTTTTATTCTGAATATGCAAAAGGATCTATAAGGTTAAAAAAATGGAAGTGAATAAATGGAGACCTTTAAATTTTTCTCCACATATTCATATTGGACACTTTAACTGTGGCGATAGTTTTGAAATAAAATTGCTTAGACAAACATTTAGCTTATAAAGAGGAAGGCATATATTTAATATAAATATCTGTGATATAAATAAATGTATTGTTTTGTTACAAATGGAGATGCGATTCAGTAAGTTCACTATGTAAAGTACTCTTTAGGTTTAGTTTATAATCAACTTTTTTAAATTTATGTTTAATACAAAATTAAAAATTATTTTAGAAAATACATTTAGAAAGTTTTAAACAGGGCTTAGATATATTGTCAACCATTGAACACTTTATTATAAATACACTATTCAATGACAATAATTAATTCACAATACGATATTAAAAAGCTTAACACTTGATATGTCATTGTTATTATTAAACTGTGTAATATTCATAAGATGTGTAAGACAAAATGTAATCCCAACATCCTTTAAATTGAACGATGGCAGAATGATTAAGTCGCTCATCTTAGATACGGGAGTTAGTAAGTTCGAATCCTATTCGAGCATGGTTGGTCATAACCATTTGGTATCGGCTTTAAGCAGTAATTCCCAGTCTCATTAGCTGTGGTGTTGCAAACAAAGTAGACAGTTGTGCTCAAATCCAAATCCGTTATCTCAGTATGGATGCAGATGCATTAAGTAATTATAGAAACTGCAACTGAGTTCCGGATTTCTTCTCAAAAACAGATGCAGCAAAAGAAAAGAGCTGAGTAGCTGATTTTTTCAGTCTTTCATTATTCATTACCCTAGAGCAGGGGTCTCCAAACTACGGCCCGAGGGCCACATCCGGCCCGCGGACAGATTTTGTCCGGCCCGCGGAGAGCTAGCATACTTGAAAACTTCTTTTAGAGAACATATTTTTTATAGCAAATTAAATTTAGTTTACTGAAGTATTCTAATTTTATGTTGAATAATTATTAATATGACATCTACATTGATATAGTCATGGGCTAACTACTCATAACATTGTTGAAGGCTTATTGTTATTGTTTTTGTGATAAGTTGGATAAAGAAACACAGAATTTTAATGAGTAAAGACATGTATAATATGCAGAAAATTTAACTTCAGTATATAAAAACTAACAAATTATTAAAATGAATCCAACTTACATTTTATACATTTTAAATAAAAACATAACTTATAACAAAAATAATGACATATGAAATACTAATGAGATTTATGTAATTGAGATTTTCCACTGACAATAGTTTGTAGTTGTGAACTAATTTTACTTGTACCAATTATTAAAAGAGATTTAAGATGCTCATCAGTTAATTTAGATCTGTAAACATTTTTTGTGTACTTCATTTTGGAGAAAGTCTTCTCACACAAATAATTAGTACCAAAAACAGAAAACAGCCCACGAGCAAATTTATGCAAATTATCAAATTGTGTCAGGGGAAGACTCTTATAAAATTCCAACAAAGATGAGTTTTGATATTTGTTCTTAATTATATCACTGCGCTGTAGATCAATCATTTCCATTTGAAGTTTCGGGGCTAGGGTTTCAATGTCAGTATCAAAAGGATTCTGAAAATCTTAATTTATTCGCAATGGCATCAAAGTCCGAGAAATGAGTATCAAAATTTATTTTCAAAGCACTCAAAGTTTCGATTTCAAAATCGATAGGAAACTCAATCTCAGTGGTATGGCTGAATATTTCATATGTTTTAAAATGTGAAAAACATTTACTTCGTAGTTGTGATTGAAACAATATCAATTTCTTCCGGAATGATTTGATATTAGTGTATAAATCAGGAAGATGCTGGTTTTCCCCTTGCAATCTCAAATTCAGTTCGTTCACATGTTTTGTCAAATCAACATAGAATGCTAACTTCCACAGTCATGCGTTGTTTTGTAATTCAGTAAGAGGGCGATGCTTTTCATTCAAAAAAATTTCGATCACTGCTCGAAGTTCAAAAAAAGCGCTGAAGGACTTTCCCACAACTAAGCCAACGTACGGCAGTATGATAAGGTAAGTTATTTTCTCCAATCTCTTCAATAAATTGTCGGAATTGTCGGTGATTCAGCCCAAAAGATCTGATAAAATTAACAGTTGATATGACTGGTTTCAGAACTTCAGACATATCCAAACATTTTCCACACAGACTGTTGATGAAAGATACAATGTAAGACTAATGGTTTTGAGCCACCGTCATTTTCTACAGCCTTTGACACAAGAGCAACCACTCCTTTATCTTTCCCACTCATGTTTTTGCCTCCATCAGTTGTAATACATTTCAAGTTTTTCCATCGAAAGTTCTTTTAATTAATGGCCATTTCAACTCCTTTAAAAATATCTGTACCAGTAGTTGTGCCATGAATACTATACATATCAAGAAGTTCTTCATGCACTTCATAGTTTTTATCTACTCCTCGAATATAAATCAACACCTGAGTAGTATCTGACACATCCGTTGACTCATCCAAAGCCAAAGAAAACCACTCAACATGTCCATTTTTGTCGAACAGTTGAGAGGATATATTTTCAGCGACTTTTTCTACCCTTCGAGCCACAGTGTTTGCTGACATACTGACAGTTTTTAATGAATTTACCTTTTCAGGGCATATTTCTTCGGCTACTGCAATTATGCATTCTTTGATCATTTCTCCATCGGTGAATGGTTTTCACGTTTTGCAATTTCAAGAGCCACACGAAAGCTGGCATGAGTTGAAGCCTCTTGTTCAGTTTTGAGTTTTGTTAATGAAGATTGCTGCGATTTCAATCCGCGCTTCATAGCTTCGAATTTTTCTGTCCGCAAACTTCCTGTATATTTTGAGAATTTTGAAAATGTTTTGTTTCATAATGATGTTTAATGTTATATTCTTTGAGAACGGCTATGCTTTCATTGCAAATCAAACATAGCGCCTTGTTACTGGACTCAATTACGAAATACTGAATGTTCCACTGATCTTTGAATTTTCTGCATTCCCATCTTCTGCTATCAATTTTTAGCTTCTTTTCCATACTACTAAATCACACACAAAAGCAACAATTCAAATCAAAATACTGTTACAAAGATGTCTTAAACACGCATAAACACGTTTTAAGGAGGTACGCACTATTTTATTTCACAACAGTGTCATAGAAACTGACTTGTGGTTGCGCCACTAGCCTTCTTATATATTCCAATTACTGGCATCTAGAAGTGAGTGGAAGACACCAGAACTTTCTTGAACCAACGAGATTATTCTGTACGTGCTATTAGCGCCATCTGTTCGCGATAGAAGGTACTAACTATTTCCGTTTGTGTCCACCAGATGTCGTGTCACGTTACTCCTCATGGCTCGTACTCTACGACTAATCTAGAAATTACAGATAATGACAGAAAAATTAATAATATGCAGTGTTGCCGTTTTGCGGACTTTAGTCCGATTTGCAGCCTTTTTTAAACTTTGCGTACTTTTCCGGACTTTTTTTTTCATTAGTGGACTATTTCACTTTTTACCGCCGGCAACAATGATAATATGGTTTTAGCCCTCGGAACTTACTGGAGTAATAAGTATGGCCCTAAGGCTGGAAAGTTTGGAGACCCCTGCTCTAGAGCGTTGGTGGGCATGACACTCTATCCCATGTCGCTGGTTCAGTTTTGTCAAAAAGGCAATTTAATTCTCTTCCCAGATTGGTAGAATACTTTAATTTATTCAAATGACAAAGAGTCTATTTTTAAAGGAATTGTTTCATAAGTGAGTCCAATTTTTGTAACGTGATGCAAATTTGTTTAAATTTTGTAAGTTGTGTGGTCCCAAAAAAGTAATTCTTTACTTTCACCAGATCAATGAAGTACTTTATTAATGCAGTCACACCATGAGTCTACTTTTTCTGAAGGAATTGCTACGAAACCAATATAATGAGACCAATATTGGCAGAACTGAACCAGAATTTGCAAAATTTTGAGAATTATGCCTTCCATGAATTTCGCCACAAGCGAGAACTTAAGCTGCCATTTCATATTTTTTTCAGGATGCATTTATGATTATAGTAGACCCTAAATCAAGGGCTAAAGTTTTAGTAAATCTATATTGATTTCACCCGGTTATTTTGTTCGTCATAAGCAAGAGAACTTAAGCCGCCATTTCATATTTTTTTCAGGATGTATTTATGATTACAGTAGACCCTAAATCAAGGGCTAAAATTTTTAGTAAATCTGTATTGATTTCACTCAGTTATTTTGTTCGTCATAAGCAAGAGAACCTAAGCCGCTATTTCATATTTTTCAGGATGTATTTATAATTACAATAGACCGTAAATAAATTGCTAAAGTTTTAGTAAATCTGTATTGATTTCACCCGGTTATTTTGTTCGTCATAAGCAAGAGAACCTAAGCCGCTATTTCATAATTTTTTTAGGATGTATTTATGATTACAGAAGACCGTAAATCAATTGCTTAAGTTTTAGTAAATCTGTATTGATTTCACCTGGTTATTTTGTTCGTCATAAGCTAGAGAACCTAAGCCGCTATTTCATATTTTTTTCAGGATGTATTTATGATTACAGTAGACCCTAAATCAATTGCTAAAGGTTTAATAAATCTGTATTGATTCCACCCGGTTATTTTGTTCGTCATAAGCAAAAGAACCCAAGCCGTCATTTTATATTTTTTTCAGGATGTATTTATGATTACAGTAGGCCCTAAATCAAGGGATAAAATTTTAGTAAATCTGTATTGATTTCACCCGTGATGAATATATCTTTTCTTAGTTACAGAGACACCAGTATAGGATTCTACGATTCATATCAAACAATTAATATTATTAATATTAAACTTTTATAAAAAGAAACTGTTTAGTTGAGAAGAAAAATAGAGATGGTAAATACATAATTTTACTTTACTAGATATTCATTCAAATATTTTGACAGTATCAACACATAGTCATTGTTTTTTTCTTTAATATTTGGAAGTATTACTGATATTATACACATAATTCTGTAGTTAATAAGAAAATTAGAAATAAATAAATTGATAATCATGTCATTACTTTTCCAGATATTCGTTGAATTACTTTGAGTGCAGCGATAAAGTTTTCAGTAATTGCAATGGAGAAGATTCAAGCTTTCGTCGGTATATATTGAAGAAATGGGAGATATTGTTAGACGTGTTTGCAATGAAGACCCTCTTCTTAGGACTGGTAATTATACTTTTTTTACCCACTAGAGGAAAGCAAATGCACAGATATTATTTGTATGTTTTAACCTCCTCGTACAAATTACAGAAACTATTGTATTATTAAAGTTTTAAATCTTGAATCTGAGGAAATACTCAATAATACGAAAACTTTTTTTCTGCTAGTTTTCTACTTGTGTACAAAGAAACATTTTTTTTGATACTTTAACTATTAATTAATATCACTGCTGAGATATTTTTCTTAATTGATGAGTTAAGATTTGACGTGTGTGCATAACTCAAAAACATTTTATCTTGATAGATTTAAGTTTTTTTTAGTTAAATAAAGGGGTTGTAACATCTAGATGTGCACATCCCCCTTTAATATTAATCAATATTCTTTATAACGAAAAACATTTACAATTTCATATTTTCTCAATACTAGAAATGAACTTTAAAAACTAGTTATGACTAGTAGTTATTGCAAATTAATACATCATGTAACCGATATAGCTCTCTTGGATTATTGTAATCAGCTACTAACAATTTAATATTAAAAAATTTTTCTCGGTTTGTAATGAAAAAGGGAGATGTATAATTAAATATCACAAGTGTTCTATTATTTTTTACTTTGTTACCGAGCATAGAAGTTTTTCTGTCTTTTTTTATAGAATAGTTAAAACCAACATTCCAAACTGTCCATGTGGTCAAGAGAGCTAAAATTCTTGCAGTTTCATAAAAATAAAAATTAAAAGATAAACTAATCTCTAAGAGTGTTTAAAGAACTATTATAAAAGAATTGACAATAGTTGTTATGATCTAAAGAAAATTAACGAAATTTATAATAAACTTAATGCCACTTCTCATTTATTTTTCTCTGATTTTGATTTACTTATTTTTTTATTTTAATTTCTAATAAAATTCATTTGATACTTCTTGTGTAAATAAAATATTTTATTTTAAAGAAAGATAATGTATTTTGATAGATGAATAAATATGTATCGTAATTTTGTTTTTTTAAATAATTTAATTAAACGTTTATACAGGATGGACATAATTAAACTCACAGTGCTCACAGTGCTTTGTAGCACCATCTATTTGCGAGAATGACACCACATTTTGTAGGAATATTACACAAGACGGGGCCAGAACAAATCGAAGGGAACGATCATACACGGTCATCCGCCAACCAAGAACTCCTGTGTCGAGGAGCAGTGC
>CM063501.1:18438597-18458597 GCA_032207245.1 Pardosa pseudoannulata
GCCTCATAAGGTACTTAACAATTTTGGAAAATTAAAAATTTTAGTGATCCCATCATATGACGGGCTGTATGCTAGTTTAAGTAGGTTTATCTTCAAATAAACTGGAAAAAACATTTCTTGGGATACTACCTCATACAAAAACAAAATATAGGATTAATTTAATTTTTATGGATATAAAGTGGAGAAATATTATACGTTCGAAATTCGCCCCTTCCCTTCTTTTAGAGCTTTTAATGCCATTATTTTAACTCATATTTTCCCCGGTTAAGAGCAGGCGATTAAATTTATCAATTTACCACACAGCAAACAGGCAAAAATAACATTTTTCTAGCATTATGACGTCATTCCTTTAACCATCTCATTAAATCATTTCTTATTTTAAATTATTTAAATTATGCCTGTTTTCATACGTTTTATCATTGAACTTAGATATGACGTAAATAATTTTCTTTTATATTTGGCTTAAATAATAGATTAGGTACATATGTGATAATTTTAAATTTAATCATCGATTATTTTTTGTTGCAATGAAAATTTTATCAACGGTATTAACAATAAAAACTAGGAGTCTATTTTATGGACTAATATATATCTAGCGTTTAAGTTATACATCTTTGAAAATTAAGAAGTTTGCTCGTTTTTGTGTTTTTTTTTTATACATAACCACAGGGTTTGCGATCCATTCGCTAAATTTTGGCCATCATTCATATATACCGCCAAATAATCATTGTCAATATTAAAACCTATTGTAGTTTCTATTAGTATTTACTATGAAAAAATAGATGCGGGCAATCTTGTTAAGAGATGACAACGGCAAATGATGACAATAACACATATATTTTAAGAAAAAACGGCATTACACAACGCAAAACAAAAATACATTTTCTTCTCATACGTTATTCAAAAAACAACCATTAATTGTTTTCACAACTGCTGTCATTCCCTAACAGAGAAACTTACCTCTCATGGAGTTTGAGCGTGACGCAACACCTATGCTGTCCATCCTATCAAATAATATTACAAGTTAAATTAAAGGTGGCAACTAACATGCGGTCAATAAAGATAAACAAATTATTCAGCTTGTACCAGATAATTTTCAGCCAAAAAAACAAACCATTTTTTACCTGCCTCATAAGGTACTTAACAATTTTGGAAAATTAAAAATTTTACTGATCCCATCATATGACGGGCTGTATGCTAGTTTAAGTAGGTTTATCTTCAAATAAACTGTAAAAAACAATTCTTCGGATACTACCTCATATAAAAACAAAATATAGGATTAATTTAATTTTTATGGATATAAAGTGGAGAAATATTATTAAAAATCGAGTTAATAGATATTTAAAGATTATTAAATTATAATACAATAACTTAAAATCTGCATGTATAGGAATAAAATTTCTAAAAGGTAAGTCGGGTTAGAGACAAACAGTAAAACAAAATACGGAGGAAATTTTAAATATATTTCGAATGTTAGAAAATACAAATATGGTTTTCTCAAGTGGTACTAAAAAGGAACATTTCAAAATGAGAAAATTTTATCACACTGCAATAAAATTAAATAATTCTGTTTCTATTTTAGAAATTATAAAATAATTTTTTGTTATTCAATTTTAAAAATTCAAATAGTATTCATATATATTCATTTAGCAAACTAAACTGCTAAAATTCAAAACTCTTGATTCGGAAAATATTGTACATTCTGTTCTTTTATAATTTGCTTGCTTCTAAAGTGATTAATAAAACAATTTACACACAATGAGCGGAGGAGTCAATTTTAAGTAGGGAACTGTAAAACTTTTGCAATGCACATATTAAAGAATTATTTTAAATATCATAATATTGTTCTATCTTTAAATATCATCATTTCTTCTGTGTCAGACAAAAGTAAGAAAATATAAGTATACTGCATTAAAAATAATGATTTATTACTCTTTTTTATATTTTAAAACACCAGATGAGATTCCGTTTCAAAAAAAGTAACTATTTACGTCTTTTTTTATACAATAACTGCACTTTTAGCTACAAAATACTCACATATATGATTCATAATATTGTGAGTATTGATATAACCCCCCCAAAAAAAACGAAGCAACAATACAGTCGATTTCAGTAGAATAAAATGTTGCTAAGAGTAAATTAGTACTGTTAATATATAATTTTACAACATAATATACCTTGTTAACGATATTGTCACGAAGATTCGAACGAACACACCGCTTAACTTAACGGATGAATTTAATGAAGCTAAGTAGCAACTCGCAACTTTACAAGATCGGGAAGTTGCCTACAACTAGTGGGTATGTTCTTTTATACCCGAACAGAATATTCGAGAAATAACTAATTTACATAATAAAGAAATATCTAGAATATTTGAGAACATAAGGCAACAATACATAACATTTTTAAATTAAAAATCACACTTTGGATCAACCGCCATGGTGAGCATCGAATCCACAAAATTCGGGTCTGGATCTCGTGCTTTGACCATTCAGCCACTCAGCTCGTTGGCGAAGTTTCTTTATGCAGCAATATTTCTGTTATTAGAATAAATTAACATTTAATTTTTAGAAACACAATGAATCTTCGAATCTCTTAAATATTAAATTTTTAATATTCTAATAAAGACTCTACATTCTACAACCTTTCCATATACAATACAAAAGTAGAAAGCAATAATGTACCTAAGAATTATTCATTTGTTTTGTAATTTTTAACTAGTAAAAGTATACGTATATAGATATCTAATCAAGCTTTGCATAAAGATGCTTTAAAAATGTGATTTATCCACAATAATCTAATTTTATTGCAATTTAAAAAAGATTATGTGTTCAACAAATCTGAGTTCAGAATTCCTCAAGGCAAGAAATTTAGTAAATGGTAACGATAAAAATTAAATATTAAATATAAAAGTTCAAAAGCTTGCATGAATATCTGAGTTATATGATAGATACTTAGTTTTTCATACTAGTATAAATGTAAATTACACCAACTTTTCCGCATGTTGCAGATTTGCATGAGAATGTTAGAAAAAGTTAAAATGACAAAAAAAAGTTTAGACGCTATAATTACCTTCTGTGTTTAACAGTTCTGACTTCAGTATTCTTCGAGGCATGAAATTTATTAAGTGGTAAAATGGGTTTTTAAAAAATAAGTTGAAATGCTTGTTTGAATAACTGATTTACATAATAGCTACTTAGTTATTCATACAAGTATAAGTGTAAATTACATCAATTTTTCGATATATTGCAGATTTGCATCACGCTGATACAAAAGATTAAAATGACAACAAAAAACTTGAAGCTATAATTATCTGTTGTAATAATTGTTATATTCTAGTTATAAGATCTAATATTGTATAAAATTTATATTTAATAACGAAGAAAAATATGTCCATTTATATAAAAGCCACACCAGTGAAAACATATAGCATATTCCGAAATTGGTTCATGAAGATGATGCCCAGTTGGACATTGATATAGTCGATTATTCTATCTTTCTGTCGAGTTCAGGAAAATGAAAATATATTTGTAAATCTAATCAAAATATATTACTAGCTGTCATATGTTTAAAAATTATTATTATTTTAATTTTACTACCGTGCAATGACAAGGTCTAATAACTATTTTCATTTAATTTTTAGTTCTTGAATTACGTTTACCCTGCATCATGAAGAACCGTTTTACAATTGCATATTGTCATCCATCGCTTCGCCTAGATATAGATTTCTTCGCTGACAATCTGAAACAGAATGGACTAAGTCTTATGAAAGATAGTAATTGCTTGTAAGTGTAATTATTCTTTTACGATGCTCTAAATTATACTTACATTATAATATATACAAGACATTTAACAAACTTGTTACACGATATTAATCAGTAAACCTATCATAAAGAAAGTAAAATTTAAATAGCACACAACATCACGGGGAAGCATTAATTCTAAAACATTCCCGTGACATTACAGGGTGTTCTTATTCACCACAATTCAGTGTGAAATTTTTATTAAGTGAGATTTTACCAAATTTAGATGTCACACTATTCAGGACATAGTAATAAGTTATTTCATGATGATATGTCATAATTTATTTTATGAAGATATAGAAAAAACAGCAAAGGATATATGACAGTTAAATTTATATATTATAAATATAATATATATATATAATATATATATATATATATATAATATATATATATATCAAATATATATATTATATATATATATATATATATATATAATATATATATATATATATATACATATACATATATATATATATATATATATATATATATATACATATATATACATATATATATAAATACATATATAACATAATATATATATATATTCCATATAATAAATATATATATATATATATAATATATATATATATATATATACATATATATACATAAATATATATATATAAATATATAAATATATATAAATATATACATATATACATCATATATAACATTATATATATACATATATATATATATATATATATATATATATATATAAATATATATTATATATATATATATATATATATATATATATATATATGAGACCAATAAATACTAGAATATGGCTTTAATAGCTAAGAACAAACACTAAAAATATATTATTTTAGATATATCATTAGATACGATATTTAAATTTTAATCTTAAAATTTGCTAACAACTTGACAGATATAATCTTCTTATTTTGAGTAATGAACAATTAATTGATGTAGGCTACACATTCTAGCTCACAATTCCCTTTCTGTACAAATCCTTTTTTTCCTAGGTCTTCAATATTCCTCTTACTAATTTGAATAGCCTTTCAGTCGAGTAATGCATCATAAACAATTCGAGTTTATGTGGTTTTTATAGTTTTTATAGATTTAAGCCCTTTTAATTTGAAATGTTGACAGTTATAATAATTGAGATTACTAAAATTGTTAAATTATTCAATTAAATTTGATTACAATTTTAAATGTTCATTCTACAATGAGTCTTTTTCATTGTTTAGGATGAAATATTAGAAAGTTTTTCGCTTGTAGAATATTAGAAAATATGAAAGATTTAGAATACATAATAATTATGTAACGGAGTAATAAATCGTTATTTGTTTCTAGCCACTGTTGTTTTTTTCATTTTTATAGCAATGGAACAACTAAGTGATTTAATGGAACGAGAAATTCTTTAAAATATATATATATATATATTAAATATTAAAATATATATAATATATATACAATATAGTGTTTGTGTTTATAGGTAAATTTTTGATTAAAACTCATATACATATTTCACCACCATATTAGCCTCAACCTGAATATCAATAATTTAAGTAAAAAATTTTTTTAAAAAAATATCCATAATAAAATTCTGTTTAATATTAATTGTTTAATTTTTGTCAATCCTTTCTATAGACTTTTTATGTCTACTGTTTGGGGGCAAAAGAGACTTACTTCTCAATTCCAATTCCGAAGGGAGAAGAACATTTATGCTTGTATTGGGATTCAAAAATATATAAGAGCAGCATATTGTATATATTATTGGTATTACTTAATATTACATTTTAATTCTGATCTAAATAACATATATATATTTATAATTTAAAGTATATATATTATATAAAATGTATATATACATCAGTTCTAAAAATATTATATAGTATACTATAATAACATATTAAATATAATGTAAGATATAATAAAACAGCAACACTACTTCTATATAATATTATTTCATTGGATTTATATTCTAAATAGACTATATGTCTTGGTTAGTATATATATCTTGTGATTACCTGAAGCATCAAAAATTATTGTGTTTAATGTTCATATTTTCTGAATTTGTCCTAAATATTTGAAACAAAGAGCTTTTTATACGGAGATTAATCCTCTTTTTTATTATGTTTTAGGTACACCCTGTATTATTATGGGTGTGTGGTGGCCGGAACTGAAAAACTTTGTGGCCATGGGGCCAGGTGGGCTATGGCAGAAATAATTCAAGCATTTGATTCACTTTTCGCTGACTGTCCAGCAACTGCAAAACTTCATTTAGTCAGGATTGGGCGTATGATGATAACAGAAGCTGAACAAAAGCTAAATACGACACTAACACTATAAAGAAGAAAAAATCAGAGCCAACTTGATACTCTTTGTAAAAGATACTATCACAAGAAAATTGACAAAAACTACAAGAATACCTCTCTTAGTATTGTAATACACTACTCCTAAGTATTTACTCCTAAGTATGAAACATTATTATTTCTGATAGTATATTTTATTTCAATAAAACTTTTTCCAATACATAATGAAAAAAAACCAATATGTTTCACTTTTTCATTGAACATCATTCAGTAACAGGGTAAATGATTTTATAATTTTTATCTAACTCCAACACCCTTTCGAAATAGTTTTGATGGATCTATTCACCTGCACTTAGTTTCATTGAATAATTCCTTATGGTTATTCAATAAAGGATTTTTTTAATAATTAAACATATTCTTCTATTTCGCAATCTTCCTTCATAAGCGCATAGCCCTCATGAGCAAAACAGAATAGTGTAGCGTTCCAAACCAAACCTTCATACACACGTTCTTAGTTCATAATACGCTTCCTTCATAAGCGCTGTGATTGTAAGTTCAAAAGTAAGTTCTTTCTGGAGTTTTTACATAATATTCATCAAAAGGAAATATTGACATATTTCAATTATTAACATATTTCTTTATTAACTTTTCTTTATTCACTTTATTCACATGGTAAAATTTTATAAAGAAATCTTTCAAAGTCAAGTAAAACAATTTCCTCCGTAGGTTAACATGGAAACAGAGTAATCTAATGTAGCCGATTAAAAAATACAATGTAATATATCAAAATTATTTAATTATATTAAATTTTAATATTTTCTTCAAAAGCCTCCTCTCTCCAATTTTAATTCATTTAAATAGCTTTAATCTCAACATGTTTGTTCAAATTTATTTTCCATTAACATTCCTTTCTGTCATAAAACTGTAAACTTCTGTCTATACAGCAGTTTCCCAGGTGTTGGCGGAACATGTTTTCGCGTTTTGCTGATATTGCAGTCAATTCGGTTATTAACATTTTTGTTGTGGAAATTTTTGTTGTCAGCGCTCTTGGGTGTACTTGTGTCAGAGCAGAGTGAATTCTGTGGCTTTTGATTGTATATTGTCCAGAAGGACAGATGTGCAGTGTTGCCACTCTGAAATAAGGTTTTAAATTAGACCTCTTATTAGTTCTCTTAAATATGAGGCCCTACTGCATCTTTGTACTTTATGAATGCTAGCTGGTGAACTTTCTCCTTGTACAGAATTTTTATAAAAAATATTACATTTTAAGCCGACAGGATTTTAATTAAACCCACTTTCGTGAAACTATGGCAAAGAACTTTTTTGTGGAATTACTTTGTGAACTTTTGCTAACTTTTTTTTACATCTGTGGATAATATTTTAAAATTACGGTGAAACGACAATGGATTTCGAATCCATACGGACAAAGTCGTCCGAAGTTTTAGTGACTGGTATCGAAAATAACATAAGTATTTCCTACGAACTAACTCAGACCTGTATTACCTTTGATAAACATCAAGACAATGGCAGCCTCCCTGACTGCAGAGAGAGTTACAAGAACTCCAAAAAGCCAATTTGATTTGTTTTCGTGGCCACCGCATCCAGTTCCTACAATGCACGTTCCACATCGAGATCGCCGAGTTCGTACCGTGTTGTTTCAAGCCTCCAAACGAAATCTTCTACAAGGATATATCAACCCACCGATTTTACCATGCTTCAAAATTAAAATTCTTATTCTCGCTAAAATTTTGAGTGAAACTTAAAAATAATTTTTATATTTGAAAATTAAAAGTTATTAAAGTACAAGCTGATAAAATATGCAATGTTATTGGATAGGAAAAATACTGCTTGCACTAATTCTCGTCATTGAAGGTAAAATTTTGAAATTAAAAATTTAATTGTATTTCTAGAACTTATTGTTTGAAATTTCTGTTTTTTAAAAATATCAATATTTGTTTAAATGAATAATATTTCTAGAAATGTAATAATTCTTAAAAAATTTTTATTATTGTTTCTCTCATTTTATTGATAATACTAAAGAAGTGATTTAAGAATTATTTTGTTTATTTTTATGTTAACAGTGTAAAAATTTAATAATTTTTGTTTATTTTGCTGTGCAATTATGCGTAAACAAGAATCAAGAAACTTAATTTTGTGAACAAACAAACAGCAGGACTTTCAATTATTTTCTATTTACCGTTTCTAAGAGAAATTGTTTTAATAATTATTGATTGCGTTTGATTTTAAATTTATGTTGAAATTCATTGAAAATTTTGAAAAAAAATTTAAAATTAGAAATTGATATTTATATTGTGTTAGTGATTTACGAAAGTTCGGTGGTTTATTTAAAAATTTTGTTTACATAAATTATTCTAAATATAATAACATTTTTATTTTCTAAATGTTTTTGAAAATTTTGTGTGTTAACTCCCAGGTTAATTTAATAATTTGGTTAGGAATTTAAAATTTTGATTTTAGGTGAATTTAAATAGTATTTTATGATGGGCTATTTTTTAAGAATAAAGTATTAAAAATAATTATTAAAATTCGATAGCACACGAAGATGAAAACTTTGAGTCCAACGAATGGAGTGTCCGTGACCTTGATCAATAGAGAAATTGGAAAGCGAAAAAGAACTTGCACATTGTAAATTTTGATTTTGACCTCTAAATTATCATGACGTGGCAGTTTCGGTTCGACCTGAAGTACAGGAGTTTTTAAAATGCTTTCATGTGATGTTCGAACGCAAAATGTAAGAGTTGTTTTGACTGTACAATTGTGATACGTTATTTATACAGTAGTAAACAGATGTGTCGACACTCGTGAGTTGAATTGTTGTTTTGATACTTTTGCTGTGTGTTTGGGATTACGGGTTTGATTTGAAGGACTGCTCTGATGATTACGAACTTGACGATTCTAGATATCTGTGTTTTTTATATTTTATTATAGTATTCACTTTTTATATTTAGCCAATTTGCAATTCATCGTTTTTGAGTTTTGCTTTTTATTAATTGCAGTGAATCTAAAAAATAATCAGTTTGAAATATTTTTTATGACTTTCATATTTTTGTTATTACTTCTAAACATATGTTTTTTGAGAAAACCTTGATATTTAAACTTTTGGACTTAGTAATTTTGAGATACCTGTTTTATAAAAGTGGAATAGACAGCAAATATAAAAATTTGATTTAAAGTGTGGGCAATTTTGTATTTTTACATTTTTATATTTGTAGTTTTCCTAATAACTATAAATGTGTTTTATATTTTCTGAATTTATGGTGTGATATTTCAAAAATAATAATTGAATGTTTACAGTACAAAAAATATTTAATTTGATTAAAGTAGGACAATCTTCTTAGAATAGGTAATGGTTTCATTTTAAGTATGAAAATTTGATTGAAATTTAAGAGATAAATACAGTTATATATATATATATATATATATATATATATATATATATATATATATATATATATATATATATATATATATATATATATATATATATATATATATATATATATATATATATATATATATATATATATATATATATATATATATATATAAATATATATATATATATATATATATATATATATATATATATATATATATATATATATATATATATATATATATATATATATATATATATATATATATATATATATATATATATATATATATATATTATATATATATATATATTATATATATATATATATATATATATATATATATATATATATATATATATTATATACAAACTGAGTGGTAATAAAAATAATTTCTACTACATAAAATATTTTTATTATGCATTTTTCCAGGTTTCCCGCTTTAAAGTTTGGAGCTATAAATTCTTTCTAAAATGTCCTAAGCAGATTTCAGTGCATATATCACGAAATTCTTTGATACGTTATTATACTATATTTTTAATGCTTTTTTAACCATCATTATCGCTCCTTACAGAACAGGTTTTTTGATTCTCGATAGTGTTTAATGGCAGGATATCCTATTTGATACGAAAAGGCTAATTAGCAAATAAACGATAAAGATAGATTCTTACACTTGGATATATAATGAGAAAATAAAGAGTTGCATTATTGCATAGACTCTACAACAATGTGGTGGCAATTGTTCATCGTTTTTGTAGCAACTTCTGGTAAGTCTTCTAACTATTAACAATATGAAATTACTTTCACTTTGTCTCTAAAACTATTCTACAATTTTAGTTTAAAATATCTTTCTTAAATATTTAGTGTAATATATGGTATATGGTAATTGTTAATATAAATATAAACATATATCTATCTTTATTTTTATATAGGCATCTATATGTATATATATATATATATATATATATATATATATATATATATAATATATATATATATATATATATATATATATATATATATATATATATATATATTTATGTATGTATATGTGTGTGTGCAATTTAACTATTCAAAGGGGTTTTAGACACAATAGTACAATTTGATTACTACAGAAATTTGTAAATAAAATAAAAGGATCCAAATATTTTTATAATTAAATCGATAGATACTTTATATTTTCTATTTGTAATATTTAAAAATTTAATGCTCACCACTCTTTCTTCAAGGGTTAAATGCCTTCAAAACTTATTGTCATGAATATTTTTTCTGTCTGGTAGGAAGTAATAATAATAATAATAAAAATTTGTTGTATACTCAATTAGTTTTAAGGTATTTTAAGGTATTGCTTCAAATTGAACTATCTTAAAATATTTTTTCACAATAATAATTAAAATTTTGTATTGATATTATTGAATATAATTTTGAATTTTTTTAATGAAAAGCAATAGTTTTAATAATATTGCTGTCAAGAAAATATATCATCCCCCCCCAAAAAAAAAGAAATACACTTTTTACTTGTAAAATTGAAGCAATATGACAATTTATTGTATTTTCTACACATAAAAATGAAAAAGATTGATATATTCATTGATGTCTGTATGAAAACTAAATGCATTTAAAAATTAAGCTCTCAAATTTTTATGAACTATAATTTGAATATTTTCATCCATTGCTTATGTGTATAGTAATGCGTCTTTAATCATACATTAGAAGAAGATATTTAAATCTCAATCGAAATTATAAGAACAGAATCTCGTACCACTGACTCCTTAATAAAGACTACAGTTATAAATGTTACTGTAGAAACATTTTTAATATATATTTTTACTTAACGTTTTTAATGTATCCTAGAAAAATTATAACCTTTGAATAAAATAATAAAATAATTTTAAATTTACCTAAAGGGTATTTAATATAATATTTTTCCGAAATATTTTAATCTGAAAATATTAAATATTTTTTCTGCTTTTAAATTTTTTGCTATTATAAAAATATTTAAATATACCAAATTTTTTCATTGACTCTATATAATAGTTTAAGATGATCCACATGTATTGTGACCACATTGAAAATCGACAACGAAAATCGAACAGAAGTGCCGAACGACGGGCTATTGGTTAGGGGGCTGGCCTTTGATACCAGAGTTCGTGGGTTCGAATATACTGTGCTATGGATGTTCGGAGCCGTTTGGAATCGCCTTTAAGCTGTAGGTCCCGGTCTCATTAGTCCTAGTGTCCAAAAATGTAGACCGTAGCGCTCCAAACCAAACCAAACCAAATCGAACCAAAACTTTCAAATGCTTGAAATTCCTCATATAGTACAGTCGAACGATGGCCGAATGGTTAGGGTGCTCGCCTTCGGAACCGGAGTTCGTGGGTTCGAATCCCACTATGGCAGATATGTTCGTAGCCGTTCGGAATCGGCTTTAAGCAGTAGGTCCCGGTCTCATTAGCCCTCGTTGCAAAAAGTAGACCGTAGCAGTCCAAAACCAAAACCTGATATAGTAAGTTTGTTAAAAATGGTATCAGTTATATTTCCCCCTATCATTATTTTTTCTTCATAAAGCTTTTTAGCAGTTGTCATGAGTACTCCTTGCAATTAAAAACTTCCCAATTTTGGATCAGGGTTTTAGTTGCCTTGCAAATTGCACGATTAGTTTTCTGAATTAATAAGAGACCAAAAACTGATGGGATAAAAGCTAAAAACCAATATAGGGTACTTTGAGGGTAAAGGTCCTGATATTGGAAGCCCAAGGTAATCAATAGATCTACGATTTGTATATAAGCAAAATTTAAAAAATCTTCTATCAGAACATTCCAGATTTTTTTTTTAATTTGATACAAATGGCTAGAAAGTCTGGACTGTTCCCTTGATTTAGGTAATACGCCTGAGTTTAGAGCTGGTCACACCTTTTAGGCCATTCAAAGAATGATTGGGGACTACTTAGAACGTCTTCTAATTTCAACAATGTTTTGGCTGCAACTTCAGGTAAATCTTGAGGCATTCAACAAAACAAATATTTCTTACTGAAGTATTCTAAAACTTATTATTGGAGCTATTGAAAACACTACTCTAAAATTCTTTAATGAAGTTTTAGAATAGTGTTGAATGTTTCTGTCTAAACTTTGTATACTAAAAAACAGCTTAATTTCGCATCCCTGCTAGAAATATACTAACAGTAAAAGTTATGTTTAAAACATTAATTGTTCTTGCTAGTACCAGGAGAAAACGTATGCAGACTATACTTGTGTATTGCTCTACGACGTATAGCTATAGTGGTAATATATGCTTATGAATTTCTTTTTAGCTATTCACATTTTTTAATTGAGTTCTTTCCTTTTAGCTGTATCAGCAGATGATACTGAAGAAAGTCTTAACTGTATGAACATGTTACATGCGGAATGTGAATACGAATATGATAAAAAACCGGAGTTTCCAGGGAATGATGAAGAACTAGAAGCGTTTTGCGAGTAATTTACTTATTTTGGGTTCTGTTCAGAAAAAAATATATATATGCTAGTTATTCTACATTAACCGCTAAAATTTTTCATTCTCTGAACGTATTACAATGAATTTCCATTATAGTTTGTATGTTATTAGAATATCATATTAAATTTATAATTAATAATTAAATTTACGAAATATCCATGTGCAATCATATTTCTCATTGAGTGTATAAACAGAAACCTAAAACGTATTTCTGAGCATTGTTTTAACAACTGAAAGCGTTTAAATTATTTTTTATTTGTATAAAAATGAGTTTTAAATTAGATATATAGTTTAAAATAAAAATATGCAAGATTTATAATCTAACATTCATATCTCGAATAGCATACAAATTTGGTTTTTTCTACAAAATACATGGTTCACGAACCGAAATTATTTAGCTTTACTCCCAAATATTAGTCTCTTAAATGAAAGCTTAATTTTTGGAATAGCATAAAAGTTTGATATTTTCTACAAAATACATGGTTCACGAACCGAAATTATTTAGCTTTACTCCCAAATATTAAATCAATCCCAAATATTAGTCTCTTAAATGAAAGCTTAATTTTTGTATATTGAAAAATATATTTTACATTGAAATAAAATTATGTGATATCACAAATAAAAAGAAAATATATTTTTTTGAGTTTAAACAGGGTTTAAACATAGAGTTGATCACAGAGACGTTGAAATATTTAAACAGAAAACAGACATAAATCGTAGTCTAGGTAGCATTGGTATATTGGTATAATAACTTGAAATATTATTAATGTTATTCTTATACATTGTAACGATTTATTCTGAATATGCAAAAGGATCTATATGGTTAGGAAAAAATGGAAGTGAATAAATGGAAACCTTTACATTTTATCTCCACATTTCGTAGTAAGACATAAATCGTAGTCTAGGTAGCATTGGTATATTGGTATAATAACTAGGAATATTATTGTTATTTTTATACATTGTAACATTTTATTCTGAATATGCAAAAGGATCTATAAGGTTAGGAAAAATGGAAGTGAATAAATGGAAACCTTTACATTTTTTCTCCACATATTCGTAACAAGACATAAATCGTAGTCTAGGTAGCATTGGTATATTGGTATATTAACTATTAATATTATTAAGGTTATTTTTATACATTGTAACGTTTTATTCTGAATATGCAAAAGGATCTATAAGGTTAGGAAAAATGGAAGTGAATAAATGGAAACCTTTACATTTTTTCTCCACATATTCGTAATAAGACATAAATCGTAGTCTAGGTACCATTGGTATATTGGTATAATAATTTGGAATATTATTGATGTTATTTTTATACATTGTAACGTTTTATTCTGAATATGCAAAAGGATCTATAAGGTTAGGAAAAATGGAAATGAATAAATGGAAACCTTTACATTTTTCTCCACATATTCATATTGGACACATTAACTGTGGCGATAGTTTTGAAATAAAATTGCTTAGACAAAAATTTAGCTTATAAAGAGGAAGGCATATATTTAATATAAATATCTGTGATATAAAAAAAAATATTGTTTTATTACAAATGGATATACGATTCAGTAAGTTCACTATGTAAAGTACTCTTTAGGTTTAGTTATAATCAACGTTTTTAAATTTATGTTTAATACAAAATTAAAAATTATTTTAGAAAATACATTTAGAAAGTTTTAAACAGGGCTTAGATATGTTGTTAATCATTGAACACTTTATTATAAATATAGTATTCAATAACAATAATTAATTTGCAATACTATATTAAAAACTCTATATGTCATTCATATGTCATTGTTATTATTAAACTGTGTAATATTCATAAGATGTGTAAGACAAAATGTAATCCCAACATCCTTTAAGTTGAATGATGGCAGAATGATTAAGTCGCTCATCTTCGATACCGGAGTTAGTAAGTTCGAATCCTATTGTAGCACTGTTGATCGTAACCATTTGGAATCCGCTTTAAGCAGTAAGCCCCAGTCTCGTTAGCCGTGGTGTTGCAAAAAACGTAGACGGTTTTACTCAAATCCAAATCCGTTATCTCAGTATGGCTGCAGATGCATTAAGTAATTACAGAAACTGCAACCGAGTTCCAGCTTTCTTCTCAAAAACGGATGTAGCAAAAGAAAAGAGTTGAGTAGGCTGATTTTTTACAGTCTTTCATTATTCATTATTCTAGCATGTTGGTGGGCACGACCCTCTTTCCAATGTCGCTGGTTAAGTTTGGTCAAAATGGCAATTCTTTACTGTTCCCAGATTTGTGGAATATTTTAGTTTATTCAAATGACAACGAGTCTATTTTTTAAAAGAAATGTTTCAAAACTGAGTCCAATTTTTTGTAACGTGATGCAAATTTGTTTAAATTTTGTAAGTTGTGTAATAACCAAAGGTAATTCTTTACTTTTACCAGATCAATGGCGTATTATAGTGCAGTCACACCATGAGTCTATCTTTTCTGAAGGAATTGCTTCAAAACAAATATAATGAGACCAATATTTGCAGAACTGAACCAGAATTTTAAGAATTATGCCTCCTCTGAATTTCGCCACAAGTTGGTTATTTTGTTTGTCATAAGCAAGAGAACCTAAGCCACTATTTTATATTTTTTTCAAGATGTATTTATGATGACAGAAGACCCTAAATCAATTGCTAAAGTTTTAGTAAATCTGTATTGATTTCATCTGGTTATTTTGTTCGTCATAAGCAAGAGAACCTAAGCCACCATTTTGAATTTTTTCAGGATGTATTTATGATTACAGTAGACCCTAAATCAAGGGCTAAAGTTTTAGTAAATCTGTATTGATTTACCCGGTTATTTTGTCCTTCATAAGCAAGAGAACCTAAGCCGCTATTTCATAATTTTTTTAGGATGTATTTATGATTACAGAAGACCGTAAATCAATTGCTTAAGTTTTAGTAAATCTGTATTGATTTCACCTGGTTATTTTGTTCGTCATAAGCTAGAGAACCTAAGCCGCTATTTCATATTTTTTTCAGGATGTATTTATGATTACAGTAGACCCTAAATCAAGGGCTAAAGTTTTAGTAAATCTGTATTGATTTCACCCGGTTATTTTGTCCTTCATAAGCAAGAGAACCTAAGCCGCTATTTCATAATTTTTTCAGGATGTATTTATGATTACAGAAGACCGTAAATCAATTGCTTAAGTTTTAGTAAATCTGTATTGATTTCACCCGGTTATATTGTTTATCATAAGCTAGAGAACCTAAGCCGTTATTTCATATTTTTTTCATGATGTATTTATAATTACAGTGGACCCTAAATCAATTTCTAAAGGTTTAGTAAATCTGTATTGATTCCACCCGGTTATTTTGTTCGTCGTAAGCAAAAGAACCCAAGCCGTCATTTCATATTTTTTTCAGGGTGTATTTATGATTACAGTAGGCCCTAAATCAAGGGCTAAAATTTTAGTAAATCTGTATTGATTTCACCCGTGATAAATATATCTTTTCTTAGTTACAGAGACACCAGTATAGGATTCTACGATTCATATCAAACAATTAATATTATTAATATTAAACTTTTATAAAAAGAAACTGTTTAGTTGAGAAGAAAAATAGAGATGGTAAATACATAATTTTACTTTACTAGATATTCATTCAAATATTTTGACAGTATCAACACATAGTCATTGTTTTTTCTTTAATATTTGGAAGTATTACTGATATTACACACATAATTCTGTAGTTAATAAGAAAATTAGAAATAAATAAATTGATAATCATGTCATTACTTTTCCAGATATTCGTTGAATTACTTTGAGTGCAGCGATAAAGTTTTCAGTAAATGCAATGGAGAAGATTCAAGCTTTGTTCGGTTTATTAGAGAAATGGGAGATATTGTTAGACGTGTTTGCAATGAAGACCCTCTCCTTAGGACTGGTAATTACACTTTTTTTACCCACTAGAGGAAAGCAAATGCACAGATACTATTTGTATGTTTTAACCTCCTAGTACAAATTACAGAAACTATTGTATTATTAAAGTTTTAAATCTCAAATCTGAGGAAATACTCAATAATACGAAAACTTTTTTCTGCTAGTTTTCTACTTATGCACAAAGAAACTTTTTTTGATACTTTAACTATTAATTAATATCGCTGCTGAGATACTTTTCTTAATTGAGGAGTTAAGATTTGACGTGTGTGCATAACTCAAAAACATTTTATCTTGATAGATTTAAGTTTTTTACCTTAATTAAAAGGGTTGTAACATCTAGATGTGCACATCCCCCTTTAATATTGATCAATATTCTTTATAACGAAAAACATTTACAACTTCATATTTTCTCGATACCAGAAATGAACCACTAGAGAAAAGCAAATGCACAGATACTATTTGTATGTTTTAACCTCCTAGTACAAATTACAGAAACTATTGTATTATTAAAGTTTTAAATCTTAAATCTGAGGAAATACTCAATAATACGAAAACTTTTTTCTGCTAGTTTTCTACTTATGTACAAAGAAACTTTTTTTTGATACTTTAACTATTAATTAATATCGCTGCTGAGATACTTTTCTTTATTGATGAGTTAAGATTTGACGTGTGTGCATAACTCAAAAACATTTTATCTTGATATATTTAAGTTTTTTAACTTAATTAAAGGGGTTGTAACATCTAGATGTGCACATCCCCCTTTAATATTGATCAATATTCTTTATAACGAAAAACATTTACAACTTCATATTTTCTCGATACCAGAAATGAACCGCTAGAGAAAAGCAAATACACAGATACTATTTGTATGTTTTAACCTCCTAGTACAAATTACAGAAACTATTGTATTATTAAAGTTTTAAATCTTAAATCTGAGGAAATACTCAATAATACGAAAACTTTTTTCTGCTAGTTTTCTACTTATGTACAAAGAAACTTTTTTTTACACTTTAAATATTAATTAATATCGCTACTGAGATACTTTTCTTTATTGATGAGTTAAGATTTGACGTGTGTGCATAACTCAAAAACATTTTATCTTGATATATTTAAGTTTTTTAACTTAATTAAAGGGGTTGTAACATCTAGATGTGCACATCCCCCTTTAATATTGATCCATATTCTTTATAACGAAAAACATTTACAACTTCATATTTTCTCGATACCAGAAATGAACCGCTAGAGAAAAGCAAATACACAGATACTATTTGTATGTTTTAACCTCCTAGTACAAATTACAGAAACTATTGTATTATTAAAGTTTTAAATCTTAAATCTGAGGAAATACTCAATAATACGAAAACTTTTTTCTGCTAGTTTTCTACTTATGTACAAAGAAACTTTTTTTTACACTTTAAATATTAATTAATATCGCTACTGAGATACTTTTCTTAATTGATGAGTTAAGATTTGACGTGTGTGCATAGCTCAAAAACATTTTATCTTGATAAATTTAAGTTTTTTAACTTAATTAAAGGGGTTGTAACATCTAGATGTGCACATCCCCCTTTAATATTAATCAATATTCTTTATAACGAAAAACATTTACAATTTCATATTTTCTCAATACTAGAAATGAACTTTAAAAACTAGTTATGACTAGTAGTTATTGCAAATTAATACATCGATGTAACCGATATAGCTCTCTTTGATTATTGTAATCAGCGACTAACAATTTAATATTAAAAATTTTCTCTCGGTTTTTAATGAAAAAGGGAGGTGTATAATTAAATATCACACGTATCCTATTATTTTTTACTTTGTTACCGAGCATGGAAGTTTTTCTGTCTTTTTTTATAGAATAGTTAAAACCAACATTCCAAACTGTCCATGTGGTCAAGAGAGCTAAAATTCTTGCAGTTTCATAAAAATAAAAATTAAAAGATAAACTAATCTCTAAGAGTGTTTAAAGAACTATTATAAAAGAATTGACAATAGTTGTTATGATCTAAAGAAAATTAACGAAAATTTATAATAAACTTAATGCCACTTCTCATTTATTTTTCTCTGATTTTGATATATTTATTTTTTTTATTTTAATTTTTAATAACTTATTTATTTGAAACCTCTTGTGTGAATAAAATGTTTTATTTTAAAGAAAGATAATGTATTTTGATAGATGAATAAAAATGTATCGTAATTTTGTTTTTTTAAATATTTTAATTAACCGTTTATACAGGATGGACATAATTAAACTCACAGTGCTCACAGTGCTCTGTAGCACGATCTATTTGCGAGAATGACACCACATTTTGTAGGAATATTACACAAGACGGGGGGAAACAAATTAGTTCCGAAAATCACCGCTAGGGGAATATTTGGCGCTGTGTAATAGAAAATAGAGTGTTAACAAATGCAAATCAATACGAAAATTACCTTCTGGCACTGTGCCTATGGATGTAAAGTGAAATTTGAATAAAGAACTTCTGCTGCTCAGCGTACGTGATATTGCAGATCACAAGACTTTATCGTTGTTTATGTAGATTTTAAGCTTTTTTAAAAGTGTTGCCGTATTGCACTTGAACTAAATCAGAAAATGCGCATAATAAAAGGTAATTTTATTCCGTATTGATTTGCATTTGTTAACACTCTATTTTCTATTACACACCGCCCAATATTTCCCTAGCGGTGACTTTTGGAACTTTTTTTTAAATCTTCTTTCCCCGTCTTGTTTAATCTTCCTACAAAATGTGGCGTCATTCTCGCAAATAGATCGCGCTACAGAACACTGTGAGCAATGACAGTTTAATTATGGCCACCCGGTATATAAAAATAAAAAACTGTTCTTATATATATAGTTTGTAAAGTTTGTATGTATTTCTGTACTATATTACTGATATGATTGTATATTTTTGTGTTAATGCAGGTGGAATTAATTTATAATTAAGTAACGTGAATGGAGTATTTTTTCACTCACTCTTTACCTTATTTGCTAAAAACCTTGTGGTTACAAAGAGTGTGGATCAGTTATTTCCTATATTCAAAATTTCACCATCTTGTGAGTAATCATTCTTCAGTTACAGGAGATACATGCACACTTCATCTAGATAAATGCATAAAAGG
>CM063501.1:18461097-18468597 GCA_032207245.1 Pardosa pseudoannulata
ATATATATATATATATAACATTAGCCTAATATACTATGAAAATTCATTTAGCAGCTCATTTATTTTAAAATTGTAATACGAAGGTGCTAAGGATAAAATCTTTTTTAACTTTTATAATTAAAAACATAAAGGGAGTGAATTTATTCAATAATTTAAAATTAAACCTCTATTCTGCTACGTTAAATATATCTTAGAAAAGTGTTTTAGTATAACGTATCTAAACGTAAACTTTCTTACTGCCAGGTTTATTAATCCTCTATATCTTGATGTTTTAGGCACCTCCTTTACGGTATCGGATGCACAGCTGCCACTACTGGACTGACTTGTGGTGATGTTGCCAAAGATATTATCCTGACTTTATTCCAGAACCTTGAAACACCTTTCGAAGTCTGTCCTGCGGGTGTAAAAGAAAAAGTACCTGAGATTGTAGAGGTGGTGCAACTGGAAGCCGAAAAAGCGAGATCCGTAGAGGAGACGTTAAAGAAGAAGAAATAAGATCGTGGGACTATGCAGAATTAGAAGATATAGAATGGCTAGACATTCTATATCTGCACAAACGTACACGCAAAAATATAGTACTAAAGTAAATAAAAATCATATGGATATGCTTACAGGAAGTAAAATATTGGAAACATTTCTGAAATAAAGTTACAGTAAATAAAGTTTTTTTCTTTTATGCATTTACTCTTTCCATTTTTTTTTTATTTTAGAGTAAAATCATATTCCTGTATTTATTACTATACATCTACAGGTGCATTTATACATCTACAAATGTAACATCTCTATATTTTTTAATCAAGTACTTTATGATATAAATCGTAATTTATATTTTATTTCTGGATTTTAAGACTGTTCACGTTTTACGTTTACAGGAATATGTTAAGTAACTAGAAAATTTTCTTAACACGTTTCGCCGAACGATGGACGATTAGTTAGGTTGTTGGCCTTCGTTGCTGGAGTTCATGGTTTCGAATCTCACTATGGCATGGATGTTAGTAGCCGTTCGGAATCGGCTTAAAGCAGTAGGTCCCTGTCTCATTAGCCCTCGTGTTGCAAAAAGTTGAACTTAGGGCTCCAAACCAAACCAAACCATCTTAACACGTTGACTGCAATGGGGAGAGTCACAGGTGACAGGCATTCGAATTGACTACAGCTACGTTAGAACCACCAGTGACCGGCAACGCACCAAGTAAAAGTACATAATTATAGTATATATGGAGACTGATAATTTTTTTTAATAATACCATTGTTATTATAATGGTTTGAAGAAATTAATTCAATATAGAATATACAAAAATATTTTTATTAGAACATGAAAAATATACATTTCATCAGTGCATATTGCTATAATTCAGATTTAAAAATTCGAGGCAAAGAAAAGTTGAATCAAAGCAATCGGAACAATGGGTCACCATTTTTTAGTCAAATTCTTTGCTCCAGTTTTTCCTAGCTTCCTTCATAGCTGAAAACTGAGATCAATAAAAGGACAAAAGTAACAATTGCTACGAAACGTGAGATACACCTGTGACACCCAACACGAAAACTGCTTCAAGCATTATTTTATAACTCATTTTATCTGCTGGAAATAATATAATAATATTTCAGCATATGCATCGTATAGTGAAAAGTTCACCTCGGCACCTTGGGACAACCATCGAAAATGCGTCTGGCAGTTAACGTGTTAACCCTCCGAGTGGAACAAACACATCGAGAAAAAAAAGTCTCCAAAAAATACGCTAAATGTTTACTGAGTCAGAGGCCAAAGCGTTCTATGATTTTTTACTTCACCCTTAGTCGACTAGAATGGAATACGAGAAACCCATCTTCGTTATTGACCCTTTACTTCCGGTTATAAATAGATATATAAATAGATATTATAGATTGTTAATTTTTAATACACATAAAGCTCGTCAAGTCTCGAAGATCATACCATAAGAAATAATGGATTTTAAAAGTACAAATAAAAATATTCTTTGAGAGACTTATTTATATTTTATACGAAAGTCATCCAAGATATTTAAGTGGTGCAATTAGAGATGCATCTGTTACCGCAAACGAAATACTTCGAAATAGAGATTTACAAAGCCATGAAAAGCTAACAGCGTCTTTGTGCCTCAAGAGTTAGGTATGCATCTCTCAATAAATGTTAGTCAAAGAGGGGTACAGTTCCTAAACAATCAACCTGACCCTCCAAACGCAAAACTCCATGGGGAAAAGCACTGGCAGAAATGTATATTACATCCATTTTCGGAGCGTTTTTTGGAGGTCGAAAATTGTACGTGACAACGGCTTTGAAGACATCATCGGTTTGGCGGAATAGTACGTGCGAACCGCTTAGAGGGTTAAATTTCAAACCTTATCAAAGAACAAATGTTACACCAAAAACACATATTATTGAGTAAGACTAATAACTGAGTACAAGTTTTCAATTATTAACACAATTATTTTCACTTATATACACTCTTGAATAAAGTATATAAGAAGTAGTTTTAACATGTAAATAACTATCTGTTTTGAGCAAAATGTAAGTATACTTGAAATAGGTATAAAAACACATTCCAAATTCTTACTCACAGTTACATCAGATAATTAGATATAGAAAAAATTATTTTTACATAGAACTATAATATTTGACTATATGATAGCTAAACATACATTACAATGAATTTGGTACGATGATTAAATTATACTCTGAATAAGTTTGATTGTAAAGTTTGGTCTCGGTACTATATTGATGATAGATGCTAGAAACATATTTTCCTCATTATTAATTTATTTTAAAACTTTTATACGTAGAAATGGAAGTATGAGTATATTAATACACATTTTGGCTAATCATTTATAAGACAGTATCTTAATTTCAAAATGTCCCTATCTATTTAATTTCTATATATAGTTATATATGTTTATTAAACTTTAATATTGTACATTAAATAGTGTCTTTAAATTGACTTTATTATCATCAAAATAATATGCAATAATTTTCAAAATATAGATTTTAATTTATAATAAATGGAAATGAAACAAAATAACTCTAATACGAATACGTTTTGAAAATAAAGTGTATCCCGAATTTATTAAAAATTTTATAAATTCGAGAAATTAGTTTAACTTCAGTATGTATGACTAAAGTTTCATAATTCTAAGTTAATAATTTCCACAACTCTTTTTTCAAATCCATAGTCACATTAAATATTTATCTTGGTTATACTAAACACTGTTTTCATAATTAAACAGTCAATAATTTATATGAAACATCGTTTCTCATAAACATAAATGTAATGACCTTAATTTTTAATTTGAATACAAATATTTTGTTACATTATGCAGTTAGTATCAACTTACCTGGTTAAAATTAATCTACTACGATTAATACTAAGAACAAATATAGCTAACATTTTAGTAAAGAATGTCAAATTTATAACTATCTACCACAATAAAAAAATTAAATCAAAATCTTATTATGGTACTGTAAAGAAATATAAAATGTACTTTTATTCTCTTGAAATTCGTAAATGGTCTTTTAAAAACAATAACCTATTAAACACTCTGTTATTCATATGGCAGACCAAATTTAATTGGATCTAAGTGCCCATACCCAGATAGCAAATTTAGTTTGCATCAAACTTGCAGTAGTCTTGTTTTGCAAGACTGCAAACTTACAGCAAGTTCAACATGACAAGTCTGCAAGTTTAAAACAAGATTGCAGCAAGTCTAAGAATTTTCGCTTGCTTTAAGGTTGTCATGACAAGGTTGCCACAGTTTTGCGGCAAAATAGCGTTGCAAAGGGGTGGTCGTTTTATGTTCAGTCTAACTTCCAACAGTTTTGCAAGTTTGTCGCTTCAAATTCATTATGACAAGATATTATCCAGAAAAAATCAAACTTGCTGTAAGTTTGCATGCTATCTGGGTAAACGGTATGAATACTTCTTTTAAAGTTTTATTTATTGTAACATAAAGTTGAAAGAAAGCAAAGAAGAAAAAACCATCTACACATGACAATGACAATGTTGCCACAGTTTTGCAGCCAAATAGCGTTGCAAAGGAGTGACCTCATTATGTTCCGGCTAACTTTCAGGAGTTTTGCTGCAAGTTTGTCGAGTCAAATTCGCTATGACAAGATATTATCCAGAAAAAAATCCCACTTGCTACAAGTGTGCATGCTATCTGGGTAAACGGTATGAATACTTCTTTTAAAGTTTTATTTATTGTAACATAAAGTTGAAAGAAAGCAAAGAAGAAAAAACAATCTACACATGACAATGATAAAATAGAAAAAAAACATCTACACATGACAATGACAATGTAGCCACAGTTCTGCAGCCAAATAGCGTTGCAAAGGAATGGTCTCATTGTGTTCCGGCTAACTTCCTGGAATTTTGCTGCAAGTTTGTCGACTCAAATTCGTTATGACAAGATATTATCCAGAAAAAATCAAACTTGCTGTAAGTTTGCATGTTATCTGGGTAAACGGTATGAATACTTCTTTTAAAGTTTTATTTATTGTAACATAAAGTTGAAAGAAAGCAAAGAAGAAAAAACCATCTACACATGACAATGACAATGTTGCCACAGTTTTGCAGCCAAATAGCGTTGCAAAGGAGTGACCTCATTATGTTCCGGCTAACTTTCAGGAGTTTTGCTGCAAGTTTGTCGAGTCAAATTCGTTATGACAAGATATTATCCAGATAAAATCAAACTTGCTGCTAGTGTGTGTGGTATCTGGGTAAACGGCATGAATACTTCTTTTAAAGTTTTATTTATTATAATATAAAGTTGAAAGAAAACAAAGAAGAAAATACAATCTACACATGACAATGATAAAATAGAAAAAAACATCTACACATGACAATGACAATGTTGCCACAGTTCTGCAGCCAAATAGCGTTGCAAAGGAATGGTCTCATTATGTTTCGGCTAACTTCCTGGAATTTTGCTGCAAGTTTGTCGAGACAAATTCGTTATGACAAGATATTATCCAGAAAAAATCAAACTTGCTGTAAGTTTGCATGCTATCTGGGTAAACGGTATGAATACTTCTTTTAAAGTTTTATTTATTGTAACATAAAGTTGAAAGAAAGCAAAGAAGAAAATACAATCTACCACAATAATTAAAAAACCTAAATCAAAATCTGATTATGTTACTGTAAAATAATATATAATGTACATTTATTCTTTCGAAATCAGTAAATGTTCTCTTAAAATCATTAATCTTTTAAACATTCTGTAATTCATAAAATAGTTCAAACTTAATTGGATCTAAAGTGTCCATAAACGTAATGAATACATATTTTAAAGTTTCGTTTATTGCAATATTAATTTGAAATAAAGCAAAGAATGAAAAACGCATTTTTAATCTTGGGAAATCTATTGATCATATAAACAGATATAAGAAATTTGTTTTCTAATGTATTCGGTGTGATACCCCTTCGCTTAACTATGATCTTACATAATGATTTCCAAGGCAACAAAGAATTTAAAAAAAAAACATGCATGTTTGTTTTACTCCACCTTCACAAAAATCTAGATTCCATGCAATAATTTGATATGACACTTATAAAAAGTCTGTTTTAAAATACAACAATCACAATAATCCATAAGTGGCACAGTAGAGGATTTTCGTGATATACATTTTAAGGGAAAATCTTCAATTCTGGTTTCATTTCTCCATTTTACTTCACTGTACAATGTATATGGAAGTATTATAATGGTGATCAATTTCAGAACTCAAATTTTAAAAAAATATATAGTTACTTTTGCCAGGACTAAATAAAGTTTGCACATTTGAAATGTAAGTCTGTATATACAGACTGGTAAACTTTAATTTAAAAGTGAAATATCTTTAGGTCACCTAAAACCTCGTAACCATATTGGATTTTCCTAGTTCCTGTTAATCTATATGGTAAATCAGTTCTAGTTCTTAGCGGTTTACATCTAAAAATACCGCTCTACATGATAGAAAATTCTACACGGTAGTTTTTGAGGAAATTATAAACAAATGTTTAAAGTGGGCAAAATTGTATTTAATTTTAAAATGTTACGTATGTATTTAGTCTTAAACAATTTCTTTCTATAAAGACCTTTTAGATAACAGATATTAATCTTTTACCAGAATACATATTTTAAAAGATTTCACTAATTACCCTGAAATATTATTCATCTGTATCACGCAATAAATTATGATTGAAGAAATCTTTAAATTTTAACCTAAAAGTAGAAAACAATTTTCTATATACTGAGTCAGTGGCCTCAAACTTTTTGTCTCTTTTCTTACCATATACGTAGAAACGGAAATCCCAATAGCTATTAATTTTCAAGCCTATTATTTATCACTCATAAGACTTTAACACAAATACTAAACAGTATAAAAAATTATAAAAAGTAAATAAAACTTGCAAAAGTTTACGTGGACAAGATACTATTTTTAATGAGATGATAAAAATAAAATGATACATTGATGAAAATTACCACTGGGGTGAATGGCTGTGGAGTTAACTATCACAAAATTCTCTAAAAATTAGTTGTATTGAAAGAACTTTCATTCTCAGTTAATTATCAGTACCCACCACATTATGGTGTTTAATTTTTATTAGTACCTATGCAGAAAGATCACTTTCGAAAGTAGTTGCACAAAATAAGAGCTCAGAATTAATAGATGATATTAATAGATATTTTCCAATCAAACGATAGCAGAATTCTGGCACCAACAGCGTTTAATAAAGGGATGTTATTGTACAGTCCGGTGTTAGTTCATTAAATTTTTCATAGGAAAAACAAGGTCTTTAATTTACGGCAAAATGTGATAAAAATTTCCTAGAACCATTGGTGGCTCGAGGAGAAACTCTAAGGTTTTGTGTACGCTGAGAAACCCTACAGAAATCTAAAAAACATCCAACGTGTCCCCAACACAACAAACTTACGTTATTATACATTTGTATTAAGGTAATTCCACATCGCTGACCCAGGCGTTCGCCCATACAGCAGCTAATACTGAAAACCAGTCGCCACGATAGCAATCACGACAGCTATACAGCTGCAGTTGACCCACGCGAGGCCCGTCATGGATCGAGAATTAATTTGGTCGACTCCGGTAAGGAACAAGGGCTACAGAGCCAAGTTCTGGTCTACCAGAGAAGGCACTAGAAAAATATCACTTAAGTGAACCCCGGGCTCGTGACACCCGTGTATACCTAAAGGAGTTTGTCTCTCATTTAGCACTACCCACAGGACACGTACGGCTTGAAGCTCGTGCCCGCGGACGCGATAGACGTTGTCCCCCATACATTTGTATTAAAAGTAAACATTATTATCTCTACTAAACAGCAGAGTTTTTTAAAGTTTCGATAGTGTTAATATAGCAGGATATCCTATGTGATACGCAAACGCTAATTACCATATCACTGAGGAAGATAAAACTTTCTCCTTTGGCATACATAAAGTAAGTATAGAGTGGCATAATTCTGTAATCTCTTTAGAAATGTGGTGGCAATTATTCATCGT
>CM063501.1:18473597-18481097 GCA_032207245.1 Pardosa pseudoannulata
ATTTAAACGATAAAAATCAAAGTCAAACTTTATTTGTAATATCTTATAGCTACTAATCTTATATGTTAGTAAGTGTTTCGGAAATTCTAAAAATGTCGAGTAAATATTAAAAATAATAGACATAAATTGGTGTATCGTTGAAATATTTCTTTTACAGATTTCTATTTCTTAAAAAAATGCAATTAAAAAACAAAGATCTTTATAAAAATGATATTTTAAGTGCACATTCTAGTATGATCTTATGGGTTTAACTTTATTTTTCATACACAAAAAGAAATGCAGCAACAAAAATCAAAGATTTAAAATGCTTTACTTAGAAATCGCAAATTGTTTTCTCATTGGCCCATAGATATAGTGTTTAGATGGTAGAAAACAAAAGCAAACGCTATTTATATATCTTATAGTTTTTTGGAAAATCTACAAATGTCGAATAAAAAATAAAAAATACATACAAATTGGTGTATGGTTGATATATTTCTTTTCCAGATTTGCAATGCAATACTTTGACTGCGCCGATAGAGTATTCAGTAGCTGTGCAGAAGACGATAACTTCATGATTCGCTTCGAGAGAGAAACAGCTGCAAGTTTTAGACGTATTTGTAACGAAGATCAACTTCTTCATGCAGGTATATAAATTCTTCTTTTACCTTTCATGCTAAAACATACAAATTCCTAAAATATATTTAAAGCAATAAATACTTCATTTTATTGAATACGTAAAAGGTTGAATTCACAAATAACACAAAAATGAAAAAACGAAGTACGACAGAGCATTCTACTGGTCAGTTTCAAGTTGATTTTATTTACATAATATCGAAATTTTGTTCATAGAGTATATTTTATACTTTTCTTCTTTTATCCTAATACATATATATATATATATATATATATATATATATATATATATATTGTCACGAACATTCGAATGAACACACCGTTTAGCGCAACAGACGAATTTATTGAAGCAAAGTAGCAAGTCGCAACTTTACAAGATCGAGAAGTTGCCTACAACTAGTGGCTATCAGCTTTTATACCCAAACAGAATGTTCGAGAAATAACTAATTTACAGACAGAAAAAATCTAGAATGTTCGAGAACACAAGGCAACAATAAATAACATATTAAAATTAAAAACCCATACTTTGAACCAGCCCCCATGGTTAGCATCGAACCCACAAACTTCCGGTCTGGATCTCGTGCTTTGACCATATAGCCGTTGAGCTCGTTGGCACAGTTTCTTTATGCGGCAATATATATATATATTATATATATATATATATATATATATATACACAAAGTAATAGACATAAATTGGTGTATGGTTGAAATATTTCTTTTTCAGATTTCTATTTCTTAAAAAAATTGCAATTAAAAGAAAATAACTATCTTTATAAAGGTGATATTTTAAATTCACATTCTAGTATGATCTGAGTTTAACTTTATTTTTCATGGACAAAAAAATACCGTAACTTAAATCAAAGATTTAAAATGCTTCACTTCAGAATCACAAAATGCTTTTCTCATTAGCACATAGATATATTGTTTAAACGGTAGAAAACAGAAGCAAACATTATAAATAACATCTTATAGTTACTATTCTTATTTGTTAGTAAATGTTTTGGATATTCTAAAAATATCGAGCAAAAAATTAAAAAATAGACATAAATTTGTGTATGATTGAAATATCTCTTCTCCAGATTTCTATTTCTTAAAAAAATTGTAATCAAAAAAATAAAAATCCAAAACAAAATCAATTTAAAAAAAACAAAGATCTTAATAAAAGTGCTATTTTAAGTGTACATTCTAGTATGATCTTTTGTGTTTAACTTTATTTTTCATACACAAAAAATACAGTAACTTAAATCAAAGATGTAAAAGGCTTCCTTCACCTCAGAATCACAAAATGTTTTTTCTCATCGGCACATAGATATACTGTTCAAACGGTAGAAAACAAAAGCAAATGTTACTTATAATACCTTATAGTTACTAATCTTATATGTTCGGAAGTTTTATGGAAATACTAAAAATATCCAGTAAAAATTAAAAAATAGACATAAACTGGTGTATGGTTGAAATAGTTTTTTTTCCAGATTTCTCTTTCTTAAAAAATTGTAATTAAAAAAAACAAATATCTTTATAAAGATGCTATTTTAAGTGCACATTCTAGTGTGATCTTTTGTGTTTAACATTATTTTTTATACAAAAAAAATACCGTAGCGGAAATCAAAGATTTAAAATGCTTCACTTCAGAATCACAAAATGCTTTTCTCATCAGCACATATTTATACTGTTTAAATGGTAAAAATCAAATGCAAACTTTATTTGTAATAACTTATAGCTACTAATCTTATATGTTAGTAAGTGTTTTGGAAATTCTAAAAATGACGAATAAAAATTAAAAATAATAGACGTAAATTGGTGTATCGTTCAAATATTTTTTTTTACAGATTTCTATTTCTTAAAAAATGCAATTAAAAAACAAAGATCTTTATAAAAATGATATTTTAAGTGCACATTCTAGTATGATCTTCTTGGTATATGTTTATTTTTCATACACAAAAAGAAATACCGCAACAAAAATCAAAGATTTAAAATGCTTTACTTAGAAATCGCAAATTGTTTTCTCATTGGCCCATAGATATAGTGTTTAGATGGTAGAAAACAAAAGCAAACGCTATTTATATATCTTATAGTTTTTTGGAAAATCTACAAATGTCGAATAAAAAATAAAAAATACATACAAATTGGTGTATGGTTGATATATTTCTTTTCCAGATTTGCAATGCAATGGTGCGAGGAATCATTTACCCTCGATCGGGAGTCTTTCGTTGAAGCTCTGAATGAGCTTGAAATTACAGATATCGATGAAAGTGATTCTGGCCTCAGATGTTTGTAAGTATTATCCCATTTTTATAGTGCTTGTAAATTATAATATTGATCAGGTTTTACGAAAATAATATAGATAGTTTTAATAAAATATTTACACGTAAGGTTTCTTTGCATTTTATACAAATTTTCTTTTCTTAATAATAAGAGTATACTCATCATATGTACATTAAGGATAATAAATATAACATCTGACACAGAGGTATGACAAAGAAACAGGATATATATATATATATATATATATATATATATATATATATATATATATATATATATATATCAGTGAAATGTATGCAAGAATTTATACCATGATTAGGTATAAAATAATATTCATGAAATTAAATTGGATGTTCATGAATTCCTGGTTTAGATTTTATACAATTTAAGATATGTAAGAAAAATATTAATAAATTTTAAACCTCTTAATATTATTCTTACAATAAAGTGTGTTTAGATATAACTGATATATAGCATCTTCTAGAGTTTGATTTTCACTTTTTTTCATACGAACACGCAAGCACATCTTTCACTACATATAATTATGAATGAATTTGTGACATCAGTTGTTGCTGTTGTTTCTCATGCCATTTGGACAAGCCAACCACGAGAGCTGGCTAGCTACTCGATTTAAAGCGAAGGGGTGGGCCTTTTGTTTTAATGAGTACCGTTAAGGTGAAAGAACGACTTCCCTCAAGTGGGAGGTCGTATTTTTTAAACACATACCAAGCAAAAGACCCATAGAGTTGGTCTGCCACCCCCAGAGGTATTAATTGAGAGAACATAGAATACATTGTGACCATGAACCTATTTTACTTGCCCCAGTCCTCTTTGATGAACACGGAGAATCTTAGTTCTGCTCGGGTTCCGAACCCGCACCCTCTTAGTTACGAGATCGTTGCCTTTGCCGACTGAGCTACCGCGGTTCGTAACATCAGTTGCATGAGTTATGCTATTATATATATTAATAGACTAACATTGTAGAACATATAGGACATTGGGATCACAAATATATTTTACGTGGAAGACGGAGGATCTTAGGTCAGCTCGGGTTCCGAACCCGCAACCTCTCAATTACGAGATAGTTGCCTTTGCCGACTGAGCTATCTCGGCTTGTGACACCAGTCGCATGAGATATGCTACTATATATATATATATATATATATATATATATATATATATATATATATATATATATATATATATATATATATATTATATATATATATATATATATATATATATATATATATATATATATATATATATATATATATATATATATATTAATAAACTAATATTGTATAAATCTGTATTTAGTTTCATATTTTTTCTTTTTTTCATTTCTACTACCTTCACCTATGTAATGTATCTGCAATCTAATTTTGTATACTTTTTAACCCATTAGCGCCCAGTGATCTATTTTTAGATCGCTAAACATAGCTTGGTAAACTCGCTTTTAGATGACCTTAAACTCACCCCACACATTCTATACTGCACAGGGGGCAAGACAAGGCATGCACCTGTTTACCAACAAGTGGTTTTCTTGTTTTGTTTATATCATTGATCTAAAGCGATAAGAGAAAGTTTGTATCGCCCTTTCGTTCCGCCGTTTTTCTACGTTTCTTAGCATAAACACTAAAAACAGCTAAGTAATAAGCGAAAGTTAAATTTTTTTTTGGCGATTTAATATCTTCATAGATGTAGCTATCAGAATATAAACCGATGTTATCTTAAAACAAATATAAATAGTAAAAATTAGTGTCAAAATACTGCTGATCTAGAAATAGATCACTGGGCGTTCGGGCGTTTTTTTTTCCTGACCCTGGTAATATTACGTTTTTTCACCTTTAGATGAAAATATGAGTTGAAAAGTATTTAATAGCTTTCAGGATGCAGTTGATTATCTGTTTTCTGAACAAATTAAAGAGGATATTATTGCCATATCCACTGATGTAGATGAACTGACAGATGAAGAGAAAATAGATGATAAGTTACATGCTCCATTTGTAAATGATATTGTTGGTAAAATAGAAGTAATATCAAAATATGAGTGTGATTAAATAGATTTACCTTCAACGTTTGAGAGGAAGCCTAAAATATTAAAAACAGAAAAGCCAAAAATTGTTTGGAAAAAAAACCCGAATTATACCAAATGGTCGGAATTAGGGGAAACGTATAAGAATAATATTTTGGCAATGGAAAATGATCTTGCAAATGCATCTTGCATCATTGCTTTGAAAAACTTTTTTCTGATGAAGTATATAACGTAATTGTGGATGAGACTATTTTCTATGCTAAAAATGTCAAAAACGACCATGATTTAATTATCACTAAAGAAGATATAAAGATATTTATAGGGTTTTTGATATATTTTGGCTATCTTACTCTTTCAAGTGAAAGATATTATTGGAGTGATGTAGAAGATTTAGTGATAGGTCTTGTACAGGACTCTTTTAATAAAAATGCTTACCTAAAAATAAAGTCATATATTCATTTCCAAGACATTTCAAAAGCAGATGAACGTAAGAATGACAAATCAAGATAAAACTCCTTTTGGAGAGAATAAGAGGTAAAATATGGTACTGGTGTCTATTCACTCGAATAATTGATATGGCTGTAGTTAATGCAAGTATTCTGCACAGAAATATTCATAAAGGTGATTCTATGCCCATGTAAGATTTTCGAAGAGCTGTTGCTGTAAAATATCTAAAATTGGGAATCGGAAAAAAAGTTTTGAAAGGTCGACCTTACAGTTTTCCTTCATCCTCAAAAGCTAATCTCAGTCATGATGTTCGCTTTTATAAAAGGGATCACAATATGGGACAAAGAAAGGGCAAAAGACGCTGTCGACTTGTAGGGTGCCAAGGAAGTCCCCTAACATATTGTGTGAAGTGCGATGAAACTTTATGCAAGAAGTGTTTCTTCAAATTCCACACTAAACTGTAGAAACATTGAAATTTTATTATTTTAAAATAATTAAACTTTACTAAGTACATTCTGTAATATTGTGAAATTCTGCATAAATAAACGTTTTTTAAAAGAAAATGCATTAGTTTTTATCTATTTGGTTCGATTTTACCACGTTATTGAAGTACTAATGATTGTTGTGTATTTGCTAAAATATATCCTCCGAACGCCCAGTGATCTATTTTTAGATCAGCATTTTTAAAACAAACTAAGGTACGTATTGATAAAATTCGATAATAATATTCATGTTGATGGTAAAAGACACCCAATTTATGAATTATATGTCAGTGCGTCAAAATAAAATAATTTGGGCGTTAATGGGTTAATAAAGACATGTAAGATTTTTCAGACTGTCTTATAGTTTCAATTTTGGACATAAGTTTTTTATAGTTTGCAAACAACTGCTTTAAAACGTATTAGTCAGTTAAATCATGTTTTAACAAATTTGTTTTAATTATTGTATCCCTATGATAAAAATTGCCGCAGTAAATCTTTTCTAAACTGATAATTTCACAACTGAAATAATCAATCTACTTCTATATCGTGGTATTTCAGGGACGTCCTTTATATGTATGGATGTATTGCTGCTACTACTGGTCAGTTTTGCGGTGACGTAGCCAGAGATGTCGTTGTAAACGTATTGCAAGGATATGAGGTACCTCTCGAATTGTGTCCAGCAGGAGTAAAAGATAAAGTACCTGATATTGCAGAGGTGATGCAAATAGAAGCGGAGAAAGTGAACTCTGTTGAAGAGAAATTAAAGAAGAAAAAATGAGAAACTCGGCCAAACAATTTTATAACTACTGTAATGGTAAAAAGACACGAATATAAGTAAATATACATTGTGGTGTACAGAAGCTAATTAGACTAAAATTTCTAACATTACGTTCAAGTAAATAAAGTTTTCTTTGTTGCAATTATGAGTTGCCTTAGTTTTTGCACATTTGAATAATATGCTCCAAAATTTCATTTCTATAGAGTATTCAAACTTTCTTTAGCGAATCTATATTTGATTTTAATACATAAACGATGTCACTAAATTCTAGCCATATTTTAAAGATAGGTACAATGCATGCATGTGTTATTTGAGAATGATCCAGGTGCTGTTCGATATGCCATGTATTTTCAGCGCGATGGAACTCCAGCCTGTTTCCTCAATAATGTGCTTAATTAACACATTGACGGATAGTAGGAACGAGTGAAGTTCGAAAATTAACACTATATGGTTTTGTAATTTTTAGTATATGAGATGTATAGTTTTACTCCTTCTGCTTAAATAAACTTAATTTTGATTAATTCAGCACCTTTAATTAGGTTGCGGCTATAACCATCATGGCTCCAGGTGACTCTAAACTCCAAGTAATGGGACGATGGCGACTATAACAGCAAAAGTTTAAAAACGTAAATGACAGGTTTAATGACTCAAACAAGCAATTTTTTGTGTGCAACAAAGTATTTTTGGGAGTTTTATACGAAATGTTAGTTCGCAATCACAAAATTAATAATTAACAAAAAAATTCAAGAGAAAACACTCTTACTGGCACAACTCCCTTCACAACCACGTGCATACTGAAGCTTCAAGTCGTGTAACAGATGGAAAACGAAATTTAACCTAAAATATTGTTTACAAAACATGACACTAGGCTTC
>CM063501.1:18486097-18496097 GCA_032207245.1 Pardosa pseudoannulata
GGAATTTCTCTTTTTGCAAGATTTACTGTTCCAGCATGATTCAAGCCTTTTGATTTCGGCGATTTCACAAGTTTTACTGATGTAAAGAAAAATGTCTGTAGTTATATTTCGGCCAGTGTTTTTGTAAGGATCAACTAAACGATTTACTACTTTCAATCCTATATTTTGATCACTTGTTCTCTTTTCATCTTTTCCTAAATATAAAAATCCGTTTAATAAATATTTTGTCCTAACTTCTACTGCTAGCCAAAATTTTTTTCCGAATTTATCAGGCTTATTAGGCATATACTGCAAAAAATGATATCTTGTATTTGTAGAGAAAACTGTTCATCAATTGTAATGTTTATATTTGGTTTGTAGCAAAGCAGTTACAGTTTTCTATAAAAGTATTCCATATTTCATTTATTAGTGCAAATTTATCACACTGAAAACGTGAAGACTTTGTTAGTTTATTATCGAAACGAAGAAATTTCATAATTTTTGGAAACCTATCTTTTCTTATAGTTTCATGAAAATACTTTGGTCCCCAAGTCTTGGACCACAAACTAAGAATTGATAAGCCCTTTGCGGTTAATGCCCCCCTTACTTACAACAACGATATGAATGCTTCTAGTTCTGCTAATAAAATAGGGAAATAGTCATTATGAAGTTTACGCTTGTCTTCAGCATCAGTAAACTCCTTTATGACGAGTAATTTTTTTTCACGTATTATTAACTTCCACGCACTAAGAGCTTTACCAGAACAAATGCGACGTTTAGCATGAGATGTTGGTCCTGCATTTTCTAGCAAGATATTTTGCAAGGGTTGACTACCAGAAGTATTTGAAGTATTTTCTACTTTCCATACAGTTTCATCACTAGCAGTTTCTTTACAAGTGTTAGTCTGAATTACGTTGAATACTCCCTTTTTTGAGCGTGTACTTGTTCCTGCTTTGGCATTCTTAGATACGGCAGAATTTGAGCTAGTAGAAACAAATCAATTTGTACTTTCACTTAAGCTAGAGGATGATATCGACTGATTACTCTCCATAATAAATCCAGAATCACAAGATGTTTCATCTCCATCTTTATCTGTAGAATTATTTTCGGTTTCAGAACCGGATTCAGAATTAATTTCACAATTTTTTCATGCCTTAGTCCTTTTCTACGTGTCATTAGTACTTCAATATGGTAAATTTATGTAAATAGAATAAAAATGTCCACTAAAACTTGTTATAAATAATAAACAAAATCGAAAAAATCGAAATCTATCTAATAAATCTAAAAAGTAATAATCTTTTTTCTCTGTTTTCTTTCCACAAAGAAAAGTATCGCACATATTTCAAATCATATTTCAAATCGCACATATTTCAAATACAGTATATGAGGTCAAGGAAAAACAGTCCAGTTTAACTATTACTCTCCACCCTCACTATCCTATCAAGAATGGATTTAGAATAGAGTAAGAAGAAGAAACAAGGCTTGAAAAAATAGCATTAAAAGCTCGAAAAGGGGAGATGGGGTGTATTTCGAACTCGCTTTGAATTTTGCTAACCCTATCTCATAAAAAATCTAATATGGATGCCTGTATCCATTCCAGGTACAGCACCTTCATAAATTCGCTGACAGACGGACAGATGGACAGACGACTTAGGCTATTATTATATAGGGGATAAGTTTAAAATTATGTAGTTAAATTACTTATACTTCAGGTTAATAATCATTTCAAAGCAGTTAAAATTTATCCTTATATGCCACTGATGGCAGAATGGTTACAGCGCTAGTGTTCGGTACCAGAGTTCGTGGGTTCGATTCTCGCTGTTTCATAAATGCTCGTAGTCTTTCGGAATAGGCTTTAAGCAGTAGGTCTCAGTGTCATTAACTGTCGCGTTGCAAAAAATTAAGCCTTTGTCAGACTATACCGTACATAACGCTCACTATGAGATTCCCCAAAATCTTCAAACTAAGTACGCATAACAGAAATAGCATGATAAGTAATGTGTATTAGTGATAAGTAAATGTGCTTTAGGAATCTGGAGAAAACTTAGTCGCTAGAAGTAGTTACTAAAAAGTTCAATGTATTACAGGGAAACCTCGATTAACCAAAGTAGGTTTCTTCTTCCCTTTTTTTTTCGCTTTCTAAAATCATCCAAAACAAATATGCATTTTTAAAATTATCTTTTCCCCCACATTCCTTTTTTACGCAAGCTGTTCTTTCCAAATGAGTGCAGAAAAATATATTGGAATTCCCTTTTTTACAACTCCTTCTTGGAAGCACAATTCTCGGTTTGAGTGCACTCTTTCCTACTTTCAAACATCCCTGCACTAAACAAAACCACACCTCATTTCGAAATTTGGAGGTCATACTGTCGAGTTTCAGAACAATCGACTGTTGTTATACTAATGACGGTACTACATATTAAAATAGATAATTATTGATGAATTTTCGATTATCCGAAGTAGATTTGGTCCCAATTACTTCGAATAATCTAGGTCCTACTGTATTTCTTATGCTGTTAATTGCATTTCATTGTAATATGTATGATCAAAGTTTAATACTGTCAAGTTCCAGAACAATCAACTGTTGTTATACTAATGACGATACTACATATTAAACTAACTGATTATTGATGAATTTTCGATTATCCGAAGTAGGTTCTGTCACAATTATTTCGGATAATCGAGGTCCTACTGTATTTCTTATGCTGTTAATTGCATTTCATAGTAATATGTATGATCAAAGTTTCATACTGTCGAGTTCCAGAACAATCGACTGTTGTTATGCTAATGACGATACTACATATTAAACTAGCTGATTATTGATGAATTTTCGATTATCCGAAGTAGGTTCTGTCACAGTTACTTCGAATAATCGAGGTCCTACTGTATTTCTTATGGAGTTAATTGCATTTCATTGTAATATGTATGATCAAAGTTTCATACTGTCGAGTTCCAGAACAATCGACTGTTGTTATACTAATGACGATACTACATATTAAACTAACTGATTATTGATGAATTTTCGATTATCCGAAGTAGATTTGGTCCGAATTACTTCGAATAATCTAGGTCCTACTGTATTCCTTATGGGGTTAATTGCATTTCATTGTAATATGTATGATCAAAGTTTAATACTGTCAAGTTCCAGAACAATCGACTGTTGTTATACTAATGACGATACTACATATTAAACTAACTGATTATTGATGAATTTTCGATTATCCGAAGTAGGTTCTGTCACAATTATTTCGGATAATCGAGGTCCTACTGTATTTCTTATGCTGTTAATTGCATTTCATAGTAATATGTATGATCAAAGTTTCATACTGTCAAGTTCCAGAACAATCGACTGTTGTTATACTAATGACGATACTACATATTAAACTAACTGATTATTGATGAATTTTCGATTATCCGAAGTAGGTTCTGTCACAGTTACTTCGGATAATCGAGGTCCTACTGTATTTCTTATGCTGTTAATTGCATTTCATAGTAATATGTATGATCAAAGTTTCATACTGTCGAGTTCCAGAACAATCGACTGTTGTTAAGCTAATGACGATACTACATATTAAACTAGCTGATTATTGATGAATTTTCGATTATCCGAAGTAGGTTCTGTCACAGTTACTTCGGATAATCGAGGTCCTACTGTATTTCTTATGGAGTTAATTGCATTTCATTGTAATATGTATGATCAAAGTTTAATACTGTCAAGTTCCAGAACAATCGACTGTTGTTATACTAATGACGATACTACATATTAAACTAACTGATTATTGATGAATTTTCGATTATCCGAAGTAGATTTGGTCCCAATTACTTCGAATAATCTAGGTCCTACTGTATTCCTTATGGGGTTAATTGCATTTCATTGTAATATGTATGATCAAAGTTTAATACTGTCAAGTTCCAGAACAATCGACTGTTGTTATACTAATGACGATACTACATATTAAACTAACTGATTATTGATGAATTTTCGATTATCCGAAGTAGGTTCTGTCACAATTATTTCGGATAATCGAGGTCCTACTGTATTTCTTATGCTGTTAATTGCATTTCATAGTAATATGTATGATCAAAGTTTCATACTGTCGAGTTCCAGAACAATCGACTGTTGTTATGCTAATGACGATACTACATATTAAACTAGCTGATTATTGATGAATTTTCGATTATCCGAAGTAGGTTCTGTCACAGTTACTTCGGATAATCGAGGTCCTACTGTATTTTTTATGGGGTTTATTGCATTTCATTGTAATATGTATGATCAATGTTTCATACTGTCGAGTTCCAGAACAATCGACTGTTGTTATACTAATGACGATACTACATATTAAACTAGATGATTATTGATGACATTTCGATTATCCGAAGTAGGTTCGGTACCAGTTACTTCGGATAATCGAGGTCCTACTGTATTTCTTATGGGGTTAATTGCATTTCATTGTAATATGTATGATCAATGTTTCATAGATCGAATATAATAACCTAGTAAAACTGCTATGTAATGTTTATAATTGATGGTTTACAGAAGACTATATTTTTAAATTTACCCAAAAGACTATATTAAGTCAGCGTTATATATAAGTAAGTACGGTATGTGTGTACGGACATGCATCATTTCTGATCACATATTTTGCTTTCAGTGGCATCAGAGGATGAATTTGAGGAGAGTCATTCTCCCAATTGCATTACTATTGTACTTCATGAATGTCATTCAGAAGAAACAGCGCCCGATGATTTTCCTAGCAATGAAGAAGAGTTAGAGGAATTTTGCAAGTAATAACGTTGAGTTTGCTTATTTCAAATAGGATTTAAAGTTACATTTTTGTGTATACTATGAATTACTATGTTGTAATATTGTATATACTTTCCTTAACTGTGAAGTATGAACTTTCAAATTATTAAATGCATAAAAAAACAGTTTTTTATATAATAAAATAAGTAATAGATTATGAAAACATCAGCTATAAATAATTTTAATATGAATTTTATAAGAAATTTTAGTATATAAAATTGTTCAATAACAATTTTATTAAAATTTTATCAAGAGAAAAAGAAATTAAGGAGACGAAAAAGTAGATGAGTTTTAAGTTGTATTGAATAATTTATAAACAGTTTTTTCAGTTAAATTATGACGTCATAAATTATCATTCAAAAGTTTATCACCTGCATTTGATTCGATTGAAAAGAGAAAGCATTAATAAAGGTAAATTGCTTGCATATTTTTAAATAGCAAATATCTAATTTCTAATAGACATAATAACTTATACATGTTTTCAACAATGCATCTCTGACCAACCACAGTTATATGTATGAGGTATTCGGTACTTTGTAAGACTTATCAGATATAGATATGGATCTGACCTTTTATTTATGGATATTAACCCTTTAACGGTCACCAAAGTAAATTCATGGGAATTTAATGTAATTAGTTTATAAATTTTATCTATGAACCTTGTAAATGTGAAAAATTAGTTTTCCTTACAGTCCTTAGGATGGTTTGCCTTAGAGAATACCTAAGGAGGGTTTGAGGAGCGGTTTAACTGCCTAACCCTCCTCTTGTACAGCTTGAACATTATGCTTTTTTAAAAGTTTAACTATACTCAAAGAACAGTAAATAATAATCCTTAAAATAGTTTAATATATAAATAGCTTAACAATTTATAACTGTTGTTTGTATAGATACTTTTATTTGGGATAATTAAAATAAATTGAATTACTCACGTACAGCAAGTTTAAATACATATATTTCAAAAGAACAAATAATTTAGGTCTAGAGCTATCATCTGTTGTAAATTTTAAATGTCAAAAACCTAAAAAAACATTGAAAATCATCCATGTCTCCAAAAAGTTTTTTTTTTTTTTTTAATTGCAGAAGCTCTTGATTCTACATCATTAACTTCCATACAATAAAGATATATGAGATTGGAGCCGTAAATAATTATAAAAAATAAATTAAAGTAATCCAAAAAGTAAAGTTTAAAAAAAAAGATATTTAATACGTGGTTTTGCTACGAAACCACTGTCTGCTAAAGGGTTAATGCTCTTTCCACATCCAGTAAAACTTATTTGCGATTTCCTTGAGAGTAAAAACATTGAGAAAATACCATGACGAGTAAAATCTCCAGAACTTGACCGGACACTGAACTTGACACGGACCTGACACTGACCTGACACGGAACTACCTTAGAAGAGAAAGTTTAAGTAGATATTCTCTTAATGCAAATCCTCTGAAGAAGGCATGTGTGGAAGGGTGGGCATTAATTCCCAATTTTGTGGTTAACAAAGCTATTTCTACCATGAAACCAGTTTGTGATTTGTGTGTACTGTAATGTATCCTGTTTTAGGTATTATGATTAATGAATTTATTTACACATCTGCTACATCCATCATTTCACAACTACCCCAAAAAATATTCCTATCACAGGTAAGTGATTAGTACAAGTAGGCTTGAGTAGAGACGTGTACCTAAACTAAATTCAGTCTCTGACAAAATAATGGTGATTTGACGGAAGAAACAATTCGGTAGCTCTCGCGAAAGTTCACTGAAGTACTGGTAGAATATCTAAGCACAGTTAGAGTTCCGAAGGAAAAATGCAAACAATCCTGAAGAGGATTATATTAGAAAAGGAACATCAATGCACAGGGTATCGTTTCAATCTTAGTAAGAGATATATCCCAAGAAGGGATTTCGTTAAATAAAACTTCCGATGGAGAGACTGGTCGAGGCGACCTCCGAGTTAGCCGATGCGGGCTACTCTTTAGGAAAAGATTCCAAGGTGAGATTATAGCAAGAAGCTATCCAGTAGAGAGACTGGTCAAGGCGACCTCTGAATTAGCTGGTTGCTAGCTAACTAACTTCTCTTAAAAACAAATCTTCTCTCGTCTCTTTCTAGGAGAGGGGCCTCTAAGAGAGGGGCCTCACCCACAATTTCATTATTGGATCACCTAGCGATAACCTCACCTTCGAACAACTCGATTGGTTCGGGTTAAACAATCATCGGCCTCAAAGCCAGGGGTCCCTGGAATTCTTAGCGGCTGCATCTGAGTCGCGGCAAATCCTTTGTAGTTCCAATGATCATATTTTGGCTGTCAGTGAAGGTGCCGGGTTGTCTGGTATATTGTTCCTCTACTATCGGGCACAACAGTGTAGACATATTGGTGTCGGGGAAAACAATCCTTTTGTATCCACACAAGCGAAGTCCACCTATCAAAGCAAAGTTCTTTGATATCGGCACACCGCTAAATCAAGCCGTTACAGTACACTTCAGGGGAGAAAATTTTCAAAATTCAATTCGTAAGGCTTATTACATTTCTGAGTTACTCCCTTTTTCCTCAACTCTCTTTAACCCTTTATATTACAATTTTTATAGCCTCATGATACAATTATATATCATATGCAGTGTTCTTATTTTTTTTCCTTTCTGTTTATGTATCATAATGTTATGTATCATTCCAGAAAAATTACAGTTCACAGTTTCTATGAAATTCAAAAATATTTCAATGTAAAGGAAATTTTGGACATGAGTGTAGCAAAGAAGGGGACGCTTTTAATGTTTTACCTATTTTGAAAAATTTAACAATTTTTGTGCGTACTCGTATATACTTGATTTAAAAAAGAACAGAAAATATAACAATATCGCAAAACAGCATTTTATTTCATCAATACCTTAAAATGTTTCCATCTACATTAAAATAGTGTTTGTTAATAGATTTAGTAAAAATGAATTTGTTAAAATTGGAAATAGAATGGCCTTTCATGAAATTTTTTCATAAGTACATAATACGTGATTGAGAAGCAGAAATTATTTACTTTTTTGTATAAATATTAAATGGTATTGGATATAAAAACGAACTCCTCCTGTACTTATTCAGGGATACTTTTTATAATATCGTATTTTGCTATTTATCACTTAATATAATAAACAAAAAGTAGCAGATTACTGCATTTTAATAGCTCGAAGTCATTATGAGATCACATTAGAAGTTCAAGTTTGTAGTAACCTTTTACTTTAAATGTATTTTTAGTACACAGGTCAATTTGTCAATGAAATCGATAATTTTATATACTCTATTTAAGGTTTATAACTGTTATTAATCATTCAGATCCTCATAATAATAAGTAAGCAGAAATTTACGTCAATCATGCTATACAGGATATTCATAAACGATGTGGGAAACTTTAACAGGTAATAGTTTACATGAATTTCCACGAAAAACTCTTCATCAACGAATGAATGGTCAAATTTAGAACATAGTACAAGGTAAAACAATATGAAAAATATTTAAAAAAAATAACATATGTTAGAAAAGTAATTATAACCATCCGAGTGGAACACACCGATTAAAAAAGAGTCTTCAAAAAATGCGCTAAAGGTTTATAATCTCAATGGACAAAGCATTCTATGATTTTTAACTTCACCCTTTGTCAACTAGAATGGAATACTGGAAACCCACCCTCGTTACTGTCCCTTTACTTCCGGTTATAAATAGATATATCCCTCTAAGCGGTTCGCAATTCCGTCGGTTGTCACGCACAATTTTCGACCTCCAAAAACGTTCCGAAAATTTTATGTATTGTACGTTTCTGCCAGTGCTTTCCTCCATTTTTCTTATGGAGTTTTGAGGTAGGAGGGTCGGGTCGATTGTTTAGGAACTGCAGTCCTCTTTGACTGACATTTATTGAGAGATGCACCCTAAGGCACAAAGACGCTGATATCTTTTCATGGCTTTGTCAATCTCTATTTCGAAGTATTTCGTTTGCGGTAATACATGTATCTCTAACTGCACCACTTATATATCTTGGATGACTTTCGTAAAAAAATATAAATAATTCTTTTAGAATCTATTATTTCTTATGGATTGCTCTTCGAGACTTGACGAGCTTTATGTGTACTAAAAATTAACAATCTATAACATCTATTTATATATCTATTTATAACTGGAAGTAAAGGGACAATAACGAGGGTGGGTTTCTCGTATTCCAATCTAGTCGACAAAGGGAAGTAAAAAAATTATAGAACACTTTGGTCACTGACGCAATAAAACTTTAGCGTATTTTTGGAGACTTTTTTTCCTGGGAGTGTTCCACTCGGAGAGTTAAAAATAAATATTATAGATTGTTAATTTTTAATACACATAAATCTCGTTAAATCTCTAAGATCAACCCATAAGAAATAATGGATTCTAAAAATACAAATAAAAATATTATTTAAGAAAATTATTTATATTTTTTTACGAAAGTTATCCAAGATATTTAAGTGGGGCAATTAGAAATACATCTGTTACCGCAAACGAAATACTTCGAAATAGAGATTTACAAAGCCATGAAAAGCTATCAGCGTCTTTGTGCTTCATGGAGTAGGGGTGCATTCCTTAATAAATGTCAGTCAAAGAGAGATGCAGTTTCTAAACAATCAACCTGACCCTCCTACCTCAAACACTGGCAGAAATGTACATTACATCCATTCTCAGAAGACTTTTGGAGGTCAAAAATTGTACGTGACAACCGCTTTGAAGATATCATCGGTTTGGCGGAATTGTACGTGCGAACCGATTAGAGGGTTAATCACCTTTTGCAATAACTGCTAGACACATTGACTGCCAACGGTAATGCAAGAATAATGCCTAATAAAAGATAAGAGAACGATCTTGTATAAACCAGGCAAATCACAATTTTCCACAGAAGGAGCCGAAAAACTTGAGATAAAGTCATGTAAAGCACCAAGAAAATTTACTTAAACTAGTCTTTTAGTCACCCCCTTAAAATATCTAGACACAACAGATCGAACAAATACATGTAACACGGTATGGATCATGCCGTGTTACATGATCTTCTCAGCTGATCCATCAGACTGGGAAATTTGTATCCAGACAGTAACGTAAATCATTATTTCATTGTGACGTAGATTTGACGTAGACAAATCTACGTCAATATAATTTACTAAATGATTTACACAATACCTAAATTATACGTAATATCTAAATAATAAGTAACATCTACAGCTCCGTA
>CM063501.1:18508597-18511097 GCA_032207245.1 Pardosa pseudoannulata
ATTCAAGAACTGTCTTAAATTGGTAATTATGTCATAGTATATACATGCAACAGTGATGAACAGCTGATTCGATCGACTGAAATCATGGCTGAGATGCTTACGTTAGTGGCTTGCAAAGCAAAAAAAGATATAAAATTGCTATAAAAGTAAAAATATTAGAAATAAAAGGGACAATGTATACATATAGGCAATTTTAAACCATTTTATCAAATGTTTTAATGGAAATAGGATGAAAATATCTAAAGTTTTAACTTTAAATGCATTTTACTCAAACTAATATTTTTCAAACCTTCGCGCACTCTAGAATAAAAACTATTGCACGTATGGATCTATAATTTTCAAGGTAAGTACATTATAGTACTACAATGAAACTTCACCTACTTTTTTTTGAAAGTTTTTTATTTTATGGGTTATTTTTTGTATATGAAATTTATTTTTCCTACGTTATTTTAGGTTTTTTGAAAATTTATTCTCTCGGTGTAAAATTTCTGATAGCTTTTAAATTTTAAATAGGTGGAGAATAATACCTAAAGTCTTTTGTTTATAAAAATGCAAAAATTATTGCTGAAATATAGTTTGTGTTGCTGTAAGACTGCTCGCAGTGTGACAGTAAAATTTTTAAATTTTCAAAACAAGAACTTTTATTTTAATACAATTGCTTGCAGAAGACTTATTCTTTGCTTCCTATTCACTTTTACTAACAGAAGAATCAGTTTTCAATGGGGCAGAGGTCATTAAAATTGGAATATACATTACTGGGCAACCGTTTGTCGTCATTGCTGAGAATCGGGTTAGCCTAACCACTGATTCTTACCGTATGTGCATGCGAAGAGAGCCAAATACCAGCTCAATACCAGCCAAATACCAGCTAGGATAAAAATATCTAAAGTTTTAACTTTAAATGCATTTTACTCAAAATAATATTTTTCAAACTTGTGCGCACTCTAGAATAAAAACTATTGCACGTATGGATATATAAATTTCAAGGTAAGTACAATATAGTATTATAATGAAACTTCACCTACTTTTTTGAAAGTTTTTTTTTAAATTATGGGTTATTTTTTGTATATGAAATTTATTTTTCCTAAGTTAATTTAGGTTTTTTGAAAATTTATTCTCCTGGAGGAAAATGTCTGATAGCTTTTAAATTTTAAATAGGTGGAGAATAATCCCTAATTTTTTTTTTTTATAAAAATGCAAAAATTATTGCTAAAATATAGTTTGTGTTGCTGCAAAACTGCTCGCAGTGTGACAGTAAAATTTTTAAATTTTCAAAACAAGAACTTTTATTTTATTATATAAAAAAGTTCTTACTTACCAGAAACAAAGTAAATACAGGAAAATAATTAACTAGATTCAGAGATTAAATGCTAAAATTTCCTAGTAATTTCCATAATAAGAAAAAAAGTTATGGCAAATCGAAAATTAACAAAAATTCCTCGTTTTGAAGTCGCTTAAAAGTGATGTGTCCCCTTAAGAATGTTTAATGATTAATTATTTAACAATGAAATATATTAAAAGTTTTCTTGAATATTTAATAATATAGTGGATGAAATAAAATGTTCTAAAATGCCTTTGAATTATAATTAAATGTTCCTGTTGTTTTGTTTTTCTTTATCCTTCCTGATTTCGAAAACTAATTGTTTTTAATTATCTGCTTTAAATTTGAGTATGATAAAGTATGAGTATGAGAAGCAATATATGAATTTTCATGGTGTAGAATTTTAACATATTAGAATGTTTGTTTTATGAATTTTAATAATTAATTATTTAAAAAGTAACTGTATTAAAAGATTTAATTCATATTTAAAGGTATAGTTAATGAAATAAATTGTACTGAAATGCTTTTGAATGGTATTTAAGTGTTCCTGATTCTGCTTTTTCTTCATGACATCTAAAACTAATTTAATTTGCTTTTACTATTAACTGCTTTAAAATTCAAAATGATAATAGAAGTATATGTATTTCCCCTTAGTAAAATTTGAGCTTAAAATATTATTTGTTTTAGGAATTATTAATGATTAGTTATTAAAAAATAACTGTATTAAATATGTTTCGTGATCAATCTTAATATTCATAATGTCTATTTTCATTCTTATTTGTTAGTTATAACTTAATTGCTTTAAGAATAAGTTTTTATTGTAAATTTTCGTAGAAAACTATAAGATAACTATAATAATTCTTTTTTTACAAACGTACATATTTCATACAAATAGTCTAAAATATCCTTTATCATTATATAAAAAATAGATTTTGCTTTTTAAAACACCGTAATTTTAAGTAACTTTTGTTTTATATGCTTTAAAATTAATAAGCTATAAATTTTAGAGTGGAAGACTGGTTAGACATTATCTTCCAATGTTCTGTTTTCAATAAAACATGAAATCCCCTATATAATAATAGCCTAAGGTGTCTGTCGGCAAATTTTTGAAGCGGTTGTACCTGGAATGGATTCCTCGGCTAAGGGCAGGCGATTAAATTTATCAATTTATTCACGTAA
>CM063501.1:18516097-18523597 GCA_032207245.1 Pardosa pseudoannulata
ATAACATTTATAAACAAATTACATTAAATTCCCATGAATTTATTTTGGTGACCTTTAAAAGGTTAATGCCGAGGCAGCCAAGTTCAATTTACATTTATTTAACATTTAAAAAGCAGCATACTTTATGAAAGACTCGCTTTCTCTAAGAGAAAAAACACTAAAAATTTCAAACGAAAACAAATAAATTTATTTTTTATATTTATTTTTACAAAACTTATGTATAAAACATAAAATGTATTCATATGTATAAAGCACAAAAACGCAATCTGACACTCTATTTTATGTATATAGATGATAACAATAAACTTAACGATACAGATGTACTATAGATTTTCAGTGCTATGTATCGAACTTTCGGCTCCTCGTTGCTATTTTGGCTTTGCACAGGTAAAACGCATTAAAAATTTACTTTTCAATTTTTGTTCTTTTCTGAGATCAAATATTACAAACTACATACTACATACTATATACTCTGTAAATTACAATAATCCATCTGTACAAAGTTCTTTTCAGTGTTATTATAGTGTAATAATAATGTCAAAATCCTAAACTGTAAATTTTCAGTAGTTTTTAGACTATTTTATGTATTTTTGCTTTAAAATTAAGGTTATATAAGCTTATGTTATACATTTTTAACCTTAAAAATGAAACTTTCTTTCACAAAATTATTCTTCTATATCTTAATGTCTGACGTATTTACTTTAACTTTCATTTGAATTATAGGTCCAATTTTCAGCATAAATTAGACACCAATGCATTCCTATATAACAACTTAAAAAGAATATAAGTTGTAAATATTATGTAACCACCGAAACATAATATTTAGTACATGAATAATATACCTGTATATAAAATCTAATTTTTTTAGGCAATATTTGTGACTTAATGGTATTATTTTTATTAGAACAATTCAACTGTCACAATAGCTTACAGTATGGGGTGCTTCTCAAAATATATAAAGTAAGTTAGTGTTACTATGCGTAAAATTTTATTGTCATTGGAATGGTTTAATAAATATGTACATCGATATAGCTACACCTATTCAGTCGGATAACAATTTGTAGATAAATTAAAGTATGACCCTATAACTTTCGATAAAAATTTGTTGTACTATTTAGTTATTATCTTGATCTCAATCATTTTCTAGATTCTAAAAAAAAACGGATGCATTCTTTCATCAATGGTTAAAATTTTAATTTTCTTTTTATTGAAATATTTTTATAACACATTGTGTGCGGGTACATTTCGCAGCGGAATTATACCGGGAGCGGCAGTTTTGCTCGTAAATTTAGTCAATCAGATAAATCTCAATAGATCGAAAAATATTTAATATTTAACCATCTTTTCGTATTTTATATTTCGTATTATATATATATATATATATATATATATATATATATATATATATATATATATATATATATAATATATATATATATATATATATATATATATATATATATATATATATATATATACATATATATATATATATATATGTATATATATATATGTATATATATATATATATATACATATATATATATATATATATATATATATATATATATATATATATATATAATATATATATATATATATATATATATATATATATATATATATATATATATATATATATATATATGTATATATATATTTATATATATGTATATATGTATATATATATATATATATATATATATATATATATATATATATATATATATATATATATATATATATATATATATATATATATATATATATATATATATATATATATGTATATATATATAAGTATATATATATATATATATATATATATATACATATATATATATATATATATACATATATATATATATATATATATATATATATATATATATATATATATATATATATATATATATATATATATATATATATATATATATATATATATATATATATATATATATATACATATATATATATATATATATATATTATATATATATATATATATATATATATATATATATATATATATATATATATATATATATATATATATATATATATATATATATATATATAATATATATATATATATGTATATATATATATATATATATATTTATATATATATATATATATATATATATATATATATATATATATATATATATATATATATATACAAATCTTTATATAATATCATTTTCGAAAGGATAAATAAAAGTAAATTTTAATTTTAATCTAAATTGATTTTTTAATCAACCTTCCCGTTCTGTGGTTCCGCATTGACTGATGTAAAAACTAGTTATTATTTGCCTAAATTGTTCCACAATCTATGTAGTAGACAAGAACATTCGGCTTCGTTATCCTGTATATACCGTTAGTTTTGTACCCACGAACAAAACATGTTGTTATCTAACTCGTACTAGAACGTGACACCCGGTCAAGTAACAATCGTCAGAAAACTTACTAGTACGTTGTCCCGCATACAATGTGTTGATTAAATTAATTGTTCAAATTCATTTTTTATATTATTCTTTGCAATTAGGTATCTGCTAATTTTTTTATCAGTAGTTTGTAAAATGTTTTCATAGTTAATAGAATTTTCTGCTTATTTTAATTTATGTTTCATGTCTTGAATTAATGCAGTACAATAGTTTAACTCCTATATTCACTAGCGTAAGGGGTTAATGGCAATAAGTTACTAATTAATTTTTTGTGAAACTCTTTAAGGAAAATTTAAATTACAAACAGAGAAAATCTATTTATTATTAAATGTAATCGATGTGTGTGGGTGATTTAAATCTTTTACGAGCCATTATAGAAAATAAAAATCGATCCAGTTTACTTAAAAATGTTGAAGAGTATAAACATTATTGTGTCAGATATAAATTTAAAAACTAACTCGTACTAGAACGTGACACCCGGTCAAGTAACAATCGTCAGAAAACTTACTAGTACGTTGTCCCGCATACAATGTGTTGATTAAATTAATTGTTCAAATTCATTTTTTATATTATTCTTTGCAATTAGGTATCTGCTAATTTTTTTATCAGTAGTTTGTAAAATGTTTTCATAGTTAATAGAATTTTCTGCTTATTTTAATTTATGTTTCATGTCTTGAATTAATGCAGTACAATAGTTTAACTCCTATATTCACTAGCGTAAGGGGTTAATGGCAATAAGTTACTAATTAATTTTTTGTGAAACTCTTTAAGGAAAATTTAAATTACAAACAGAGAAAATCTATTTATTATTAAATGTAATCGATGTGTGTGGGTGATTTAAATCTTTTACGAGCCATTATAGAAAATAAAAATCGATCCAGTTTACTTAAAAATGTTGAAGAGTATAAACATTATTGTGTCAGATATAAATTTAAAAAGATTAAAGTAAAATAAATTTCAATGAAATAACATTGGAAAAATTTAAGAAAAATCTCATTCTTGTTCCTTAAGCTTCGAAAATACTCGTTTTCACTAGAACGACTGATTCTAACGAATTTCTTTACATTAGTTATCATGTAAAGATGATTTGTTCATCAAAAATATGTGGCGTTTTAGTAAGGTTAGTAATATATCAGCTAGGCACAATATCAGGATTTGACTGTAATTAGTTATTAATTGAAAAAAAATCAATATATGATTAAATGAAACATAAATAACAATGTATAATGTATTTTAAGATGAAATAGAACGAATTATATACATTCATGATTTCGTTTATAAACTGTATGTTCGATGGCCGATTGGTTAGGGTGCTGTTCTTTCGATCCGGAGTTCGTGGGATCGAATCCCACTATGGCATTGATGTTCGTAGCCATTCGGAATCGGCTTTAAGCAGTAGGTCCCGGTCTCATTAGCCCTCGTATTGCAAAAAGTAGATCGTAGCGCTCCAAACAAATAAATATTACACAAAACACACGTGACTCATGCAAATAAATTGTTCTTCCTTTCTGTGTTCGTTATATATATATATATATATATATATATATATTCAAAAATATATAATTATTAAAATATTTAATGCGTAGAAAAATATACATAGGTTTATCATAAATGTTGGATCGATAACATTAAATTTAAAAATAAAATATTTTTGAAAGAAAATTTAAAAACTGAAGTTTTTGTAGTTTAATTTTACGAATTTCTTTGAATTATACTCTAAACTTATATTCTATGCAAAATTATAATGCCTGTAAATTATTTATATTTATTACTTAAAATTATTATTAATTAATGACACAGGTCTATGCAAATATTACAAAATAATATTTAATAAGGATACAAATATAATATTTCTCTCCAATAGGTGAATGTTTTAAATAGAATACATTAAGCATATTATAAGTACAAAAAGAAATATTACTTAATTACTAAGTATTAATTTTTTTTACAGATTTATTCTGAAATATTCAGACTGTACCGATAGAGTTTTAAGCGATTGTGAACCAGATTATGATAATTTCTATCAGTATATAGGAGAATTGACAACAACTGCTAGACGTATATGTAAAGAAGATTCATTAATTAAGCCTGGTAATTATGGCCTTATTATATCTTGTTAATATTGCAAAATACATGCTCACATATTTTATTAATGTCAGTAAGTATCTTTTAAAACTCATAGGCATATATATATATATATATATATATATATATATATATATATATATATATATATGTATATATATTTATATTCATATAATACATGTATATATATATATTATATATATATATATATATATATATGTATATATATATATTATATGCATATAATACATGTATGTCAAGATTTAAAATATAGAGTAATTTAAGAGATTTTAATTAGGGTATATTTTAATGGGAGTAACGCGCCTCGCCTAACTAGTCACATAAATACGGCTCACGCGCAGTGATATATAGGCAGAGAGCGATAAGCAATTACTATACAGACCTGTGGCTCCTCGAAGTAGGGAATACTGCCTTTGTTTGCAGTTGAGCGCCAAAGAAGAGACGCCATGTTGAGTAACGTGTGAGATGGATTAATAAAGAGAAGAAAAAGAAAAAAAAAATTTTTGTATTTTTTTGTTTTTCGTATTTATGTGACTAGTAACGCGAGGCGCGTTACTCCCATTAAAATAATCCCTAATTAAAATCTCTTAAATTACTCTATATTTTAAATCCTGACATGTATATATATATATATATATATATATTTATATATATATATATATATTTATATATATATATATATATATATATTATTTATATATATATATATATATATATATATATATATATATATATATATATATATATAATGATTTTACAGATGTAGTATAGATTTTCAATGCCATGTTTTAAAATTGTGATCTTCTAACTCGTTAAAAATTAATTTTTCTTTTAATTTTTGTGCTTTTGCAAGGTAAAAATTGTTGTAAACTGCAATAAGCTCTATACAGTGTTATTATACTATAATGATATTCAAAATCCTAAATTGTACCTTTTCAGTAGTTTTTTTTAAATACTTTATGGATGTTTTCTTTAAAATTACGGTTATATATGGAATGTTATAGATTTTTCAACCTTAGAAAATGCAACCTTATTTCACAAAATTATTCCTTTAAATCTGACCATCTGATGTATTAACTCCGTAACATGGCAATAAATATATCAGGCATCCTCGAATATGATAGATTACGTTATTAATTATTTTCGTATTTTATACATTTTGTGAACGACTTCTTGTATTTAAAACTCCATTATTTAAAGTCACCTACAGTATTTTACTTATTACAATTTTATTCTAATCTGGTACAGTATATCACATGCTCCACTGGAACGATCTCGCGACTGTAAGACTGTGGGTCTTAGTTCGATACTGACTAAGATCCGACTTGATCTTTCAAGGTATCTGAAGAATGTCAAATATGTTCGTGGTCTCCATGTTCTCAAACGATACCTGTGTGTGTGGGGGAGCAGATGAAATCTGCGGATCTTCTGATTGGTCCCTCCTACTAAATTACCAGAACTCAGCGAAAGGCAATGTTACTTAAGTCCATAACATTCCTTAATCTTTTGCATCCAAAGGTGATACAAAAGGCATAACAAATCCACAAACCTGTTTTGCATATGTCTATAATTGCCGACTGCATTGAAAAAATATCACAACCATATTTGTTTTTCTTTCTAACCAGAATGGCATTAGTAATACCAGTATCAATCATTAATTTTTGTGCTTTTGCAAGGTAAAAATTGTTGTAAACTGCAATAAGCTCTATACAGTGTTATTATACTATAATGATATTCAAAATCCTAAATTGTACCTTTTCAGTAGTTTTTTTTAAATACTTTATGGATGTTTTCTTTAAAATTACGGTTATATATGGAATGTTATAGATTTTTCAACCTTAGAAAATGCAACCTTATTTCACAAAATTATTCCTTTAAATCTGACCATCTGATGTATTAACTCGGTAACATGGCAATAAATATATCAGGCATCCTCGAATATGATAGATTACGTTATTAATTATTTTCGTATTTTATACATTTTGTGAACGACTTCTTGTATTTAAAACTCCATTATTTAAAGTCACCTACAGTATTTTACTTATTACAATTTTATTCTAATCTGGTACAGTATATCACATGCTCCACTGGAACGATCTCGCGACTGTAAGACTGTGGGTCTGACTAAAAGATTGACTAAAATCTGACGTGATCTTTCAAGGTATCTGAAGAATGTCAAATATGTTCGTGGTCTCCATGTTCTCAAACGATACCTGTGTGTGGGGGGGGAGCAAATGAAATCTGGGGATCTTCTGATTGGTCCCTCCTACTAAATTACCAGTACACAGCGAAAGGCAATGTTACTTAAGTCCATAACATTCCTTAATCTTTTGCATCCCCATGTGATACAAAAGGCATAACAAATCCACAAATATGTTTTGCATATGTCTATAATTGCCGACTGCATTGAAAAAATATCACAACCATATTTGTTTTTCTTTCTAACCAGAATGGCATTAGTAATACCAGTATCAATCAGAGACACTTTATCGTTATACATTTATACAACAAAGCAGAAAATTAACTAAATTTCCTTTCTTATTCTAGCTATTGTAGCAAATTTACCCTGTGTGAAGGAGCACCTTGAAACATTTGCAAGCTGTCAGAATACAGTGCATGTAGATATTGATTCGTTTGCTGACGCTATGAAAGAGACTGGCGTTTATGATATTACCGAATTAGGCGACTCCCGATCAGACAGATGTTTGTGAGTGCTATTGTTCTTCTATATTTGTTGTACTTTTTATTTCCTTTATATTTCAATATTTACCAAAATTTTTTAGTAATATGATATCCATTAGAAAACAAACAGTTAGAGATTTAAATTTGATTTTGTTTACATGTAAATATTAATCAGCGTTGCTTAGTAATACTGTATTAATCATAAATAAAGTAATTAAATTTAATAGAACATAGAGTATCGTGACAAGTAAATTGAGTAATG
>CM063501.1:18548597-18565712 GCA_032207245.1 Pardosa pseudoannulata
AATTTCTCTCCATTCTTTGAAGCTACGCATTAAAAGATATCATGGTATAATTAAATATTGTTTGTAGAAAACATACTCATTCACTGTCATCCTTTTTCTAATCTTAAAATCTCATCATTTTTGAGAAAATATTGTCTCTACGAATATTATATGCTTTATGTGGAAAATAGATAAATTATGCATTTACATGTTATTTACAAATATATTGAAATTGCTTTTCAACCATATTTATGGTAAAAAAATATAAAGATTCAAAATATGGAACTCAATGTTTCTTATTGAGTCATTCCTTCAACTGCAATTGTTTGATTCAAGAGATAATTTGTAAATATTATCTCTCATTTAAGGTATCCGTCTACGTTAAAAACGTCATTTTTTGCCAAAAATCATAATTTTTTAAAATTTCTCTGTTGTAAAATTTCAACTTTTAGGCTTCTAAATCTGTTTTTGTTTTGTCTCTACGGCATTTTAAAGAAAAGTGACAGCTGTTTAAACATCAGTGACAGATGTCAAAACAAAACGGAAGTAGCGACTTCGGAACAGGAAGTTGTGAATTTAAAGCCTTTTAAAGAGCATTTCTTGGACAAAACTTTTTAAATTTTCATGAAGATTACTTTAAACATTTTTCTAGTATTTTTAATAATTAGCAACTTGGCAATTAGAAAGTTTTAAAGCAAGAAAGTGTGGGGAATTTTAAACATGTATTTTAATTTTTTAATAGTTAAAGTTGCTTTCATAAACTTCAAATGCGTTTTTCTCAGAACGGTATTTTTAATAAAATGTTGAAACTTGAAATGCGATTTCTCAAAGAGTTCTTAAAATATTTTGTTGAAAATTATTATGAACACTTTTGATAGTATTTACTAGTGAATGACCTAAAAGCTTTAAATTTGGATAATTTTTAATGATGTTACACTCGTAGTTAAATATAAAGGTAATGAAAATTCGTTAAAAATTCAATGTGTATGATCTTGAAGGACCAAAATGTTTCACCAAATGTAAATTAAGAAAATATTTTTGGTGATTCACTAGTCCAGTGTATAAGAAATGTGTTGCATAAAAAATTGAAATAATTTAATTTATTAAAAAATTAGACCTTTTGAAGAAACCCGATTTTTTTACTAAATTTTCTTCATTTATTAGAAATTTTATAAAAGCTTCTCCAGGAATAAATTTTTAAGTGCAATTCTCTATGATAATATAAAAAATAAATCTAAAAATGTAGCCGAATGATGGCTGATTAATTAGGGTGCTGGCCTTCAGAACCGGAGTTCGGGGGTTCAACTCCCACAATGGCATGGATGTTCGTAGCCGTTCGGAATCGGCTTTAAGCTGTAGGTCCCGGTCTCATTAGCCCTTTTGTTGCAAAAAGTAGTCCGTAGCACTCCAAACCAAACCCAAATCTAAAAATGTAAAAACATGAACTAGTTTCTACATTTAAAGAAAAAGTTCTTCGAACGTAGACGGATCCCTTAACGCCACAAAATAAGGGGTAAAAGTTCTTAATCCCTTAGACATTGGTGTTAACTAAGAACGATTGGTTTCTGTAATAACAGTAATAAATATGCTTAATTTTATAATAATGTAATAATAAATAAATTACATTATTATGAAACGTTTCACATTTTCTACAATACAGATATGATAGGTATTATTATGAAAATGAAAATTTATATATTCTTTACATAACTTAGTATTACGAATTTCTTCTCCAACAATTATGAATGAAGAGGGATATTTTTTTAAATTATAAATAATTCTAAATAAATCCGAAATTCTATAATCACCACCAATAACAACCAAATATGCTGTTCTTTAAATCATGCAGAATTATGTTAAGGAAAACTTACTCTTTTCAAATCATATACATAAAAATGTATGATTTATTTCAGAATTTAACTCTGTATATTTAAATTGCTCTATGGCATCTGTCATGTATGAGATATTTTGGTTACTATTACATACGTACTTTACTAAAAATTACTAAAATTACTAAAATTACTAAAATGTTACTAGAAACATTGCCTACATTTGGAATTTACTGTCTGAATCTAAATGATGTTATCTTTTTTATCTCAATTAAGAATAATATTTCGTTACCAGACATATTTGAATGACCATTTCTTTTTAATAAAATGGGATTATTGCTTTATGGCAATTAGTATATTATGTAATGTTTCTTTTGGTAGCATTTTTTTTTGTATTTTCATTATTTTTATAACAAAATACAAGTATTTTCCATAAAGTATCCTGAACAGAAAAAGTGCAAAATGTTTTAAATTTCTAGCATTTCCGGGACATTTTCAAGATATATACGAAAAGGTAATGAAATATTAATACGAAGTATCTCAAGAATGGGACAAAAGCCAGAAGTAAAATGTTTAATGACCTGTTCGGTTACACCACCAGGAAATATGTGACATGAAATTAATGATATCCATTAGAAATCAGAAATCTTTAATTAATACGATTAATAATAAACAAAAAATAAATTTTGATCGTAAACTTAAGGTTATAAAATGCTTTTGATTACATTAAAATAAACACTGACTAAAAAGGATAGCATTTGTTTATATACTAATTTCTGCTACAATTAAAGGTAACAGAAATATTTCAAATTACACTATTATATTATACTCTCATAAGTTTCAAAATGCATGATGTGCCTTTTATATCGCTTGAACAAAAGCATGTTACTTAACTAAATGTACATTTTAATAAAAGCCTAAATCTCACCCCTTAATATATATATATATATATATATATATATATATATATATATATATATATATATATATATATATATATATATATATAAATATATATATATATATATATATATAGAGAGAGAGAGAGAGAGAGAGAGAGAGAGAGAAAGTATATATATATATATATATATGTGTATAGTATGGAGGATTGTCTGGTTATTTGTAGTAAGATAGCATTGCTAACGGAGATAATAATTTGTGTCTGATGAAATATTACTTTGGCATAAGGATGCTTTTAATCATCCTATATATATATATATATATATATATATATATATATATATATATATATATATATATATATATATATACATATACATATATATATATATATATATATATATATATATATATATATGTATATATATATATATATATATATATATATATATATTATATATATATATGTATATATGTATATATATACATATATATATATTATATATATATATATATAATATATATACATATATATATATATATATATATATATATACATATATATATACACATACATAAATATGTATATGTGTATATATGTATATTACATATATATATATATATATATATATATATATATATATATATATATATATATATATATATATATATATATATATATGTACATATATAGATATATATATATACATATATATGTTTATATATATATATATGTATATATATATAAATATATATATACTTATATACATATATACACATATACATATTTATGTATGCATATATTATGTGTGTATATAAATAATATACATAAGAATTAATTAAATATAGGATGACTAAAAGCATCCTTATGTCAGTGTAATAATTCCTCAGAAACAAATTATTATTTTCGTTAGCAATGCTATCTTACTACAAATAACCAACACAATCCCCCATACTTCCTTTTTTCACTATTACTATTTGCTTCTACTCTTTTTTATTAACTAGTACGGATTAAAATTTTATTTTTTAATAAAATTTTCCTCAATCCTAATAAAGCTTACTGCGTATCTGTAATATCAAATATTGAAATAGTTTTCAATGTATGTTTCTTTTGAATTATTTAACTGACCATCTTTCGAAACAAATTAAAGTTTATGTCATATTTAAGTTTATGTCATATAAATTTTTTATAACACTTCTAACAATAATATCAATTAACAAAGACATATATGTGTATTAAATCTATATAGTGGCTCTGTGTGAAACGGATATATGTGAAACACGTAGCTATCATGAATGCAGATATAAGGATTTGATGCCAAATGACTATCCTGATACACTCAAAGAATTAGAAGACAGTTGCAAGTAAGTTAATGGTTTCTAACCTGTTACAAAATTATAAAATCAAATATGCTTAATTTAAGGACACCTTGCATCTTTGTGGAAAGAAAAATATCGATTCTCAATTTTCTTCTTAAAATATTCTTTGGTCCATCTAGTAAATTATGACAAAGTTTTAACACGATATAATATTTAGAAATTTATAGAAAAACATTTTTATTCATGATTGTGTTCTTTTAAATCACTGCTATTTGCCATAATTATTTCCGAACCTATACCATGACACTACACGTAGGATATTGGTGCCTTTAAGTTTTTCTATCTTTATTCAGTATCACTGTTACACCATATTAGTTGTCCACAATTAAACAACAGAAGAAACCTACTTTTATCTCAAAATGTTACACAAAACCGTTGCCTTCCCTCCATTTGCAAAGCTGATGATATTATTGCGAATAGATAGAACGGTAAAGTCTGGTAAATTGAAATCAGACAAGAGTACAGTTGGTGTGAATTTATCATATGGTGCAAACTTCTGGCTACAGCTTATCAGGAGATGCATTTCTTGTAACAGTAACAAACTGATTTGCTTACTCAGTAGCTATGTTAAGCTAGTTTTTCTTTCTCGATAGTACTAACCTCATAAGTAGATTATCTACTGCAGCGTCATTCTGAGAACACGACGACGTTTTGTCTTGACCTATAGCACATAGATACGTCTTGACCTATAGCAAATAGATCTAATATGAAGATTATCATTCGGTTCTCAGGTTATCTCAGGTGATGGGCCCAAACTATGAGAGTCTCTATGCTAAGATACTTTTACTATGCTTTTATGATAAGAGCCTCTAGTTTACGATTAGTTCTTATTATCTAATAATTATTACTTAACTGCTTTGGACCATAAATTTTTCTAAGCATTTTTCACTGAAAAACTAGTAAACTTATTACATCTTTCTGTGTCAGAGGCCAAGTCTCATATTCATAAGTTACCAAAAAACGGATAACAGTTATATAAATTTTTAGTTTAATTGTTCTTGAGATCGATTCCATTTTCAATTGATGTTGATACAGAAATGGCATCGATAACCTCTTCAACGAATTATATTATTATCCTTCACGTATACTTCATATAATTATTACCACATCAGACAATTCAATTATCACTAATAATTATTGTTTACTAAAGATGCACCAATTTTCTTGACATTTTTTTTATTTAAATCAATTATATTTTACATGCATCAATTATATTTTATTTGCACAATGTTTTACTTTCAAATAAGAATTTTTTATAGTACTTTTGAGCAATTTGACCAATATTTACTCATATTTTCCTTAATTTATAAATTATACTTATTTTTGAACACCAGTATATTACAGAAGAACTAACAAAATATAGAATAATGTGATACAGTTCAATAAAATTTACAATTTGTTTAACACTTAATTTTCATTTCTTTATTGTACCTTTAAATTTTCTGTATTCTCACCAAAATAAATGCATAGCAAACTATGTATCATACTATTGTTCTGTATCGTATACATTGTTTAGTTTCATTGTTTATTTCCATGATATATTATACCACTAATTAAGCAAAGGGGTAAAAAAGAGACACAATTCGGTTTTATACACTTAATAAATAACCATACCATATATAGTATTAAAATTCGAATTTAATTTTTAGTTTAATTAAAATGGTACACAAGTCTTAAGTGATATAAAAAAACACATATAATATAAATATATATATATATATATATATATATGTATGTATGTATGTATGTATGTATGTATGTATGTATGTATGTATATATATGTATATATATATATATATATATATATATATATATATATATATATATATATATATATATATATATATATATATATATATATGTATATTATATATATGTATATATATATACTATGTATGTATGTATGTATGTATGTATGTATATATATATATATATGTATATATATATGTGTGTGTGTGTGTCAGGTTTAAAAAACGGGCAATTCGAAAAAAAGGGAGTTATAAGCGATTTTAAAAGGGAACTCTTTTATAATAATAAAATAAATGAAAAAGACCCAAGCTCTCGTAAGCTTTTGGGATAATCCAGTCAGGCGGAAGCATTTTGGAAGAATTTGATGAGCTTGCAAACAGATAACAGTCAGTTGGCGCGTGGACATGGAACTGTGAACACACTCTACGCGTGTCTTCGACGAAAAAATGAAAATGGCGCAAGTTGCTTTCAAATAGAAGTATGATTTAATAAACTTATTCTTATCAAGACTGTTTTCCCTTCGCCTTAACTCTGGATCATGATATATATATATATATATATATATATATATATATATATATATATATATATATATGTGTGTGTGTGTGTGTGTGTGCGTGTGACTAAGGTTATAATTTGTCGATTATAAACGATATTTCATCAAATATGAAATTTATTTGGGAGTGCAAAGATTTATCCAAATAAGTTATATTAAAAATTTAAATTAGATAGCAAGTAGCTTTCTTTAGGTGAGTTAGGGGAATTGGTTCTGGTAGGAATTTCCAAAACTTAATTGCTGAAGTATATATGGCTAAATTGTACTTCTTTTATTTCTACTAATTTTAGTTCCCCAACTGCATTTTGAATAGATATTATCTCACAAATTCAGGATCCTTCTAAATAATAGTGCAAATAAATGGATTTACAAAATAAACATTATGATAGTTAAACAGAACTAGTCAAAAAGTAGCACTTGCCCACAGTTGACATGTAACATATTCTTTATTGTAGGTTTTCTTTAATTGACCAGATAGTTTCTATTATAGTCCAGTTCTGAAAATATTTGATGAATGCTTTTCGTAAAGAATTGAATCTAAGCGGTATAGAGCCTCTATGGAACCCTAATTTTAGCAATTGGTGTATTTAAATTAGCTTTATATTGCAGCTTTAGTATTATTATGTAGCAGTACTTAACTCTGACACAGTATATCAAGCTTAATTATAACTGTACTAGCATGTAGCCCGTCATATGACGGGATCAGTAAAATTTTTAATTTTCCAGAAATGTAAACTACCCTATGAGGCAGGTAAAAATATGGTTTGTTTTTTGGCTCACAATTATCTGGTACACTGTCAAAAATTTGTTTATTTTCATACTCCTCTAAAGTCCTACTATACTATGAATGCAGTTTAGAATCACACTGAATTTATTTAGAAAGATGATTCAAAGGTTTCTTAGCTAAGTCGAAATTATCGTTAAGTTCTTCCGAGTTTTTTTCCACAGTAATTAATGTAAGTAAAGGAATGAAACTACCATTTATACTACTGGAGTAGACAGAATTTGTTCCTAATACCGGTGATAAAATTTTCATTGCAACAAATTATAATCGATGATTATAATTATTTAGAAAGATGATTCAAAGGTTTCTCAACTAAGTCGAAATTATCGTTAAGTTCTTCCCAGTTTTTTTCCACAGTAATTAATGTAAGTAAAGGAATGAAACTATCATTTATACTACTGGAGTAGACAGAATTTGTTCCTAATACCGGTGATAAAATTTTCATTGCAACAAATTATAATCGATGATTAAATTTTAAATTATCACATATGTACATAATCTATTATTTAAGCGTAATATAAAAGAAAATTATTTAAGTAATATCTAAGTTCAGTGATAAAACGTATGAAAATAATGCAGGCGATATTTAAATAATTTAAAATAAGAAAGGATTAAACGAGATGGTTAAAGGAATGACGTCATAATGCTAGAAAAAAATATTATTTTTACCTGTTTATTATGCGAAAAATTGATAAATTTAATTGACTGCTCTTAGCCGGGGAAAATAGAGCTCAAAATAATAGCATTAAATGCTCAAAAAGAGGGTAAGGGGTGGATTTCGAACTTTGCTAACCCAAGTCATCAAGACTCCAATATGGATTCGTGTTTCCATTCCAGGTATAATCGCTTCATCAATTCGAGGACAGCCGGACAGATAGCTGAGGCTATTATTATACAGGGGGTTGCTATTAATTACTACTTTTTGTAATAAGGTCTTCGTCTTAGACTCAAAACTTTCGAGATCGCTGTGTACTTGCACCCGGATACGTCTTTATACCACAAAGTCTGAGGGATGTAAAGCATTCGATATGCCACGCTGTGGAATCCTCTCAAATTCCATGATCTTCAGAATGGGTTATATTTTGCTTCTGAGTTTCGCCCCTCTCTCTTTGCCTGCCTTCCAGAACATACAGACCTATAAATATATCCTGCTATGCATATGGGCATTACAGTGAGGAGTTTATTCAGTTTTTGATAATAATCGGGATTTCAGCTTTGCATGCTGACTACAGAGCCATCTAAGGACCAATATCATGTTCTTTGTTGTTGTGGTTTCTCTTACCACTTGAACATATCAAAAGCTGGAAGAATCTGGAAGAACCCTGGAAGGCAGCCCTTCTCTCCTGCCTGCCTTCCAGGACATATACAGACCGATAAATATATCCTGCATGCATATGGGCTTACAGTGAGGAGTTTATTCAGTTTTTGATAATATCGGGATTTCAGCTTTGCATGCTGACTACAGAGCCATCTAAGGACCAAATTTCATGTTCTATTGTTGTTGTTGTTGTTTCTCTTACCACTTGAACAAACAAAAGCTGGAAGAATCCTGGAAGAACCCTGGAAGGCAGCCCTCTCTCCTCCTCCTGCCTTCCAGGACATACAGACCGATAAATATATCCTGCATGCATATGGGCTTACAGTGAGGAGTTTATTCAGTTTTTGATAATATCGGGATTTCAGCCTTGCATGCTGACTACAGAGCCATCTAAGGACCAATTTCATGTTCTATTGTTGTTGTTCTTTCTCTTACCACTTGAACAAACCAACCTTTCGTTTTAATGAGCACCATTAAGGTGAAAGAACGACTTCGCTCAAGTAGGTCCTCGTAATTTTGAAGCCGGGACCAAGTAGTAGACCCACAGACTTGGCCTGCCACCCCCAGAGGTACTGATTGAAAACTTTCAGGACATTGTGACTACGAACCTAATTTACTTGCTCCAATCATGTTAAACGAACACGGCGGATCTTAGCCTGGCTCGAGTTCCGAACCCGCAACCACTCAGTTACGAGATAGTTGTCTTTGAGCTACGATTTCTTGTTCTTGTACTTAAAAATGGTTGCTATTTTTTAAACTTTTCATACATTCCTTAAATCTTTTCAGTTATATCAAGGAATCTCGACTGCTTCACACCCACAATAAGATCGCTTGAAAGAGAATGTTCTGAAGGGTACATTGAAGAATCAGAATATGATAATCTCGTGCGAGAATCCGGAATTTCGTTTCTGGACACCAAAACCATGAGATGCTTGTAAGAGTTTATGTTTTGTTTTGTTTTTTTAAATGATTCATAATCATATTTTGTTATTTTGTTTTACCCTTTATCGCGTGCTAACTGTAAAAATAAACTACAGTTATGTTAAACTAAAGTTATTATAAAGAAAAAGTGTAAACAGAAATATATCAAATAATAACTTAAATATTTTTTAAATGTAACTTCAAAATCATCTTGAAAATTGAATATTTTGAAGGTTATCTATCATTCTGAATGGTAACCGTTTTTGGTCGTTAAGTGCAGTCAGCTGATAATTACATTTGGTTATCAAGATATACCGTTTTGGAGACTAATTTGGCTACATTGTGTAAAAAAAATCTTAAAAAGACTCATAACATTTAAACAACTGAAAATGGAAGATTTTTTCTTATTTTTCACCTTATTATTTATTACCGTAATTTGTATTCATTTATATGTTTTTATATTCATTTTATTATTATTGTAAATGCATAGGATTTTCAGTATTTGTTCTCTATTTAAATTACATTGCTAAGTTTACTTTGTTTCTTAAAAAAAGAATTTTTTATAAAGTGAAATATAAGAACTTGTTTTTAAAATTTTAAAACTTGTTAACACTTTTTTCGTAGACTTACATAAATTAATTTCATTAATAGTTTTTGCTCTTTTGTCAACCACAATTAATAAGGATAATTCCCCAACTATTTGAATTTTTAAAAAGTATCAGAAATTTTACACAACGGGTGTGAATTTCCCAAAACGCTAAAATAATGTTGAAAAATTCCGTTCAAATGTTATAAATATTATGTGAAATAAACAACATTATAAAAAGTAGGTAGAATTAAATTGCGGGTCTGTAATGTATTTATTGTGAAAATTTGAAATTGATATGTGGAATAGTTTTTTATTAAAAGCTAAAAAGTTAAAAAACTGAAAAAGCTGAAAGAACACCATTTTTGGTAAAATGCATTTAAAGAAACTAAAGTATCGAAAAATGCTTAAAAAATTTCAGAATACAAGATGCTAACACTGGGCCAGCTAATATTTTTTTCATGGATGTACTGGTAACAAAAATTGCTATCACAGTCGTAACTTATTTGAAGCTACTTATAATAAAATATTAATGGGATAAATGGTTTTCAACATATTTATGAACCAAAAATTTGAAAAAAAATCTAATACAGAAGAAGAAAGCATGTGGAGAGCTAGATTGTTTATGCACAATGAAAAAAAATTATACTGCAGTTACTAGATGCGTGACATAATAATTGGTAATTGCAGTATCACAAGTTAGTCTACTATTCATATAAATAATATATTAAGGAAATATAATATTAAATTCAACTGCATCGCCTTTCTTTATATTTATTATTACTACTAGTAACTATATAATTCGCATCTAACCTTCATACGGGAAAGTTCTCCAATCAACACTAGCACCGGATAGCTCTTGACTTATTTATTAACATCGATTTATGTATTCGGTATTTCATAGAAATATAATTATTACAATCTATTCTTCTACGCCTCAAATATCATTTGTAAATAGCATACATTTTTGTTAGCATTTTTGTCAATGTTTCTATTGTCTAGTACAAAATTTTCTTTTTTCTTTAATATGAAATTACATACACATTTCTTTGTACTTTAGAAAAATCACTCTATTTTTTTTACCACGGATGTGTATCTATGAATATAGCTCAGATATTTTCGATCTTTTTGCAGAAATGTAGTAATTAATGTGTTTTCTTCTATGTCAAATATGTTTTTCTTAGTGATATAGTTTGAATTATTTTTATATTATTCAATTACGTTTAATACAAAGGTTTTGTCTTTAGTAACTGAGTAGGATGCCCTTTGGAAGCACAAAAAATATCCCATGAAATTAAGTCTCTTAGATCTCTTGAGTCTCTTGAGTCTCTTATATCTATAGAGTCTCTTGAGTCTATAGTCTCTTGAGTCAATAAATTTTGTTTCCGCTGGGAAGATATATTTGTAAAAGTAATCTGTTTATCCTTTTTCATTATTTTATTTTAAGTTTAGATATATTTGGACTGTATTTAATGAAAAATATATCATCTTCCTTAAAAATCCTTAAATGTATTACTAAAATTAATATACATTTGTGCATTTTTCACAAGTTACTCTCTTCATTTTACTTTGATAATAATAAATAGTTTTTACTCAATATTACTGGTTATATGAGAGCAGAAATTTAGAGCAATTTTTCACAGTTCATTAAAATTTGTCAGGTATTATTGAAGATTGTAATGTTGATCAACAAACACTAATAAACACTAGTACCGGGTAGCTCTTGACTTATTTATTAGCATATAGAATCTAAAAGAGTATTCTAAAAGAGAATCTAAAAGACACAGTAAAAGATTTTGTGTTCTAAAAGAGCTCAGAAGAGTTACTAATTACACTTAAATAAACCTAGCAACAATTAGAGTTCCAGACATAACAATGAACAACATATCCTAAACGCTCGCTGTTGGAGGTCAACTGACGACAGTTTTTCAGATCTCCAGTAGATGGCGAGTAGCAAAATAGTTCTACTACACATGTACTTTGGAAAAATGCACAAGGTTCCACCTGAAGATTGCACAGTTTCAAAGGTGTCGTAAGCCTTAATTTTTAAAGACCACTGCTTAACACTTACCTGTTGTCCATTATAGAGAAGAAAGAATTTATTTAATATATTAACCATACCTTATATATTCTATTTATTTTCAGGGAATCCGTTTGGATGATAACGTGCAAAACTGAAACTTCTAGAAAACGCTGCAAACTGGAACTCGGAGAAGCATTATTAAACATTCTAAGAATCGCAGATTATAATTTTGCAAATTTTTGCAAAACGGATGTGTTGGACAATTTGTCTTTATTGATACAAGCAATAGAAATGACTGTTAACGAAGGCAAATGGCTAGAAGAACTAAACAATGATCAAGACTAATTACTTGGTGTTTTGAAAGAAATACAGGAAATGTACCATTGTTTTCGAAAAGTTACGAAGTAATATTTTAGAATGTATACATATTTCTCCAGTTATAATCCCTTTCAATAATAATAAATGATCAAAAATTTGCACTTTTGAAATATGATGTTAAAAATCTAAATCATTCCAAACAAGACGGAACAATATATTATTTATCGCAGATAATTTCTACAATAATTATAAATTTTACTTTAATAAAGAGTGTTCTACTTAATGGTTCTTGACAGCTTAAATAGAACTATCTTACTGTGAATTTATATTCTTAGAATCTTTTCCATACGTATTTAATTTAGGAATAAATAAGAAATTGCATAAAAGTAAATTTCTATTGATTTAATAATCATGTTCAGTTACAAGAATTCTTACCTTTTAGGAGTTTTTCTAAAAGAATTTCAGCAATAATTTCCTTTAGAAAAGTTCCATTCACGTAAAGGCACAATGTTGGTCCACGTAATGTAAATATATATGTGAAACACATACACACAAATATATATATATATATATATATATATATATAGATAGATAGATAGATAGATAGATAGATAGATAGATAGATAGATAGATAGATAGATAGATATATCCTTGCATATCTTCTTACGGGAGATATGTATTCCAACCTCATAAAAAGTTAAAATAAGTATCTGAAAATTTTCATTCTATAATATTTTCTATTCCCAATCTTGTACATTATCCAAGCTCGAATATAATGTAACTTCATGCAAAAGAGGCATATATATATATATATATATATATATATATATATATATATATATAGATAGATAGATAGATAGATAGATAGATAGATAGATAGATAGATAGATAGACAGATAGATAAATAATCTGACATTTTATCTAGTAATATGTTGATACAGATAAAATTCTTAATAATCAAATTTTTATTTAACGCTCCAAAAACATTGATAAAAATGCCTGAAAATTGTCGCATGATATATCATCTGGTATAAAAAATACGTAATTCAGAATTCAAAATAATATTTTTCTCATTTAGTGAGGGCATATTATTACCATAAAAGTTATCTTGTAAGTAAATATCTCTCGAATAAAAACTCAAAAACTTCTTATTATTATTCAATAATTTGAATTCTAATATGATGTTCCCTTTTCAAAATAATTAATAGATTTTTAAAATGTTTAGAGTTCTGACCTGTGAAAGAGAACATTTTGAAAATAATTAAAAACTTAGGGTACATTGAAGGATTGACATTCTTCTTGAATTTCTCACCCATTAATAATATAATATTTATAGTAACTAGTATAATAATTTACTTTTATCTATTCTCTTAAATTGCTACTTACTGCTAAGCACTTAAATACACATTAATAATTTTGTATGTTTTGCAGAATATAGTAATTAAAAAACATTTATCTATGTTACATTAACATTCTTAAATAGCATTTCAATTAAGATTTTTAGTGACACTTATAATTAAAAGTCGGAAATTTACTTTTATCTATGCACTAAAATTAAATACTTGATAGTAAATACTGGCCAGTAAGTACTAAAATATCACTAAAGTTTTCTGTTTCGAGATATAGTACGTACTCTTGAATATAGCTTAGTTATTCGGTGTTTCATAGAAATGTAACAAATACTATCCATAATTCTACGTCCTAAATATCATAATTTTTTGTTAGGTTTTTGCTAATATTTCTATTGTCTAGTATACAATTTTTTTCTTTTTTCTTTGATCCGCAATTAAATAAACATTTCTTAGTGCTTTTAAAAAACTTTTTACTACCGAGGATGTGTATCTACAAATATATCATAGTTGTTTTCGATATTTTTGCAGAAAAGTAGTAATTAGCGTTTTTTCTTCTACCTCAATTATATTTTTCTTGGTAATATAATTTAAATTATTTTTTATATTATTCAATAACACTTAATACAAAGATTTTCTCTTTAGTAACTGAGCACGGTGTCCTGAAGAAGCACAAATGGTATCCCATGAAATTAACTTTCTTAGATAGTCAATAAATTTTGTTTCAGCTGGGAAAATATATTTGTAAAAATAATCTGTTAATCTTTTTTCGTTGTTTTGAGTTTAGATATATTTGGACTGTACTTAATGAAAAATATATTATCATCCTTAAAAATTCTTAAAATTCTAACTAAAATTAATATAATTTTGTGCATTTTTCGTCAGGGTAATATTGATGTCATACTGCATACCTGGAAGGTGTTTTCCCTCCGGTTAAGAAATCACTCCCGGTAAAGATTACTTAGTGACGTCAAACCTCCACACCAGTTGAGATAATTCTTCTAATCCACTTCACCGGGCGGCATGTTAAACTGCAGATAGCACGTGGCTGTTATGTAGATTAGCAATTGAAGACCGTATTTAAGCCGCCGGCAAATGTGCAAGCCTTGATGCTCTTTCGTGGCCGCCCTGTAAGGGATGTCCGTTCTGTAAACCGTTTTATTTGTAGGTAGGAAGTTGCTACCAAGTAGTGTACAGTTCTTAATGTTTCTTTTATAGTAATGTTATTTTTAATGAACGAGTCAGCCTCTGACATTTCGAGAGAACTTCACATTGTATAATTTTTCTCCAAACAGTTCTGTCCTTGACTATAATTTTTTCACTTGGAGAAGTTTACAGTTTTTAGGTCAATCAAGACATCATCCATTCGTCTTTTCTAAGGTCTACGTCTTGACCTATAGGACATAGATCTAATATGAAGATTATCATTCAGTTCTCAGGTTATTTCAGGTGATGGCCCAAGCTATGAGAGTCTCTATGCTAAGATACTTTTACTACGTTTTTATGATAAGATCCTCTAGTTTACGATTAGTTCTTATTATCTAATAATTTTTACTTAACTGCTTTGGGCCATAAATTTTTCTAAGCATTTTTCGCTGAAACACTAGTACACTTATTACATCTTTTTTGTGTTAGAGGCCAAGTCTCACATTCATAAGTTACCAAAAAACGGATAACAGTTATATAAATTTTTAGTTTAATCTTTCTTGAGATCGATTCCATTTTCAGTTGATGTTGATACCAGAAATGGCATCAATAACCTCTTCAGCGAATTATATTATTATCCATCACGTATACTTCGTATAATTATTACCACATCAGACAATTCAATTATCACTAATAATTATTGTTTACTAAAGATGCACCAATTTTCTTCACATTTTTTTATTTAAATCAATTATATTTTACATAGGCACAATGTTTTACTTCGAGAGAACTTCACATCTACTGCATACCTGCTATTGATATAGCGTAGTATTCTTACAAATCTCATAACTGTAATCTGGAAATTTGGATGCTTTGATTACTTTTACTTCATATTATTTGTTTTTTTAGGATATAGATTATCAAATCGCATCCCTTCATTGTTGTTCTGAAGTACATAACCTGTATCAGATCGCTTCTAAACCTGAACACCTCTAAACCTCCTGTTCGTTTCTTTTTAGAGCCCTATGGTTGAACAACATTTAAAAGTACAGAATTTCTCTTCAAATAATAAAAACTAATCTGTTTTAGATTAGTTTTTGTTTTCAATACTGTGTCCATGTACAATGCTTCCCTTAAACCTAATATTTCTTAAATCCAGAAATCAGTAATAAATTACATACTGCATCTGAATATTAAATTCATTAGAACTTCAAAGTTGTTTCACGGAAAAAAAGTTAAAGGGGCATTCACTCTCAAATAAAAGTTCATAACGTATTTCCGGATGAAGAAAAGGAATTTATTTTTATATACAAATAGGAAATCCGTCAAAATGTTAGAGTGAAAACTTTCTCATCACACGGAAATCAGTAGTAGCAGTTATTACATCCGTCCTTAATAACGCAATATTTTTAACTCAATTTATAAATGTTTACTATTTTAGTACTTATTAGATAATGTTAATGATCAAAGAGAAAATTACTTTTCATATTATTGACTTCTAATTAATGTGATTATTTGATTATGTTTTAAATAAATACATTATTAATTAAGAGATAGTTTTATAGATTTACAGGAGTATAAATTCGATTTTTATATAAATTTATGGAATTTTAGTGCATATTTTTGTAAGAGTTAGCTTATATCCAACATTTTTACTAGATTGAATCTCGTGTTTCATAGACTATATCTACTTTGCTTCTCGCTCCTCCATTCCACTTGTACCTTTCCGTGTGGAAAAAAAAAAAAAAAAAAAAAAATGATGACTTTCTACTGTCAGTCTGTTTACACAGATTTGTCAGAAAATTTAGTTATTTAAAAATTTTTTGTTTACCTAAATGTGTATTTTTTGCCCAACCTAATGTGTTCTTATTGTAAACCTAACTTATGTTTTTTCTTACCCTCACCGAACTCGTGAACCTTAGTTTTTCTTAATTTTTTTATTCTCTTATTTTTAATTATCTTAGACTTTTTTAAGCCTCAATATCGTTGCAATTTATCATATGTCTCATTACCATGCATTACACAGTAATCTGACTTAGAGGGCTTGGCCCAGGGAAGTCAGACCCGAGAGCTCCAGTGCGATGTCCAGTGCGATGTCCAGTGCGATCGAGGTTCAGTTAGCTGAGAAATTTGTAGAGGTAAAGACCTACGTTGTTTGGCGCTAAGAGTTTTAGTGAACTATCGCCTGTGCTAGCCAGTTCTCGCGGTGTTGGCTGCTGTATTCCTGTTTTCCCTGCATTACGAATAAAGTGTTGTTATTTTTGCTGTCTTAATTCA
>CM063501.1:18565812-18588312 GCA_032207245.1 Pardosa pseudoannulata
ATTGCAACAAATTATAATCGATGATTAAATTTAAAATTATCACATATGTACATAATCTATTATTTAAGCCAAATATAAAAGAAAATTATTTAAGTAATATCTAAGTTCAGTGATAAAACGTATGAAAATAATGCAGGCGATATTTAAATAATTTAAAATAAGAAATGATTAAACGAGATGGTTAAAGGAATGACGTCATAATGCTAGAAAAAAATATTATTTTTACCTGGTTATTATGAGAAAATTGATAAATTTAATCGACTGCTCTTAGCCGGGGAAAATAGAGCTCAAAATAATAACATTAAATGCTCAAAAAGAGGGTAAGGGGTGGATTTCGAACTTTGCTAAACGCTAACTTCAACTATCCAATATGGATGCCTCTATCCATTCCAAGTACAACCGCTTTATAAATCCGAGGACAAACGGACAGATGACTGAGGCTATTATTATACAGGGGTTGCTGTTAACTACTACTTTTTGTAATAAGATCTTCCTCTTATCCTCAAAACTTTCGAGATCGCTGTGTACTTGCACCCGGATACGTCTTTATACCACAAAGTCTGAGGGATGTAAAGCATTCGATATGCCACGCTGTGGAATCCTCTCAAATTCCATGATCTTCAGAATGGGTTATATTTGCTTCTGAGTTCGCCCCTCTCTCTTGCCTGCCTTCCAGAACATACAGACCTATAAATATATCCTGCATGCATATGGGCTTACAGTGAGGAGTTTATTCAGTTTTTGATAATATCGGGATTTCAGCTTTGCATGCTGACTACAGAGCCATCTAAGGACCAATATCATGTTCTATTGTTGTTGTTGTTTCTCTTACCACTTGAACATATCAAAAGCTGGAAGAATCCTGGAAGAACCCTGGAAGGCAGCCCTTCTCTCCTGCCTGCCTTCCAGGACATACAGACCGATAAATATATCCTGCATGCATATGGCTTACAGTGAGGAGTTTATTCAGTTTTTGATAATATCGGGATTTCAGCCTTGCATGCTGACTACAGAGCCATCTAAGGACCAATTTCATGTTCTATTGTTGTTGTTGTTGTTTCTCTTACCACTTCGACAAACCAAAAGCTGGAAGAATCTGGAAGAAACCCTGGAAGGCAGCCCCTCTCTCCTTCCTGCCTTCCAGGACATACAGACCGATAAATATATCCTGCATGCATATGGGCTTACAGTGAGGAGTTTATTCAGTTTTTGATAATATCGGGATTTTCAGCCTTGCATGCTGACTACAGAGCCATCTAAGGACCAATTTCATGTTCTATTGTTGTTGTTCTTTCTCTTACCACTTGAACAAACCAACCTTTCGTTTTAATGAGCCCCATTGAGGTGAAAGAACGACTTCGCTCAAGTGGGTCCTCGTAATTTTGAAGCCGGGACCAAGCAGTAGACCCACAGACTTGGCCTGCCACCCCTAGAGGTATTGATTGAAAACTTTCAGGACATTGTGACTACGAACCTAATTTACGTGCTCCAATCATGTTAAACGAACACGGTGGATCTTAGCCTGGCTCAGGTTCCGAACCCGCAACCTCTCAGTTACGAGATCGTTGTCTTTGAGCTACGATTTCTTGTTCTTGTACTTAAAAATGGTTGCTATTTTTTACACTTTTCATACATTCCTTAAATCTTTTCAGTTATATCAAGGAATCTCGACTGCTTTACACCCACAATAAGATCGCTTGAAAGAGAATGTTCTGAAGGGTACATTGAAGAATCAGAATATGATAATCTCATGCGAGAATCCGGAATTTCGTTTATGGACACCAAAACCATGAGATGCTTGTAAGAGTTTATGTTTTGTTTTGTTTTTTTAAATGATTCATTATCATATTTTGTTATTTTGTTTTACCCTTTATCGCGTGCTAACTGTAAAAATAAACTACAGTTATGTTAAACTAAAGTTATTATAAAGAAAAAGTGTAAACAGAAATATATCAAATAATAACTTAAATATTTTTTAAATGTAACTTCAAAATCATCTTGAAAATTGAATATTTTGAAGGTTATCTATCATTCTGAATGGTAACCGTTTTTGGTCGTTAAGTGCAGTCAGCTGATAATTACATTTGGTTATCAAGATATACCGTTTTGGAGACTAATTTGGCTACATTGTGTAAAAAAAATCTTAAAAAGACTCATAACATTTAAACAACTGAAAATGGAAGATTTTTTCTTATTTTTCACCTTATTATTTATTACCATAATTTGTATTCATTTATATGTTTTTATATTCATTTTATTATTATTGTAAATGCATAGGATTTTCAGTATTTGTTCTCTATTTAAATTACATTGCTAAATTTACTTTGTTTCTTAAAAAAAATAATTTTTTATAAAGTGAAATATAAGAACTTGTTTTTAAAATTTTAAAACTTTTTAACACTTTTTTCGTAGACTTACATAAAGTAATTTCATTAATAGTTTTTGCTATTTTGTCAACCACAATTAATAAGGATAATTCACCAACTATTTGAATTTTTAAAAAGTATCAGAAATTTTACACCACGGGTGTGAATTTCCCAAAACGCTAAAATAATGTTGAAAAATTCCATTCAAATGTTATAAATATTATGTAAAATAAACAACATTATAAAAAGTAGGTAGAATTAAATCGCGGGTCTGTAATGTATTTATTGTGAAAATTTGTAATTGATATGTGGAATAGATTTTTATTAAAAGCTAAAAAGTTAAAAAACTTAAAAAACTGAAAGAACACCATTTTTGGTAAAATGCATTTAAAGAAGCTAAAGTATCTAAAAATACTTAAAAAATTTCAGAATATAAGATGCTAACACTGGGCCGGCTAATATTTTTTTTCATAGGAGTACTGGTAACAGAAATTGCTATCACAGTCGTAACTTATTTGAGGCTACTTAGAATAAAATATTAATGGAATAAATGGTTTTCAACATATTTATGAACCAAAAATTCGAAAAAAATCTAATACAGAAGAAGAAAGCATGTGGAGAGCTAGATTGTGTATGCAAAATGAAAAAAATTACACTGCAGTTACTTGATGCGTGACATAATAATTGGTAATTGCAGTATCACAAGTTAGTCTACTACTTTTTATAAATAACATAGTAAGCAAATTTTAATAAAAAAATTCAACTGCTTTGCCTTTCTATATTTTTATTATTACTACTAGTAGCTATATAACTCGCATGCAACCTCCATACGTGAAAGTTCTCCAATAAACACTAACACCGAGTAGTTCTTGACGTATTTATTAACAACGATTTATGTATTCGATATTTCATAGAAAGGTAACAATTACAATCCTTTCTTCTATGTAACAAATATCATTTGTAAATAGTTTGTAGCATAAATTTTTGTTAGCTTTTTTGTTAATGTTTCTATTGTCCAGTACAAAATTTTCTTTTTTCTTAGATCTGAAATTAAATACACATTTCTTACTGCTTTAGAAAAATCACTCTATTTTTCTACCACGGATGTGTATCTATAAATATATCATAGATACTTTCGATCTTTTTGCAGAAATGTAGTAATTAAATTGTTTTCTTCTACGTCAAATATATTTTTCTTGGTGATATAATTTGAATTATTTTTTATATTATTTAATTACACTCAATAGAAAGGTTTTGTCTTTAGTAACTGAGTAGGATGCCCTTTGGAAGCACAAAAAATATCCCATGAAATTAAGTCTCTTAGATCTCTTGAGTCTCTTATATCTATAGAGTCTCTTCAATCTCTTGAGTCTATAGTCTCTTGGGTCAATAAATTTTGTTTCCGCTGGGAAGACATATTTGTAAAAGTAATCTGTTTATCATTTTTCATTATTTTATTTTAAGTTTAGATATATTTGGACTGTATTTAATGAAAAATATATCATCTTCCTTAAAAATCCTTAAATGTATTACTAAAATTAATATACTTTTGTGCTTTTTTCACAAGTTACTCTCTCCTTTTTTTTATAATAATAAATAATTTTTACTCAATATTACTGGTTTTATGAGAGCAGAAATTTAGAGCAATTTTTCACAGTTCATTAAAATTTGTCAGGTATTATTAAAGATTGTAATGTTGATCAACAAACAATAATAAACACTAGTACCGGGTAGCTCTTGACTTATTTATTAGCATATAGAATCTAAAAGTATTCTAAAAGAGAATCTAAAAGACACAGTAAAAGATTCTGTGTTCTAAAAGAGCACAGAAGAGTTACTAATTACACTTAAATGTATAAACCTAGCAACAATTAAAATTCCAGACATAACAATGAACAACATATCCTAAACGCTCGCTGTTGGAGGTCAACTGACGATAGTTTCTTCAGATCTCCAGTAGATGGCGAGCAGCAAAATAGTTCTACTACACATATACTTTTGGAAAAATGCACAAGGTTTCACCTGAAGATTGCACAGTTCCAAAGGTGTCGTAAGCCTTAATTTTTAAAGACCACTGCTTAACACTTACCTGTTGTCCATTATAGAGAAGAAAGAATTGATTGAATATATTAACCATACCTTATATATTCTATTTATTTTCAGGGAATCCGTTTGGATGATAACGTGCAAAACTGAACTTCTAGGAAAACGCTGCAAACTGGAACTCGGAGAAGCATTATTAAACATTCTAAGAATCGCAGATTATAATTTTGCAAATTTTTGCAAAACGGATGTGTTGGACAATTTGTCTTTATTGATACAAGCAATAGAAATGACTGTTTCCGAAGGCAAATGGCTAGAAGAACTAAACAATGATCAAGACTAATTACTTGATGTTTTGAAAGAAATACAGGAAATGTACCATTGTTTTCGAAAAGTTAGGAAGTAATATTTTAGAATGTATACATATTTCTCCAATTATAATCCATTTCAATAATAATAAATGATCAAAAGTTTGCACTTTTGAAATATGATGTTAAAAATCTAAATCATTCCAAACAAGACGGAACAATATATTATTTATCGCAGATAATTTCTACAATAATTATAAATTTTACTTTAATAAAGAGTGTTCTACTTAATGGTTCTTGACAGCTTAAATAGAACTATCTTACTGTGAATTTATATTCTTAGAATCTTTTCCATACGTATTTAATTTAGGAATAAATAAGAAATTGCATAAAAGCAAATTTCTATTGATTTAATAATCATATTCAGTTACAAGAATTCTTACCTTTTAGGAGTTTTTCTAAAAGAATTTCAGCAATAATTTCCTTTACAAAAGTTCCATTCACGTAAAGGCACAATGTTGGTCCACGTAATGTAAATATATATGTGAAACACATACACACAAATATATATATATATATATATATATATATATAGATAGATAGATAGATAGATAGATAGATAGATAGATAGATATATCCTTGCATATCTTCTTACGGGAGATATGTATTCCAACCTCATAAAAAGTTAAAATAAGTATCTGAAAATTTTCATTCTATAATATTTTCTATTCCCAATCTTGTACATTATCCAAGCTCGAATATAATGTAACTTCATACAAAAGAGGCACATATATATATATATATATATATATATATATATATATATAGATAGATAGATAGATAGATAGATAGATAAGATAGATAGATAGATAGATAGATAGACAGATAGATAGATAAATAATTTGACATTTTATCTAGTAATATGTTGATACAGATAAAATTCTTAATAATCAAATTTTTATTTAACGCTCCAAAAACATTGATAAAAATGCCTGAAAATTGTCGCATGATATATCATCTGGTATAAAAAATACGTAATTCAGAATTCAAAATAATATTTTTCTCATTTAGTGAGGGCATATTATTACCATAAAAGTTATCTTGTAAGTAAATATCTCTCGAATAAAAACTCAAAAACTTCTTATTATTATTCAATAATTTGAATTCTAATATGATGTTCCCTTTTCAAAATAATTAATAGATTTTTAAAATGTTTAGAGTTCTGACCTGTGAAAGAGAACATTTTGAAAATAATTAAAAACTTAGGGTACATTGAAGGATTGACATTCTTCTTGAATTTCTCACTAATTAATAATATAATGTTTATAGTAACTAGTATAATAATTTACTTTTATCCATTCTCTTAAATTGCTACTTACTGCTAAGCACTTAAATACACATTAATAATTTTGTATGTTTTGCAGAATATAGTAATTAAAAAACATTTATCTATGTTACATTAACATTCTTAAATAGCATTTCAATTAAAATTTTTTGTGACACTTATAATTAAAAGTCGGAAATTTACTTTTATCTATGCACTAAAATTAAATACTTGATAGTAAATACTAGCCAGTAAATACTAAAATATCACTAAAGTTTTCTGTTTCGAGATGTAGTATGTACTCTTGAATACAACTTAGTTATTTGGTGTTTCATAGAAATGTAACAAATACTATCCATAATTCTACGTCTTAAATATCATAATTTCTTGTTAGGTTTTTGCTAATATTTCTATTGTCTAGTATAAAATTTTCTTTTTTCTTTGATCCGCAATTAAATAAATAATTCTTAGTGCTTTTAGAAAACTTTTTACTACCGAGGATGTGTATCTACAAATATATCATAGTTGTTTTGGATATTTTTGCAGAAAAGTAGTAATTAGCGTTTTTTCTTTTACCTCAATTATATTTTTCTTGGTAATATAATTTAAATTATTTTTATATTATTCAATTACATTTAATACAAAGATTTTCTCTTTAGTAACTGAGCACGGTGTCCTGAGGAAGCATAAAAGGTATCCCATGAAATTAACTCTCTTAGGTAGTCAATAAATTTTGTTTCATCTGAAAAATATATTTGTAAAAATAGTCTGTTAATCTTTTTTCATTGTTTTGAGTTTAGATATATTTGGACTGTACTTAATGAAAAATATATTATCATCCTTAAAAATTCTTAAAATTCTAACTAAAATTAATATAATTTTGTGCATTTTTCGTCAGGGTAATATTGATGTCATACTGCATACCTGGAAGGTGTTTTCCCTCCGGTTAAGAAATCACTCCCGGTAAAGATTACTTAGTGACGTCAAACCTCCACACCAGTTGAGATAATTCTTCTAATCCACTTCACCGGGCGGCATGTTAAACTGCCGATAGCACGTGGCTGTTATGTAGATTAGCAATTGAAGACCGTATTTAAGCCGCCGGCAAATGTGCAAGCCTTGATGCTCTTTCGTGGCCGCCCTGTAAGGGATGTCCGTTCTGTAAACCGTTTTATTTGTAGGTAGGAAGTTGCTACCAAGTAGTGTACAGTTCTTAATGTTTCTTTTATAGTAATGTTATTTTTAATGAACGAGTCAGCCTCTGACATTTCGAGAGAACTTCACATTGTATAATTTTTCTCCAAACAGTTCTGTCCTTGACTATAATTTTTCACTTAGATAAGTTTAAAATTTTTAGGTCCATCAGGACATCATCCTTTCGCCTTTTCGAAGGTCTACGTCTTGACCTATAGCAAATAGATCTAATATGAAGATTATCATTCGGTTCTCAGTTTATCTCAGGTGATGGGCCCAAACTATGAGAGTCTCTATGCTAAGATGTTTTATGATAAGAGCATCTAGTTTACGATTAGTTCTTATTATCTAATAATTATTACTTAACTGCTTTGGACCATAAATTTTTCTAAGCATTTTTCGCTGAAAAACTAGTAAACTTATTGCATATTTTTTGTGTTAGAGGCCAAGTCTCACATTCATAAGTTACCAAAAAACGGATAACAGTTATATAAATTTTTAGTTTAATTGTTCTTGAGATCGATTCCATTTCCAGCTGATGTTGATACCAGAAATGGCATCAATAACCTCTTCAGCGAATTATATTATTATCCATCACGTATACTTCATATAATTATTACCACATCAGACAATTTAATTATCACTAATAATTATTGTTTACTAAAGATGCACCAATTTTCTTCACATTTTTTTATTTAAATCAATTATATTTTACATAGGCACAATGTTTTACTTCGAGAGAACTTCACATCTACTGCATACCTGCTATTGATATGGCGTAGTATTCTTACAAATCTCATAACTGTAATCTGGAAATTTGGATGTTTTGATTACTTTTACTTCATATTATTTGTTATTTCAGGCTATATATTTTGATAATCTATCTTGCATCCCTTCATTGTTGTTCTGAAGTACATAACCTGTATCAGATCGCTTCTAAACCTGAACACCTCTAAACCTCCTGTTCGTTTCTTTTTCGAGCCCTATAGTTGAACAACATTTAAAAGTACAGAATTTCTCTTCACATAATAAAAACTAATCTTTTTTAGATTAGTTTTTGTTTTCAATACTGTGTCCATGTACAATGCTTCCCTTAAACCTAATATTTCTTAAATCCAGAAATCAGTAATAAATTACATACTGCATCTGAATATTAAATTCATTAGAACTTCAAAGCTGTTTCACGGAAAAAAAAGTTAAAGGGGCATTCACTCTCAAATAAAAGTTCATAACGTATTTCCGGATGAAGAAAAGGAATTTATTTTTATATACAAATAGGAAATCCGTCAAAAAGTTAGAGTGAAAACTTTCTCATCACACGGAAATCAGTAGTAGCAGTTATTACATCCGTCCTTAATAATGCAATATTTTTAACTTAATTTATAAATGTTTACTATTTTAGTACTTATTAGATAATGTTAATGATCAAAGAGAAAATTACTTTTCATGTTATTGACTTCTAATTAATTTGATTATTTGAATATGTTTTAAATAAATACATTATTAATTAAGAGATAGTTTTATAAATTTACAGGAGTATAAATTCGATTTTTATATAAATTTATGGAATTTTAGTGCATATTTTTGTAAGAGTTCGCTTATATCCAACATTTTTACTAGATTGAATTTTGGAGGACATTGTGACAACGGATGAATAAATATTTCTTTTTTTGGTATAAATTAGCAACATATAAGCCTACAGCTAATTAAAAAAATTAACTCCACTGATAATATAATTATTTCTTTTAGCATGGATGTATTTACGCTTGTAAATTAGTTATTAAAAAATTTAATCCCACTGATAATGTAATCATTTCTTTTAGCATGGATGTATTTACGCTTGTAAATTAGTTATTTAAAAAAATTAACTCCACTGATAACATATTTTCTTTTAACATGTATTTACTCTTGTAAATTAGTTATTTAAAAATTTTAACCCCACTGATAATGTAATCATTTCTTTTAGAATGGATATATTTACTCTTGAAAATTAGTTATTTAAAAAAAAATTTAACTCCACTGATAATATAATCATTTCTTTTAGCATGGGATGTATTCACTCTTGTAAATTAGTTATTTAAAAAAAATTAACCCCACTGATAATATAATCATTTCTTTTAGCATGGGATGTATTTACTCTTGTAAATTAGTTATTTAAAAAATTTAACCCCACTGATAATATAATAATTTCTTTTAGCATGTATTTACTCTTGTAAATTAGTTATTTAAAAATTTTAACCCCACTGATAATATAATCATTTCTTTTAGCATGTATTTACTCTTGTAAATTAGTTATTTAAAAATTTTAACCCCACTGATAATATAATCATTTCTTTTAGCATGGGATGTATTTACTCTTGTAAATTAGTTATTTAAAAAATTTAACCCCACTGATAATATAATCATTTCTTTTAGCATGTATTTACTCTTGTAAATTAGTTATTTAAAAAAATTTAACCCCACTGATAATATAATCCTTTTTTTTATCATGGATGTATTTACTCTTGTATATTAGTTATTTAAAAATTTTAACGCCACTGATAATATAATCATTCATTTTAGCATGGAATGTATTTACTTTTGTTCATTAGTTATTTTCCCAACTTAACTTTTTTGGAAAATATACAGACTTCTAGGGTTTGACTCCTTTACTACACATATTTCCTACCCTGCTATAAAAGTTTGTAAAAATTTCCATTTCCTTTTATAGATTTAGAGATTATTAACCTGTAAAAGGATGTATTTTCCTCAGATTCCATTTAATGGCCATTCTGTCTACGGTCTAATGCGCATTGACGTATATCTAATGCTGCGTCAGATTCAACTAATACATGCTTAGGTAACATATTTAATAATGCGATTAGAATTTAAAACCCGTTCACAACACGAAACTGTTACTTTGATCCTTGCTTCTGCACGCCATAATTCGGTACTTCTAATCTGCTGGTTACTTTTCTATTTATCTAGTAAAATGGATCGATTTAAAACTGATAACTTGTGTAACATTCAGATTTGTATTCAAATTGGAGACTGGTGATAAAACTAAATACAAAGCATATTTATAAAGAATTACAGTTTAACAAAATTTTACTAAATATTTCTGTCTTAATGAAACTAGCAATCAACTGTACCTTAAAAATACACCAGTTCCTACTGTAGTAAGTTAAGGCTTGTATATGATTTAATAATCTTTGTTAAAGATAAATAGAAAGTAGATGAGACCTTTTTAAAGTCAAACACAAATGAAATATTTCAATTTTATGATTTAATAATCTTTGTTATAGATAAGTAGAAAGTAGATGAGACCTTTTTAAAGTCAAACACAGATGAAATATTTCAATTTTATGATTTAATAGTCTTTATACATATAAGTAGAAAGTAGATAAGACCATTTTTAAGTCAAAAACAAATGAAATATTTTAATTTTATGATTTAATAATCTTTGTTGTAGATAACTAGAAAAGAGGTAACTCCATTTTCATGTCAAAACAAACGAAATTACTTCAATTTTATCATTAATTCTTTTTTGAATAGAAAGTTCTAAATTTTTGTGTGTATTAATTTTAATGATTTTATTTTGTTATAATTGGGCATATCATCCTTTTTTTAATTTTATGATTTAATAATGTTTTAATAATATAATAATATATAATAATTACTTAATTATATAACTAAAAAATAATAATATAATATACTATAAATATAAAAATTAATACAATAAATATTACTAATAAATAATAAAAAATATATACTTATATAAATACATTAAATACTAAAAATTCATATTAATAATAAATTTATAATTATTTTAAATATATATAAGATATCATTAAATACACATATAAGTATAATTAAGATAAAATTTTTTATGTATATGTATAAAATATATGAAAATATAAAATCCATATCAGATTTACAATCAAGATAAAAGTATGTCATTAAATACAACATATAAGTATAACATAAAATTTTGATTTTATTGTAAAATCGTGGGAAAATGAAAACTTACTGCATAATGAGTGGTTCAATACAAGAGCTTTTTAAAATACAGAAATTAGTAGTTGAATAATTATTACATCTGAAAATTATATATAACGAAATTTGAATGAGAGTTTATTGAATGATTTATTAATAATATTCAATAGAATATATAAATTCAGAGCTCTTTTTTTTCAGTAAAAAAGCAAATTTTTTTATAAAAATAGAAAATTTGACACAAAAATTGAAACCTAAATAAGTGGTTTATAAGAATAGAGAAAATAAAAATGAGAAACATTCTAGAAAAACAAGGGGATTTTGTTTTCATACAGATAGGATATCCTGAAAAGAGTTCAAGTGAAAGCCATGTTATCAAACGGAACCTGATAATAACAGCTATTGTATCCGTCCTTACTCATGCAATATTTTCACCTAAATTGTTCACCACTGTAACACTTAATTGTTCTATAGTTTAGAATAAAGTATAAAATCTCTAATTTGTTTTCTTGAGATGAATTATTTTATATTTGAATATGAAATTATGTGTTCTTCAAAAAATGAGAACGCCACATGTTCACCTCACTTTACAATATAATATTCTCTTTTGAGTATGCTGGATGTTTTTATAACCTAATGAGTTTTTTACACTTCCTGAGTTTATTTAACTAATTGAATAAATGGAAAGAGTTGATGAGATATAAAGCTTTATAAATTCTTAAATCCTCCGAGAACAGAACTCATTATATATTCTTATATATATATATATATATATATATTATATATATATATAAATATATATATATAAATATATATATAAATATATATATATATATAATATACACTATATATAATATACAATATATATTATATAATATATAATATAAAATATATATATAAAAAAATATGTATATAATTATATATATATATAATATATATATATATATAATATATATAAATAATATTTATATACACACATATATATATATTATATATATATATATATATAATATATATAAATATATATATATATAATATATATATGTATATATATTATATATATATAATATATATTATATATATATATATATATATATATATATATATACATAAATATATATATAAATAATATATAAATATTATATATATATATATATATATAATAATATAAATATATATGTATATAATATATACATATTATGTTATATATTTATAAACATAATTATATATAATATACATATATATATAAATATATCATATATATAGAAATATATAGAATAAACAACTATATATATATATATATAATATATATTATATAAAATTATATTATATATATATATATATATACAATAATATATAATATTATATGTATATATATGTATACATAAATATAAATACATATAAAACATATATATACAAATATAAATATATCTATATATATTATATACATATATATATACGTATATATATATACATATATAGATATATATGTATATATATATTATATATAATATACATATATACTATATATATATATATATATATATATATACATATATATATATATATATATATACAAATACATATATATATACTATATATAGATATATATATACTAATATATATACAATATATATATATAAAATATATATATATATATACAGAATATAAATATCTACATATATATATATATATATATATGTATATAATATATGATATATATATACATATACATACATATAATATATATAAATAATATATAAATATATAAATAATATATATATAATATATATATATATATAATATATATATATATATATATATATATATATATATATATATATATATATATATAAATATATTAATATATATATATACTATATATATACTATATGCACTGTACACGAGATATTCTCAAGGAATATCTGAAAAAAAAATTTTAGTTTCAAAATTTCAGAGGCAGCTTTTCGGAAAAAAAATGTAAAATTTAACACAATAAATGACCAAAACGAATCACAGAAACAATATTAGCAATCCAGAACAAAAATTATAAGTAATAAAATGCAAAACCGGGAAAAGCTAATAGAAAAATGTCAAGATTTGCATGCTTGGGAAGAAGAGGAAGCTTTATGCAAAACAGGTTAAGGTATAAAGTGTTTGTATATGTTGTCCAGTTTAAATTTATGTTTCTGGCTGCACTAATGACGGTCTCTTTCGTTAAACATGCGTTAGTGGTGAAGCTGTTTTATGAAAACAAGGGGAATACTTCTGTTGCAGTTCATGAATTTCATCATAGAAAGAACTTACGGTGGGAACTATTGTCTACTAAAGCTGTCAGGTCCATTATTAAGCTATTTGAAGAGACGGGGAAATTAGGAGTTCAGCCTGGAAGAGGCCGTAAACGTGTGACTCCAGTACTTGTTGAGGCCATCAACACAGCTGCTGACTCACAGTCACAGACAACAGAGTTTGGGGACAATAGCATACGTGCAGTTTCTCGACAGACAGGCTATTCATATAGCACCGTCTGAACCGTACTAATAAGTATAATACACTACTTTCGTACAAGAACCGCCAAACCCAGGAGCTTCTTGATAGGAACAAGCTAGGACTCTCAGGTAGTTGTTGATCATGATCTTGAAATCTTCTACCGAGCGCCGAGGCTCCTTTCTACCACAATAGAGTAGTCAACACACAGAATAAGCGCATTTCGGCTATTCGTGTATCCACACTGCAAAATACCTTACAGTCTCCAAAAGTCATAACTTTTACAGGAGAAGCTTAATTATAACCAAGCGATATATATATATATATGTGTGAATGTATCTATATACATATATATGTATCTAAACAAATGCATAGTTAAATCACCATTTACCACTAGCAGATAACTGTAGACTATTTTCAACGTCCCGTTACAGCACTCTATTTATATGTTTTCAGCAGCAGTTATGAGGGTTCAACCCACTCATGTGTAACGGCTATGAAACGCTAGTCATTTGCATAACATATTATACTTTACACTCGCTAAGTTCCATTTCGTTATTCCTTCTTGGTGTAATTTTTTTTACAAATAAGGAGTCATGTAAATTTTAACTATCATAAAATATTACTACTATTTTAATAAATATAAGTGGGTATCTAATTTTGAATCATTTGCAGAGAATATATAATTTATTCCATGTTTATTTATATCAATAAATATGGAATCATAATTCGATATACCACCATCATCGTTAAGGAAACAAAGTATGGTCATTATAAAGGTGCTTGACTCTATGTATATATTTGTTATATATATAATTATATATATATAATTATATATATATATATGTGTGTGTGTGTGTTTGTGTAATAAGATGAACTTTACGATGTGTGGTTGCAGTCATGGCCCATAAGAATGTCCCCATTTTAGTTAAAGGCGTTTATTAACAGAACGTTGGAGGACGTGTTCCCACTTCATTATAGGGTCAGCTAACATGTGGTTATAAGTAACAAGCCGTTAACACCTGGGTCAACATCTCTAGGAAAATCTGCTTCCGATATCGTGCATCTCATTTTTGTTTGAAAATTTCATAAATTGTCCGCTAGGGCAATGTAGAGTTATAATTGGTTAGACTAATTATAACTTTTGAGGGTGTAAATTGTAGACCCAGTGGTTAATGTAGGTTAGGGGAAAAAGGGGGAAACGTAAGGACGAAGGAATTTTTGCCCTTGAAAACCCCTGAGAATTTTTTCGGAGTGTCTTCTGGGTTTTGTATAACATATATATATATATATATATATATATATATATATATATATATATATATATATATATATATGTGTGTGTGTGTGTGTGTGGTGTGTGTGTGTGTGTGTGTGTAATTTTTGACTTCCCTTAATTATACACATTCGTTCATGTGAATAACTTTTCAATTCGATTTTTCCCGATAAGAAGAAATATACAAATGTGTGCACAAAACAGCGTACCTTATACTCTGTTTCTGATTCGGATATTCATTTTTAAAATTTCACCAGAGTGGAAAGGATATGATACCAAAATATTTTGCAGTAATCTGATGAAATCCCGTTTCTTCACTGCGGGTCATAAAATGAAAATTTGAAATTCGATTACTTATAAGCGAGAAACTATTTCCCAGAACTTATAAAATATTTCTTACATAGATTCAGTTCTTCCAAAAGATGTTTCTTTTGTATTTCTATAATAATAAGCTTGAGTTTTGTAGTAAATACCAAATATTATAAAATAGCATATAATAGTATCTAGCGTTTTGAATAAACTTAAACAGTGAGCTTTTTTTTATTTAAATCTTCTTTATTTAATTTGAATCTTTTATCCCTTCCAAAACTTTTTTCTCATTGCCTAATAATTTATGATTTAAATATCTTTTTGTAAAACAATTATTAATATATTTTATAAAATAAAAAGCACTGCAACAACACTTCTCTCTTTGCATCACTAAAATTTAACAATTTTATAGTTATAAAAGCGCATAAAATGGTAACTAATTTTTAATTATATTTTCAAGTAGTCAGTCGTAAGAGATATAAGAAACTTTAATATAAGAACATAAAATATTATCATTTATCCATTGTGAGATAGAGTGGAGAATTATATACCATACTGAACTACTTACTCTTTTATACTGTCATGCTCTCCATGATTACTCTATAACACTGTTCCAGTACTGTATAGAACACTCTAGTAACTTTTATGAATACTCAAATATAACGATTATTTGGCTGGAGGTTGGTCCATTTAGAAGTCATGTGACTTCTCGCAAAAGATTGTTGTCATTGCCTCGATAGATTCTCTCATATACTCAAATACAACGGTTGTTTGGCTGGAGGTTGGTGTCGCTTCCATTTAGAAGTCATGTGACTTCTCAGGAAAAGATGGTTGTCATTGCCTCGATAGATTCTCTCATATACTCAAATACAACGGTAGTTGGCTGGAGGTTGGTGTCGCTTCCATTTAGAAGTCATGTGACTTCTCGCGAAAAGATGGTTGTCATTGCCTCGATAGATTCTCTCATATACTCAAATACAACGGTTGTTTGGCTGGAGGTTGGTGTCGCGTCCATTTAGAAGTCATGTGACTTCTCGCGAAAAGATGGTTGTCATTGCCTCGATAGATTCTCTCATATACTCAAATACAACGGTTGTTTGGCTGGAGGTTGGTGTCGCTTCCATTTAGAAGTCATGTGACTTCTCGCGAAAAGATGGTTGTCATTGCCTCGATAGATTCTCTCATGTACTCAAATATAACGGTTGTTTGGCTGGAGGTTGGTGTCGCTTCCATTTAGAAGTCATGTGACTTCTCGCGAAAAGATGGTTGTCATTGCCTCGATAGATTCTCTCATGTACTCAAATATAACGGTTGTTTGGCTGGAGGTTGGTGTCGCTTCCATTTAGAAGTCATGTGACTTCTCGCGAAAAGATGGTTGTCATTGCCTCGATAGATTCTCTCATATACTCAAATACAACGGTTGTTTGGCTGGAGGTTGGTGTCGCTTCCATTTAGAAGTCATGTGACTTCTCATGAAAAGATGGTTATCATTGCCTCGATAGATTAGACTTCTTAAGAGTGGACCCTTATAATTTAGAAGCAGGAACAAAGCAGAAGATCCTCGAGATTAGTGCTACCTCCTCCACAGGTATCGTGTGGGAACTTGGAGGACATTTGGGCCACGAACCAATTTTATGTGGTCCAGTCGCCATTAATAGCAGAGAATCTTAAGCCAGGTTGAACATTGATATCGTTATAATACCCCGGTTATTGCAACGCAACTATGCAATGTCCGTGGGGTGATTAAGATTTAAGACCTCCTACACGAACTTATAAATATTTGTATAAAAACATCGAACAATTCTAAATGTTTAGTACCTCCTTGTTAATTCTGTGGATGGCCACGTGCAGTTTACAATGTTTTTAGAGACGGGAAGGAGGGAATATTAGATCTAGAACACCTTATAAATCAAAATTAACCATTACATTTTTTTAAATGTACATACAAAAAACAAATACGCTCTTGGATATATTTTCTGTTTTTCTTTCAGCAACCGGTATTTTTATTTTTGTATATACAAATGTTTTAACAGATTTTAATGCGTAATTTACAACGCCACGCTAAACAAGAATCCAAGGGACAAGAAGAGTTAGCAAAATCGTAATTTAAGAAGCATTTCAAAAATCACAGGGATAAAGCAATAAACGTAAGTATTAATTTTTAAATGGAAATCAAAAAATATTTAAATGCGTATGATGGGGAAAAATTAAAAATTAGGAAACCCTGTCAGAAGATTTTAAGAGAGATATGAGTTTTTGGAATTTTAAATTGGAAATTAGGCTCTGACTCTTAATTTTCAGCATGACAGTGTCCCCTTAAATCACTTTTATACACCACTTCCATTTTTTCCCATTGTTTAATTTGTCTTGGTAAGTTTTAAAATCTCTAAAAGAACAGAATTACTTCGAAATAACTTTGAAGGGAATGTATTACTATTTATGCTGCTAGATACGAATAATATTAGAGTCTGCGAACGTATGTCTTTCATAAATGGCAAAAAAAAGCTATCCTAATTGAACAAAACAATATTACAAATTAAACACGACATTTTCTTGAAGTAGAAACCAGCAGAATCTTAGTGTTCTGTAGGTTATAGTTTACCTTAAATAATATTTAAGGAATTAATAATGTTTGGATATGTATATGAGTATATATATGCATATATTTGGATATGTATGGATGATGTTTGAATTTATAACGATTCGTTTGAAGAAATTAATTATGTTTTGGTTAAGTAATTAATAATTTCATTTTCCTTTAGTAATTTTAAGATAATCTAAGGAGTGAAAAAAAGAAAGTATCCAACAGACTTCAGCTGTCTTATCTTACCAAGTCGAGAATAAGAAATTTAATGTTTATATACAAAGAATTTTAGAATACAGAGTAAGATCTATGTTATAAAATCAATATAGCTAAAACTTTTGTGAATTTTCATACAAATGTTGAGGAAGAACTTTAAAAAGAAAATTCAAATAAGACTTCAATATCTAAAGAGAGACAATATTTATGCAAAAATATTCCTATAAAAATGAAATCTAATGTCTCCGAAGTATCATCTGACGCTGCAACATCTTAAATCCAGAAATAGAATTTTCTACAAAAAAAAGGAAAGAAAAAAGAAATATTTCCAGAGTGGTGAAGCGTAAAATGTTAACATGCACTGAAATGGCTCTGAAATGGGAAGTTATTTATTTTTTCACGAAGGGAAAAATGTGTTTGTCTCTAAGTGAGGTATAGTTATTCATATTTTATTATTAAGTTGTAAAGTATAAAAAAAACTGGTAATGTAAGGAAAAAGCTACAACTTTAATAAATCAAATTAAATAAATTAAATTTTAAAAATAACAGTTACGCTATATAAACTATTATTGAACTTAAAGTTACACTGGATTAGCGAAATTGATTAATTTTCTAGAAAGCTAGAATAACTTCTATAATATTTACTGTTAGCTTTATATTTTTCTAAAAAAATTATAATTTCTAGTTAAAATACAACATAGATTTGAAATCAAGAATTAAGTTGTTATTACAAATATTCATGGTAAATATGATGAGAAAAAAAAACTAATAATACAAGTAGCACAAAATATCTGTTTTTGAATACAAAATTGTAGGTCTTTCGAACATAGAACTTACAGATTTTAGTATTCATAGAGATATATAGATTTCAGACTAGGTTCAAAATATATTTTTTTACTTCAATTTTATACGCTATAAGATAAAAAGAAGCCGGTAAATTTCACAGAGATAAAACAGCAAGAAATATATATCGAATGCCTTGTGACGCCTTCAATATTCTCAAATGAGAGGCAACGTGAATAATGGATCACAGTCAAAGATATAATTGGAAATTTACTTTTATTCTTGATTAACTACGGCTATTTACAAAGGAATGTTAATTCCCAAATCATGTAGAACTGCAAAGGATGGTTGCCGGTGAAACTTCCTCACGACGATCACAGTCGAAAGAAAAACGAGATTTGATAATCTCTTACAAGTGGGAGGCTTTTCAGGGTGCAATCAAACCCAATTTATCCCCCTTTTGGTTTCCAAGACTCTGCCGCTCCCTGTATGAGCGGACTTTACGAATCTCCCGAACTAGAAAGATGGCTCCTGTAAAAGAAAAGCGAAAGCATCCACGAGGTCAACACACCTACGTAAAAAAGGACGAAAAGCCCTGAGTCGCAAAATTGTAGGCTTTTTATACCTGGGGGGTCAGTTAAGGTTCCGCCAATTATTTTTGGGGTCAGTTAAGATCACAGTTACTTGAGAACTCCAGCTAAAGTTACAGTTATATTTTTTAGCTGAATTCTCATTCGCTGGCTGTTCCTTCAAGAAATTTCCGAGCATTCATTAACGAGATTCATCAGGAGCGTATTCGTCTATTCAGTCCAATTGTCAAGATCCCAGACTCTGCGACACCACGCTACGTGTACAGGTGTACTCCAATCAGCTGTTTCGGCGAGTACTCGGGCAAACGGGAGTTTTCACAGCCTCAAATATATTTACTTTAAAAAATCCTTTAATATTAAGTTTTAGTAAAAATAAAAAAAAAATTACAGTTGTTTTAATATAAATTGTTTTTTTAAATATCAAAATGTTTCTTAGTTCAAATCTAATAACTTTCAAAATTAGTTAACATCAAATATTCTTTTTTTCTAGGCTGTAAAAAAATCTTTGGTTTCTCAAACGCAAAACTAATTGAATTTAGGATTTTTAAATGCTCACTAAAAAGTTATAATTTCAGGAGAGTATTCATAATTCCAAAGTAGCATTTCACAATAAATTTCTAATTTTTAAACTTTTATATAGATCAAGATAAAGTAATATAATTTTTTTATCTTCTCTAGGCACTACAATCATTGAAAAAATATGTAAATATTGGCTAAATGAAAGTTAAATTAAATTTTAAAAATTTCCTTTCAAAGAACTACTAGGAATTAAGTAACGGTTTTTTTTCCTTGCAAAATTTTAGATATTTATTCTTTTTCCTCAAGTGTACAAAGTAGCTCTTTACTTTAGGTGCACAGAATGGTCAAAAATTTAATTTTAAAACGGTTTATCGTTCAATAGAACTTATCCGGAATTATCCGGAAGAGACTAATCAAAAAAGTTTTATTGTACGATAATTTTTTTTATCGGTTTTTTAATAAAATTTTAGAATCTCGCCTTAGTTTTTTATTTAAAGACTATAGGTCGAACGATGGCCTATTGGTTACGGCGCTGACCTTCGGTACCGGGGTTCAAATCCCACTGTGGCATGGATATTCGTAGCCGTTCAGAATCGGCTTTAGGTCTCGGTCTCACTAGCCCTCGTGTTGCAAAAAGTAGACCGTAGCGCTCCAAACCAAACCTAACGGCTATAGATTTAATCATTAAATTAGTGTATAGATCATAATTCTGTAACTTTTTATACTTCCAAAAAATTTATAACTAAAGTCATACCTAACTTTTAAATGCTTTACTATACTACTTTGTATATATGTATATATATATATATATATATATATATATATATATATATATATATATATATATATATATATATATATATATATATATATATATATATATATATATATAAGTGAATTTGTGTCTGTCTGTTTGTACTCGATAGACTCAAAAACCATGCATCCAATCGCCGTAAAAATTTGAGAAATTATTAGGTACATCCCTGTGAAGGTTTTTGTAAATTTTTAACGTTCGAAATCCATTCCTTCCCCCTTTTTCCAGTCTATCATGTCATTATTCCAAGCCTTATTTTCCCCGGTTAAACGCAAACAATTAATATTTTAATTTATCGCATCATAACTAAGTGAAAGAAGCAATATTTCTAGCAATGTGATGTCATCCCAAGTAATTGTTTTAAACGCAGTTTACCTCGGTTAAAAGCAGGAGATTAAAATTTTAATTTTATCTCATAATAAATAAGTGAAAATGATATTTTTCTATCATTATGACGCCATTATTTTAAATATCTGATTTATTCATTTCTTATTTTATATTATTTAACCCTTTAAACCTTTAGCGGACAGTGGTTTCTCAGAGGAACCTCCTGTTAAACATTTTGTTCTCTATTTGTTTTGGAGAAATATGAATGGCTTTTTGTGTTTTTGACATTTAAAAATTCCGATAAGTGATAGCACTACACTTAATTTATTTTTTTCTTTTGAAATATATGTATTTAAACTTTGTGTACCTGGAAAGTGAGTAATTCGATTTTTTTTTCTCGTATGACCCCAAACAAAAATATCTATTCAAACAAAACTTATAAATCGTTAAACTAGTTATTTATTATACTTTTTAAGAACACTTATTTATTGTTCTTCCAATTTAATTCAAATTTTAAAAAGTATTATGTTCACGCTCTACAAGGGGGTGGGTTTGTCAGTGAACCCCCCCTCAATCCCTTCTACAATATTCTCAAACCTAAAGATTGTAAAGAAAAATTTTAATACATTTTGCATTTATAAGGTTCATACGTAATATTTATAAACTAGTTTCATTAAATTCCAAAGAGCTTATATAGGTGACCTTTAACCCTTTGAGGGGGACCCATAGAAACTCTTTGGTTTTCAATGAAATTAGTTTTTAAATGTTATCTATGGACTTTTTAAATATGAAGTATATGAAAAATAAATTATATTACGTGAGGAATAAGCAAGGGGTAATTTGTTTGCTTAATCACCTCTCTTAGAACAGCATGAAAATGGCACATTTTTAATAATATTGGAAAAATATTTGATAATTTTTATTAAAAGGGTATATAAATCAAATAGATAAGAAATTCCTAAGCGAAGTTAAATAGGTATTTTATTTTAAATTCTTAAATTTGAAAAATATAATATTTGCTTTTAGAATCTAGTTTTGATAGTGCCTCATATTAAAGGCAGGTTTTGACAAGAATAATTAAAAGAAAAAAAATTAAGTGTAGGTAGTTTGATGCAACAAAAATTGAAAATCAAAAAGTTTTTTCTATATAAATTATAGAAAAATTTATAACAGCCGGTATATTATATATACCAGTGCCCTTCAAAGGGTTAAAGGGTTAAAGTTCACTATTAAAAATTCTTTGAGATTTGACGGAATTAGGTTAATAATGTAATCTATGAACCTTATATAAGTGAAATATGTCGAATTTCTGTCAGTAGTGGTTTTTTGGGGGGATGGGGGTTTAACTGTGAAACTATCGATACCCTTGTGCAGCGTGAAAATAA
>CM063501.1:18593312-18653312 GCA_032207245.1 Pardosa pseudoannulata
TATATATATATATATATATATATATATATATATATATATATATATAATTCGAAAAGTTGGTTAAAAAATTAAATAATTTTCGATCTATTAAGATTTAACTCAATAACGAAATTTACGCGCAAAACGCCAGCTCCCGGTACAGTTCCGCTACGAAATGTACCCTCAGACAATGCGTTATTAGATAATAAATATTATTCGATCATCAGCTTATTTGATCATCCTCATAACATGCTGTTTAATTTAAAAAGGTGTTTTAATTAAAAAAAACTTAAATTAATACCATATATTGTTCTGTATATTTATTCTTATTGATTTTTATGTTTTTCATTTGTGATAAACAGCAATTTCTTTTCAAAACGTTTTTCAAAACACTGAATACTGAATGTGAGAGTGCAGCTATGTTTTACATAAGGTTTGCGAAACTCATTTTCTCGCCGCACACGCACGTTGTGGGTTGCATGCCCAAGTATTTTTCGCGACTCCAGGAAGCGTTTGGTGTGAAAACGATTGCACTTAAACTTCACCAAGTTTTGGAGAGTTGTGATTGGTCTCCAGGAGATGATTCAGGACCATCCTTAGAGTCCCGGTTAAAATGTTGTGATGTAGTACATTGCTGTTGTTATTTCAAAGCCATTAATAACCCTAATTTGCTTTATATAGTCTTTAATTATAGTAACATTCCACTGAACTATATTACAATATTCAAATATAGAACAAAAGACAAGAAAATATGCTAAAAAAATATAAAAAATAAAAAGTAAAATAAGCATTCCACGTGCTACACCTGAAAGAAAAAATTGCCAAAGTCCACTGTTTACCTTCCTTCTGAACTACTCCAGCAACGCAAGACTTTTTCCATTATCCTGTGCTGATGCGTTCGTTGTTCCATTGTCTTGTGGACAATGCGTCCTTTCCCGGCTCTGCCCAGAAAAACCGGGACTCCAAGGATGGTCCTGAATCGCCTCCTGGAGACCAATCACAACTCTCCATAACTTGGTGAAGTTTAAATGCTATCGTTTTCACACCACACGCTTCCTGGAGTCGCGAAAACATACTTCGGTATGCAACCCACAACGTGCGAGTGCGGCGAGCAAATCAGTTTCGCAAACCTTGTGTAAAACATAGCTGCACTCTCACACTGAATATCCATAGTTACGGGATATTTAATGATGACTGTAAGACTGTAAAACATCAGTTTACGATTATAAAATCATTTTGTAAATTTTTTTCCACGAAGACTGGATGCTTTTCTTTTGCAATATTTAACGGGCTTAAATTGCTTAAATCTTTTGTAATATTTAAAACGCTTAATTTTTTTTTTCCAAAAAGCAAAAAAAATGTGAACAACGAAATTAACAATAAATTAAACCTCATCTTATTTTTTCAGGCTTTCTTTGGGTTATTTCGTGTGTGCCGACAATATTTTGGAGAATTGCACCCGGGATTCAGATCTAAGAAACCACTTTGAGTTAGAGAAAGTTGTTAAACGGATTTGTGACAAAAATTATGTTTTTTATGACGGTAATTATATTTTTCTTACAAAATTTCAACTCAAGTATAGAATATTACAGCTATTATACACCTATGTAATATATGTAAAATATATAATACTCCTAGAATAGACAGTTTTTGTAGAAATGTGTTATAAATTCCATATTTGTTATTATATTCATTATCCAGCAAAAGCTGTGGCAGCTCAGTCGGTAAAGGCAACAGTCTCGAAACTAGAGCCAGAGCTGGTGTAACGTGTTCCTTAAAGGTGACGGAGATACGCAAAATATTTTCTTGGTCACAATGTCCTCCAAGTTCTCAATCCATACCTCTGGGGTTGGTAGGCAAAACCTATGGGTTTACTGCTTGGTCCCTGTTTCTAAATTACAAAGACCCACTTCAGCTTAAGTCTTACTTTCACCAAAGCGGAGCTCGTTAAAAAGAAAGGTTCACCCCTTTGCCTTAATGCGAGTAGCGTATGGCTTAACCGGGCTTGGTTTGACAAAGTGGCTTCAAAAACAAGAACAATAACTATCCAGCATGAATTACGAGGACCCACTTCAACTTAAGTCTTACTTTCACTTAAGAGGAACTCGTTAAAACGAAAGGTTCACTCCTTTGCCTAAATGCGAGTAGCGTATGGCTTAATAGGGCTTGGTTTGTCCAAGTAGCATCAGAAACAAGAACAATAATTATCCAGCATGAATTACGAGAACCCACTTCAGCTTAAGTCTTACTTTCACCCAAGCGAACTAAAAACTCACCCTTTTGCTTTAATGCGAGTAGCGTATGACTTAATCGGGCTTGGTTTGACCAAGTGGCATCAGAAACAACAACAATTATTATCCAGCATGAATTACGAGGACCCACTTCGGCTTAAGTCTTACTTTCACCAAAGCGGAGCTCGTTAAAACGAAAGGTTCACCCCTTTGCCTTAATGCGAGTAGTGTATGGCTTAATCGGGTTCGGTTTGACCAAGTGGCATCAGAAACAAGAACAATAATTATCCAGCATGAATTACGAGGACCCACTTCAGCTTAAGTCTTACTTTCACCTAAGCTGAGCTCGTTAAAACGAAAGGTTCATCCCTTTGCCTTAATGCGAGTAGCGTATGGCTTAATAGGGCTTGGTTTGTCCAAGTGGCATCAGAAACAAGAACAATAATTATCCAGCATGAATTACGAGGACTGACTTCAACTTAAGTCTTACTTTCACAAGCGAGCTCGTTAAAACGAAAGCTCCCCCTTTTGCCTTAATGCGAGTAGCGTATGGCTTAATAGGGCTTGGTTTGTCCAAGTGGCATCAGAAACAAGAACAATAATTATCCAGCATGAATTACGAGGACTGACTTCAACTTAAGTCTTACTTTCACCCAAGCGAACTAAAAGCTCCCCCTTTTGCTTTAATGCGAGTAGCGTATGGCTTAATCGGGCTTGGTTTGACCAAGTGGCATCAGAAACAAGAACAATAATTATCCAGCATGAATTATGAGGACCCACTTCAGCTTAAGTCTTACTTTCACCCAAACTTAGTTCGTTAAAACTAAAAGCGCACCCCTTTGCTTTAATGCGAGTAGCGTATGGCTTAATCGGCTTGGTTTGACCAAGTAGCATCAGAAAGAAGAGTAATAATTATCCAGCAAGAATTGCTCCTATTTATTACTCACCTAATACCTATTAATAGATTTATAGTTTTATTTGTATTTGCAAGTGTTCTAATATATTCTTAATATTAAACTGTCTTAATTTTCAGCTTTGATTGAAAGCTTACCTTGCCTAAAAAGGAATCGAGTACTTATTACATCGTGTCCGACATTCCATGGTGAAAGAAAGGAAAACTTTGCCAAAGCTCTAGCTGAAGTTGGAATAGTTGACGTTGCAGCCCCAGACACTGAACCAGTCCATTGCTTGTAAGTACACCAATATTTTACCAATAAGTTTTCTAATGTCGGGGAACTTCTTGCGCTTTAGTCTTATATGTTTTCAATGCTATGTCATGAATTTCATCAAATGCTTTTTTGCTATTTACAATGTATATCTGCCTGTCAAGTTTTCTAATGAATTTAAAATAGTTTACATTGTAATATATCTTTGATGAAAATATATGTATGTATTAAAAAAGTACATTACTGCTCATAAATTAATTACATGATTATATGTTACGTAATCAAACTTGAAAGTTATTTTTTTACACACGTCTACAACTGCATTTATTTATGGGAAATATTTGGCTTAAAACCTTCCAGGTTCATTTTATTTCGAGATTATGGGTCAAAAAATGGCAATTTTTTTATCCATGTGATTATTTTTATACATACATAGCTTTTTCAACATAACAGCATCATTCGCATACAAAATTTCCTAAAAAGTATTGTAAAAAAATCAATTTAAACAAATAAGTAATTTACATGTATAGTTGGCTTTCTGTACGGCACAAATCATTAGACTTTGGAGTCAATTCCCACTAACTATAAATATAAAGCTTAGAATACCTAAATTTTATCTTGAATTAAACTTTATTTATATCCTATGCATTTACATAAATGATGATGAAATTATGAATCAAAATTTGGTCGTGTATGATACAATAGGAAACACGGTACAACAAACAAAATCAACAAACATAAAGGGTGAAATATGTTTAATGTATTATAATGTCTTAGAATTAAACTTTTTAATTTCATATGATTTTAGAGTGTACGGTGAATTTTCGTTAACTTTGTACATCAAGAACGCTTAAAATTGCATAGAAACCCTCCAAATCCGTTCAAATTAGTATTTCGCATTTTAATCTCTCGAAATTTAAATATAAAGTTACAGAAACTCTAAGTTTAAGTGAGCCGAACGATGGCCGAATGGTAGACTGCTGCTCTTCGGAACCGGAGTTCGTGGGTTCGTATCCCGCTGTTGGCATGGATGTTTGTCGCCGTTCGGAATCGGCTTTAAACTGTAGGTCCCGGTCTCATTAGCCCTCGTGTGCAAAACAGTAGACCGTAGCTCTCCAAACCAAACCAAACCAAACCTAAGTTTAAGTGACAGAATACTAATTGGTGTAGTGGTTAGTTAGGTGCAGCTGTGCTTATTGTCCTCTAGAAGGAGAAAAATTATTTTTAGTTCACCTTGCTGTCCACCAAACTGAGTGCGTTATATCATAAGAGAATTCTCCACGTTCGCAGGTGAGAGGAGACGGAACAGGTCCCATCATTTTTAATGCATATTTAACCATTATATATGTAACACGGTGATATGGAATTAAGCCTTATTGTATTTACTTACCTCGGCTTGCTGGAAAACTAGGAGCCAAACTAATCTATCAGTCACGGCAACATGAAAGCAAAAGGCACAAGTCTGTGTAGAACTTAAATTTTACTCAAGAGCTGCTAAAATGACATGGTTAACAGTCAACGGAAGACAAGGGGATGATCATCAAAACATGTCTGGAACAGGGTCGTGCCCCAGAGCAAGACGCAGAGAAAATTCTCTGTAGTGTAATTCTCTTTGAGAAACGGAAACTTAGACAATTTAACAATAAAAATAACTTAAACCAGAGGAAAAAATGAGCCATTTGCAAGCGACAGAAGGATAAGGCTGTGAGTGGATGGAAAATTTGCATCTATTGCAGGGAAAGCTTTGGAAAATGGGTGGGAAGAATTTAAGTCGAGGACACTCCTTTAATTGAGATATTTTGTGGTTAGAAAAGTACATTTAAGGGAATAAGAATGGGAGAGAGGAGAATTTTTAAGAGATAGTTTAAGTATAATAATTTTTATACATACATACATATATATAATATATATATATTTATATTATATATATAATCCATTCTTTATAAACTTCCATGACAAGGAGACAGCTCAACAGCTATAAGTAATGAGAATGCAATCGGGCCGACATTGAACAGAACGGCTTAAATCTAATTTAAACTTTTTTTCCAGAGCGGCAACATCGCACATCTAATTTTCTGGACAACATACAACCAAAAGCCACAGAGTTCATTCTGCTCGGACAGAAGTTCACCCAAAAGCGATAACAAAAAGATATTTCCCACAGTAAAAAACAGCTTAATAGGCGAATTTAATGCGATATCAGCAAAACGCGTAACCATCCAACAGCTGGGAAACTGATGTATCGACAGAAAGGAATGTTAAGTGGAAAATACTTCGTTGATTTAACCATTTAGAGGCTGGGAAAGAGATTTAAATAAATTAAAATGGGAGGGAAGAGGTTTGTAAAGAAATATTAGAGTTAATTAATTTTGATATATTACAATATATATATATATATATATATATATATATATATATATATATATATATATATATGTAGGGTTCTTCTATTAGAAAGTACTGAAGAACAGTCCTGAGAAATACCTTCAGTACATGGGTCAACAGAAATCTATGGGCCGAGCTCTTCATTTCAGAGTTTCTTTCAGGGAGCATAAATATCAGTAAGCCAGAAATAAAACAAATAAATAGGAAAAAGGAAAGATAATACTGGATTTGTGAGTTGACACAAAAACTAGTGTTTTTTGGAAAGGTGTTAGTGTTAGGAACTTTTTAACGATAGAAAAGAAATGGTATTTTAACACCACGTACATACATTCCTGAAGTTTCGTGCAGGAGTAACTGATAAAATTTCAGATTCTGTGGGTCGCAGGACAATCAGAATCGAGAATCTCGACCGATGGGAAAAAGTCATGATAAAAATAAGAAGAGGGTGTGAACAATTGATGTGATAGCCCGTTAACCCATGTTTTAGAGTTTTTTCTTACATTTTTAATAATGTTTTACAAAGATACACAAAAGTTAAAGTTCTTTAGCTAGGTTGGTCATAGGCCTATTCTTACTAGCAGTATTGGTGTGATCGTAATTGACAAGATTGACAATAAAATCATAGCGTACGTTTTTATGCAATTAGATGGATAGATTTTAAAATAGAGGGAATTAAGTTCATAATGAATATCATTATTTCTAAAGAACTATGGGATGTTGGTAGTTTTAAAGAGTGATATTTTGTGCTACCGTTGAAATTTTGATGTTAGAATCCACTGCATGAGAAAAAAGAGGATGACCTAGTTCATTACAAAATTACATTTTATTTAACTTTTTCCAACACGGCACATTTTCGTCACTTACTCATATTTAAAAAAATGACACCTTTTTAAGTTGTAATCTGCCTGTGCTTCCTTGTTTTGTGCTAAGAAGTTCATCATGAACCATCAGAAACAGTGTGGGTCTTTCGTCATCTGGGTGGAACCTCAGGCACCATTACAATCCGTCTTTGCTCAGAACTATTAACAGAGAGTAATCAAAAAGGAGATTGAATAGTACAGAAGGGGAACCGAGTCCACGAGTTTTAACAAAACTAGGGACTTAGATCAATTGCTTACAATAAAAATTATCACATTGTGTGCGGGGCACGTACTAGTACTTTTTCTGACGATTCACACTTGAGCAAGGTCACGCACTAGTACGGGTTAGTGTAACAGCATGGTTGGTTTGTGGGTATAAAAGTAACCGTATATACAGGAATACAAAGCCAAATGTTCTTGTCTACTACGTAGATTCCAGAAAAATTTAGACAAAAACTAGTATTTACATTATTAGTTTTATGATTGCTCTTTTCATTCTTTTATAATGTAAAAATGTTTATATATAGTCCAGTTAGTCTTTGCTCAGAACTATTAACAGAGAGTAGGAAAACAGGAGATTGGATAGTACAGAAGGGGAACCGAATCCATGAGTTTTGACAAAACTAGGAACTTAGATCAATTGCTCACAATCAAAATTAACACATTGTATGCGGGACACGTACTAGTACGTTTTCTGACGATTGACACTTGAGAGAGGTTACGTACTAGTACGGGTTAGTGTAACAACATGGTTTGTTTGTGGGTGAAAAAATAGCCGGCATACAGGAAAACGAAGCCGAATGTTCTTGTCTACTACATAGATTCCGGAAGAACTTAGACAAATAAAAACTAGTTTTTAAATTATTAGTTTTATGATTGCTCTTTTCATTTTTTTTTATAATGTAAAAATGTTTATATAAAACATAATTCGAAAAAATTAAAACTATATACTACTATCTCTATTTGATTTTTCATATTTATGATACTATTATAAATTTATCCACTAAAAAATATATTTTTGTTTACAAAAATCTTATGGTTGTTATTTATATATTTCTATTTATATATTTGCTTATGTATTTCAATATAAAATACGAAAATTTGGTTAAAAAATTAAATAAATATCGATCTACTGAAATTTAACTGAATAACTAAATTTACGCGCAAAACGCCCGCTCCCGGTACAATTCCGCTGTGATATGTACCCACACACACTGTGTTAAGAGAGAATCGAGAAAGATTAAGGATAACAGATTTATCATTTATGTAATATATATATATATAATATATATATATCTTAGTTATATTTCAAATTCTGACACATACACACACAGAATTAAATTATGTTGGAATATCATGGTTATATATGCCATTTTATAATCATAGTATCACAGCTTAAATGTGACATTTACATAGCTGGATTAATAATATTAGTTATTCCTTAACTGTTATATACCATGTATACATTTTATACTTTCGAAGCTAATAAAAGAGTTTAAAAATGTAGAATTTCAGTGGAATGCAAAATTTTTAATTCTTTTTTTTATTCCATTTAAGAGAACAATGTAAAACGACTTCAATTTTTGCTATGAAATTAAACGTAAATAATAAAAGGTCTGGATATTAATTTCTAGGACTCATGTAATAACTCAGGAGAAAAAAGATTAAACATATAGCCATTTAATATGATTCGAAGTAATCCCCATCAGCCGTAATGTACGTCTGTGCTCGGCCGTACAAATTTCGAAATTCTTTTTTTTATTCCATTTAAGAGAACAATGTAAAACGTGTTCAATTTTTGCTATGAAGTTAAACGGAAATAATACAAGGCCTAGCTATTAATTTCTAGGACTCATGGAATAACTCAGAAGAAAAAAATTATTAAACATATTGCCATTTAATATGATTCGAAGTAATCCCCATCAGCCGTAATGTACGTCTGTGCTCGGCCGTACAAATTTTGTATAGAAGTTTTAAGTCCTCTTTTGGAATGCTCTTTAATAGTGACGTTACAATTGTCTTGAAGTCTCGGACAGCCTGAAATCTTGTTCCGTTGGGCGAATTTTTCAGCTTAGGAAACAGGAAAAAGTATGTGGGTGCTAGGTCTCGAGAGTATGGTGGATATAACTCAACGATACTTTGCGGTGCTATGAAGAGCCTCACAGGCAACGCAATTTGTGTGCGGGCATTGTCATGTAGCAGTAGACAACTCCCATTTTGTTGTAAATGAGGCCTCACTCTACGAATTCGTTTTCGAAGTCGGTCAAGAACTGTGTAGAACTGTCCATTGATAGTCATGTTAGTACTAACACATTCGTGATGGATGACTTTACATCATGGATTTCTAAAAGGTTTCCACAGCTGTCTTGCCCAATTTGAAGCAAAAATTTAATGTTAATTCTTTGCTCTGTTTTCACTTCGACAACAGGAATTTAAGAGCTACGTTTTAATGTACCTTTCCACAAGAATTACTTACTTCAGAATGGCACCGATTGCACTGCACATGCGCAAGAAAACGCTCTTCAATATGCAATCATTATCGCCATCTTCCGGCTTTTCACTCTCCTACAGTTACGTCAGTCCTGGAAATTAATAGCCAAACCTCGTATGTAAAATGGGCTTTAAACCATGTTCATGCCTGTCTCTAAAATGATTCGATTGTAATTCCAATTTGCTTGTTTATAATTTGATAATCATGGTTGTTTTTAGGAGTATACTGTATAACATTGGATGTTATGGTTCGAATACTGGAAAGATTTGTAGCAACGACGCCAAGGATGTTTTGCTTGACGTCATTCAAAACTTTCGTAGTGCATTTTCATTATGTCGTCCAGGAGTGGAAGAAAACCTCAGAAGCATCTCAGAGGTAATTGATACAAATAGAGGGGAAGGAGAAAATTAAAAATTAAAGGAAAATGTAAAAGAAGATAAGAATCTGCCATTTTGAATAAATTATATAATTTAAGTTATAGAAGAGTCATATTTTACAAAACAGAAATGTAAAATCCTATATTTTTCAATGAGCCCAAAGTATTGTAAACATTTATACAATAAATTCATACTTCATGAGTCATATAGTTTCATATCTTTCTTATGTATTAACAAAATTCTAAACTATTTAAACATAAACATATTTTCATTTTCTGTTTATTTTACAACTACTCTACTTTATTTTCACTCTGCTGTGTTAAAAATTGCGTGAAAATAATTTATATGTTAATCTCACGTAACTGTTAACCCTAACGGATAATTAATTGTGAATTTTATTCTTTTTTTTAATTTAAAGTTAGGGTCCTACCATACTAGGGTCCTACTATGTCACAGGTGATATCTGTGTGTGCGGAGAGCATAGATGTGGACTGTATCAAAAGTAATAAAGATAGACAGTTACTAGTTGTAATTATTTAATGCACAAGAAAATGAAGCTTGTTGCTTTCACCGACAGTAGCACCAGAGTCTCTCCTTTTGTTTGTCTCTGGCTCACACAAGGGTTGCTATCATTTAAAAAGGGAGAAAACAGATCTCGCCAGGTGCACAGTATCGCCCAAGTGGCGATGTACCTGAACACTGTGCATAATGACTTTAGAAGTCGTCATTAAGACGAAGCAAAGAGGGGAATATATGATACCAAATTTCCTTATCTGGCTACTATTTACGTCATTATGACGTGAAAGACTTATGTGACATATCTGGACCTAAATATAGTATCACTCTTAAAGTAATGTTACGAATTTCTTTTGTGAACCGTAAATTTAGCATGGGACTGTATGGGTATCTCGCCAAATTGGCGAGATATCGGCTCGTTGATGACAGTTTTGGCAACCTATTTTTGTCGCCAAGTTCATCTCCAAGTTCGTCGCCAAGTGTCGCCAAATGTTGCCAAGTGTGGCGTCACGTGACAACTTCCGGTTCCGGTGTTCTGGAATATTCCAGCAGTTTCTTCGGGCCTATATAAAGCAGACTGAGTCCCAAAACGGTACATTTGTTAAGTGGATCTTTCGGTGTAAGAAGTACGCACGGTGTGTTGTGTTTCACCGGCGCTTGTTGTTTAATGCGGAAAGAGGTACGTGAGCCCGCGGCATTGTGCTCAAGTTGTTCCGCGATGACATTGTATTTTTGAAGTGATTGCCAATAAATCATTGTTTTCGTGCTGTAGTCTTACTTAAAGTCCATTCAATCCCCGAACCCAGTTTTGAAGTTCGTAACAGTATGTAATTCTAGAAAAATTAGGAGTATGTATTGAAAGATTTACAATGTGTATGTAAATTAATAATTTATATATCCATTTCGCAGCGCCCCTTTTAAGGCTACAGCAGACGTTGCACACCGTTTCTGTGACTTAAAAGAATAGCTGAAAAGTATTAATAAAACAGCCTATTTTTAATTCAAAATAAAATAAAACTTTTACAACGTTTACAGTCAAATTTTGAAACAATGGGCTTCCAAATGTGTACCTATCTTAAAATACCATACGGTAGACAATTTCACACCAGGTACGGGCAAGACGTTGTCAACTACAGCAACTATGATATGGCATATTTTGATGTTTAATAATTCATAAAATGCATAGCTTATTTAATAATTTTTCATTATTCAATATTTTCTCATTATTCTATAACAAAGAAGACTCACTGGTACAGAAATTTCCACTAAATAAAATTTCAATTTTGTAATCGTGTGGGATATGGCAAGGAGGTGAAAATTTACATGGTGATATTGTTAAAATAAACCATTCAACAAGATTTTGCTTTATAAATATAAGATCTTGTTGATTGGTTTTATTGGAGTAAACTGGCATGCCATTTTGCAAAAGTGTATTGTCGATTAAAAGAAACAATGTAAATGAAGGAAACACTATACATGATTTAAGTTAAAGATGTCAAATAATAAATGATTTGTAAAACCTTTCTACGGTCAAATAGCACTAAAATTATTATCGTTATGTACATTTTAAGGAATTAATTATATATCTTTATATATTTTTTATTTGTATATTTTTTATATATTTTTTATTTATTTAAAGACGCAATGAAAAGAAAACTATATCAAATGGCTCAAATTACATTCGCCAAACTCAATGCATATCAAAACCTTTTATCTCCCTCATACCCTTAATATCTGAATAAGTGGATATTCTTAATGGATTACCTGGGTTTGCCTGAACTACCATACATAATTTCGACAAGATCGGTGCAATCATTTTGTAATACATAGCAAATATACAGGCATACAAAGGAATATATGACTATATACACATTCAAGCACATCGATTTAAAATAGTAAATGATAATTTTCAGAATCCGTTATTACATTAAAAATAGTGTTATATAAAAAAATATTAAAGTCAACAAACACAGTAGAAATGCTTTTTAAGTGTGAAGATTATATATCATAAAGTTTAAAATTCCAGTATTATGTTTTTGGCATAAATAACCATGCTACCGCTGTAAAAAAGCCAAGCATCTACTTCTATTTTATAAAAAAAATTATCAGGCTTTCATGTTTACTTCAGAAGATAGGAAATCTGGTCAAATAAATAATATGACAATATACAATTCAAAGAAAATTCCTTTAAAACACAAAACAATAATACTAAGAATACACTATTGCCTTAAATGTGTTACATAAAAGAAAATTATAGTTAACAAACACCGCAGAAATCCCAGAATTATGTTTTTGGCATAAATAACAATACTAGGCTTGTAAAAAACCGAAGCATCTAATTCTCCTATACAAAAAAAATATTAGGATTTCATACTTGCTTCAGAAAAAAGAATTCTGGCCAAATAAATTATACGACAATATACAATTCAAAGCAAATTAATGTAAAACAGTAAACAATAATTTTAAGAATACACCACTGCCTTAAAATAGTGTTACATAAAAGAAAATTATAGCCAACAAACACCGTAAATTCCAGTATTATATTTTTGTCATAAATAAACCATGCTACGGTTGTAAAAAAGTGAAGCATCTACTTCTACTTTACAAAAGAATATTAAGATTTCATCTTTGCTTCAGAAAAAAAAGGAAATCTGGACAAATGAATTATATGATAATATACATTTCAAAGAAAATTAATTTAAAACAATAAAAGATAATTTTAAGAATACACCACTGCCTTAAAATAGTGTTACGTAAAAGAAAATTATAGTCAACAAACACCGTAGATATTCCAATATTATATTTTTGTCATAATTAACCATGCTGCGGTTGTAAAATTTGAAGCATCTACTTCTACTTTACAAAACATTATTAGGATTTCATGTTTGCTTCAGATGAAAGAAAATCCGGCCAAATGAAATATATGACAATACAAATTTTAAAGCAAATTGATTTAAAACAGTAAACGATAATTTTAAGAATACACCACTGCCCTAAAATAGTGTTACATAAAAGAAAATTATATCAACAAACACCGTAGAAATTCCAGTATTATATTTTTGGTATAAATAACCATACTGTGGTTGTAAAAACCGGAAGCATCTACTTCTACTTTATTGAAAATTATTAGGATTTCATGTTTGCTTCAGATGAAAGAAAATCCGGCCAAATGAATTATATGACAATATACATTTCAAAGCAAATTGACATAAAATTGTAGACGATAATTTTAAGAATAAACCACTGGTTTAAAATAGTGTTACATAAAAGAAAATTATAGTCAACAAATACCGTAGAAATTCCAGTATTATATTTTTGTCATAAATAACCATGTTACGGTTGTAAAATGTGAAGCATCTACTTCTACATTACAAAAAAATTATTAGGATTTCATGTTTGCTTCATAAAAAGGAAATCCAGCAAAATGAATTACATGACAATATACATTTCAAAGCAAATTGACATAAAATTGTAGACGATAATTTTAAGAATAAACCACTGCCTTAAAATAGTGTTACATAAAAGAAAATTATAGTCAACAAACACCGTAGAAATTCCAGTATTATATTTTTGTCATAAATAACCATGCTACGGTTGTAAAATGTGAAGCATCTACTTCTACTTTACAGAAAATTATTAGGATTTCATGTTTGCTTCAGATGAAAGGAAATCCGGCCAAATAAATTAAATTAATTTAAAACGGTAAACGATAATTTTAAGAATACACCACTGCCTAAAAGTAGTGTTTACATAAAAGAAAATTATAGTCAACAGACACCGTGAAAATGCTTTTTAAAATGTTAGGAATATATACTCTAAAGCTAAAATTCCAATGTTATGTTTTTCCATAAACAACCATGCTACGGTTCAAAAAAAGCAAAGCATCTGCTTCTGTCAAAAAAAAAAGATTAGGATTTTATGTTTGCTTCAGAATAAAGGAAATCCGGTTAAGCATTCGAGTAAAAACATTCCTATCACTCGAAAACAAGTACCGACTGCTACTATATCCGCCCTTAAGTCATATGTTTTATCAGAAATGTGGAGTATTACATTACTGACTCTCGCAGCAACTTTTGGTAAGTAAATAAGTAAATTAATTCTATTATACCTGTAAATACTCATTTTTATAGATTCTAATAATTGAAATAGATAGAATCTGTAAGAACTGATATATATGGTCACAAACATATAATAAGAATAGATGTGTTCAATAACTATAAAAATAACTATGTACAAACGTATAGTAAAAATATGCTTGCGAATAATTCTATCATATTATAATCCTTAATTATTGATTTTGAGTAAAAAAACAAAAGGAAAGTATCTTAATTGGTATCTAAACATTTGTATTTTAAGAAAAGGAAACACACCCACACACACATTTATATATATATATATATATATATATATATATAAATATATATATATATATATATATATATATATATATATATATATATATATATATATATACATATATATGTATATGTATGTATGTATATGTATGTATGTATATGTATGTATGTATATGTATGTATGTATATGTATGTATGTATATGTGTATCATCATTGATTAGCTGTTTATTTCTTCTAGAATTTTTATCACTTTAAGAGATTTTTATAGTTTTATTTATAGTTTTTTATAGTTATTTTTATAGTTTAGTAAGAATTTAAAATGTTATATTTTTAACTGAATAGTTAAAACTTTTCATGCAAATCCTTAAGTATTACCTTAGAGGAACATAGATCTGAAGACTGTGTGTTTTAAATCAAAGCAAAATTATCTGAATTAGTCTTCATAACATACAGTAAATAAATATTGATTTAATTAAAACTTAGTAGATATTTTGTGAAAACAGTGTTTCATAGATATTGGTAAGGACAGAAGTCATTTATAATTAAAGTTATAAAACATGTTTATTTCAAAGTCACTAGATAATGAGGAAAATGTACATAAAACATTCATTTTCATTACTTACTGAATATTAATTTCCATAGTTTAACTCTTATCAAGGTTATGCATTTTAATCTGATATGCCTTTATTAGGAGTATATATTATGTTTTACTTTATGAGGATAGAAATTATAGTGCAGAATAATAAGATTTTGAAAAAATAAATTCAAATTATAATAAAATTTTTAAATAAGGCTTAAAATTTTGCATATATTTTTTCATAGAAGGAAATACTTTGTATTAATATATTTTTCTTCAAAGTCTTTTTAGAAGCATCAGAAGAATGTGATACTCCACTCTTGCAGTTTTGTGGAATAGATGGTTATGGGTTTGATGTACCAAAAGATAAAGATGATTTGACAACACTTTGCAAGTAAAGTTTTTAGTCTTAAAATTCTACTAAAACATTTTCGCTTTAATACATATAATCAATCTATCTTTGTCTTCAGAAATCTTCTTTAAAAACTATTTGAGGAAAAATCAAGCCAAAACAAAATATATAGTACTACCTCATGTATAATAAAAAGTACACAATTTTTTTTTACTTCATTTAAATTATATTTAAAAAATATTTCTCTTTATTGATCTCAAACTTATGTAATTTAGTGACAAGTCATTTCTTTCCAGCAATTTTTTATAAGCTGTCTAAACAGACTTTATCCAGTATGATATTGCATAATGGAGTTAACAAAAAGAAATTTCTTTTTCAAAATTATCTAATTAAAGATTAATTTTCATTTTTATTCAATGTTAGATTGCAATGCACTTAACAAGCGTATTGGTGAGGGACACTCTAGTGAAGCAAACAAGGATAAAATTAATATTAATGTTGTTAAATTAATATTACTGTTGTTCCAACATTTTTTATAAGCTAACTAAACACACTCTATCCAGTATGAAATTGCATAATAGAGTTATCAAAAAGAAATACCTTTTACAAAAGTCTCTAATTAAAGATTAATTTTCTTTTTTATTCGATGTTAGATTTCATTGTACTTAACAAGCATATTGGTGAGGGACACTCTAATGAAGCAGACAATGGATAAAATTAATATTAATGTTATTAAATTAATATTACTGTTGTTCGAACAATTTTTATAAGCTCACTAAACACACTCTATCCAGTATGAAATTGCGTAATAGAGTTGTCAAAAAAAATTCCTTTTACAAAAATCTCTAATTAAAGATTAATTTTCTTTTTTATTCAATGTTAGATTTCATTGTACTTAACAAGCGTATTGGTGAGGGACACTCTAATGAACTAAACAATGGATAAAATTAATTTTGTTATTGTTAAAAGCAACTCTGTTAACCTGTTTTTCATTAATAATCAATGAATTAAGGATCATCTTTCTTGTGCTTCCTGTACTTGAATGCTTATAATTGGCAAATATATCTCTTCTTTTAAATATGTGAATACCATATACTAATTTTATATTTGTACCTAACACATGTTTTAATAAAGTGTAGCATTTTAATTGTTAGATCGTGAGTTGATATCCTAAACGTGTATTTCAAATTCATTGATATAAACTGTATCAAAAATACTAAGATAAAAGAGGAAGTTTTCATCATTTTACATAACTCATATTTTTTAAACTATTCAAATATTTAGTTTCATTTGGCAATGCTTATTATCCTTATAATCAAGAAATTACATGAGATATTACGTACTTTATACATATTATCCTTTCATTTCTGCATAAAATAATTTATATTTCGTCTCTAATTTAGGAATGGAAAACTAGCTTTGGATTGCTCTGTTACTTACCTTACAGAATGTGAAGCAAATGAAGATAGCTTATCAAAGTTTCTGAGACACCAATTAAGAGTAAATGAGATATGTGATGAAAACAATATACTATTTCAAGGTAATAATTTAAATTCGACATCTATTTTAAAAATATTATTTATCATAAAGTAAGATTTTATTTGAATTACCTTTTGAATTTTATGTATATTTTCAATTAAAATGATAAATATATAAAATCATATTCAAAGCGAGTTCAAAAAGATTATTTTTCTCATTTAATTCCTATCAAACTATCAGACAAGTTTACATTTCAACACATCTTTTATAGTCAGAAGATCAATTTAGAGAGCACATTCTTTTATATTCTGAATAGCAAGCTTTTTGGCTTAAAATGCATATTGGTATGGTTTATATAGTTATAGATAGAATTAATTGATTTATAAGAATTTTTTATCAGAAATTAAATCAAAAACCTTTGCCGAGTGTGATATATTTTAATTGGTATATTTTCTGATAATAAATTTTAAGTAAATATGGAAAATTTAGCTTTAACTTCCTGGTTCCTTTAATCTAGATTTTTTAATGTAAAGAAGTCTTATTGTAAAATAAATATATGGAAATCACTACTAATAAAATATTATATAAAATGGATAGAATTAATTAATTTATAAGAACTTTTCATCAGATATTAAATAAAAATCCTTTGAAAGCTTGATATATTTTTAAGTAGTTTATTTTATGATAATACATTTCAAGTAGATATGGAAGAATTAACTTTAACTCCCTGGTTTCTTTGAATATAGAATTTTTAATTTAAAGAAGTTTTATTGCAAAATAAATTTATGGAAACTATTGCTAATAAATTATTATATAAAATGGATAGAATTAATTAATTTATAAGAACTTTTCATCAGAACTTAAATCAAAAACTTTTGCCGAGTGCGATATATTTTAAATAGATCATTTTCTGATAATACATTTTAATTAAATATCGAAGAATTAATTTTAACTCTCTGGTTTCTTTGAATCTAGAATTTTTAATGTAAAGACGTTCTATTGTAAAATAGATATATAGAAACTTATACTAATAAAATATTATATAAAATGAATAGAATTATTTAATTTATAAGGACTTTTGATCAGAAATTAAATCAAAAATCTTTGCTGAGTGTGATATATTTTAAGTAGTTCATTTTCTGATAATACATTTTAAGTAAATATGGAAGAACTAACTTTAACTCCCTGGTTTCATTAATTCCAGAATTTTTTTAATTAAAGAAGTTTTATTTAAAAAAATCTATAGAAATCATTACTTCTAAAATTTTAGGTGAAATCCCAGTTCTGGGGGCCGGTCGCCATGTTTTTGGTTATAGTTTTGTACAAGTGATCACCAAATTGTCACCAAGGGATGTTTACAATTTGTACTTCCTTTTGTATTAAGTTTATACCTTATTTCAAAGCATATTTTGAACAAAATAAAAATTGAAATTTTGCTAAGGTGAATACAAATTTAAATTTGAGTTTTTAAATTATTTAAACGGTATTAAAAATTTTTACTGTTTATTGAACTAAACAGTGCGGAATTTCTGTAACAGGTACAAATTAAGCAAAATATAAACATAACTTGATTATTGAGACTGTTATGCGTATAAAATACTTGGTTATATTTATAAAATACTGTTGCTATTTAATGAAATTGTTTTTAAACTATCAAATATTTATAAAGTAATAAAAGTACGTTACAAACTGCTTTTAGAAATTTAGCTTAAAACGCGAAAGAAAATAACGGAATAATTGTTTTAAAGAAATTATTTAAAATTCTGAAGAAAATGAGGCACCGATTGACACCGGAATTCCGCACCGATTGGTGGCGGAAGAGACCAAAAAGAAGAGTGAGGTCTAACAGAAAACTAGGTTATAGAATTTGGAGATATCTTCAAGCCTTAGCTTGCCCACTGAACTGGGTTCACCAGGCCTGGGATTTAGCCAAATGGGTAAAATTTTATATAAAACGGAATATATAATCACATTTAATAATCACTTTTATAATCTTATTACACATAAATTAAAAACAATACTACAATTTCAAATAATAATCTCATAATAAATGCTAATCTTAAAAATTTACATCAGTTTGTTATCTAATTCATATCTTATGTGAGGTGAGATATTAAAATAAATTGTTTTTACTGGTTCGGTTTCAGTAAAAGCAAGAAATATTTTTGGTGAAAAATCAGTCACTTACATTCATTAATCGTACTCTGATCAATGACTTTCTTTTCCATCATTTATCAAATTATTTTCTATCTTCAATAACGTGAATAACAATAATTTTTAGTGTGTAATAATCAGTCCTCTATCCACTTATATTGGATGAATTCGTCATGGTGAATATATGACGAAGATAAATGAGCACAGTTCTCGGTCATGTGCTGAAGCGTTAACTCAATTACACAGCGCATTCGTCATTCCCACCATAAATCTATGCATAACACCAATTATCGCAACCCACTGCCGACAGTCAATGTGCAAGCTTTAATTAATTGAATTAAATTGAATTTCCAAGCTGTTCACCGTCATATTAGAACTACCTTCATGCATGGTAAACATCTGAAGCCGTAACTGAAAAAAACAACTTGAAAAATTTAAATGTCTTCCCTTTAGGATTCAATCTAGTTACCTTCAACAATGTTTAATTTTCCCCTTTTTCTTACATTTTACTTAATGAAAACGAACAATAACTGTAATAGGATATAATATTTTTTAACTTTTGTGTGATTATGTTGTTAATTAGTATACCTGAATTCAGGAATATCCCCCATGTACTTAAAGTAATATTTTCTGTTTCAAAGTTATTCTACTCTTTTTCATTTTTAATTCTAAAATTTATAGCTATTTAAACTATGCCCATGGAAGGAAATCGATCGATCAAAATTTTGTAAACATAACTGGAAAATCAACTTGAAAATTTAAATCTCTTCTTCCTTTTAGGATTTAATCTAGTTACCTTCAACAATGTTTAATTTTCCTATTTTTCTTACATTTTTACTTAATGAAAATGAACAATAAATGTAACAGAATATAATACTTTTTAACTTTAGTGTGATTAATTTGTTAATCCGTTTACCTGAATTCGAGGATATCCCAAATATACGTAAAAGAATATTTTCTGTTTCAAAGTTATTCTACTCTTTCATTTTTAAGGCTAAAATTTATAGCTATTTAAAATATGTCCATGGAAGAAAATCGATCGATCAAAATTCTGTAAGCATCTCAAGCCATAACTGGAAAAACAACTTAAAATTTAAATGTCTTCCTTTTAGGATTTAATCTAGTTACTTTCAACAAAGTTTAATTTTCCCATTTTTCTTACATTTTTACATAATGGAAGTAAACAATAACTGTAACATGATATATTTATCATTTGTGTGATTAAGCTGTTAATCCGTTTACCTGAATTCAAGAATATCCCATATGTACGTAAAGGAATATTTTCTGTTTCAAAGTTATTCTTCTCTTTTTTCATTTTTAAGGCTAAAAATTATGGCTATTTAAACTATGTCATTGGAAGGAAATCTATCAATCAAAATTTCGGATCAATTCTATCTCAGATTTTCGAAACGGATACACGCTGAAAAAGTAGGATACTACTTTTTCATCGTGCTTTTGTATGTTCCTCTCAATTCCACATATTGTTTTCTTTGAATACTTTAATTATATTATATGTTAAATATCAAAAAGTATCTATAATACTAGTGTTAATGCTTTCTTCCCACTGCATATAACATAACCATTAACCATAACAAAAAATTTAAACATACCACAATCTTAGACTACAAAATAATGGTATGTATTATGCATAAATTTTAACTCATCCATCTTTCACTGGACAATATTTTTTAACATAAATATCAAATAATATATTATCCTAGAAAATAATGTAATATTTATATATTAATATAGAAAATAATATACAAGTTTATGTAATTTAAATCTAATAATTTTTTTATCCTTTTAGATCTGAATTGGAAAAATTCCTCTTACTTTAATTGCTAAAAGTGTAGTAGAAAAGTTTAAAATATGGAACATGTTCTTCCAAATAGACCAACTAATATGTTCATATCAAAAGAATTAAATTAAATTTCATATACAGATAACAAGGTTTCTTTTATAATATTTATTCTGTTCAAGACTATTTGAATTAAATTTTAAATTATATCCACGTTTCGTTTGTCTACCTCTAATTTTTAATAGTGTGGTAGAAAAATTTAACAAAATATAACATGTTTTGCCCAAATGAACAACGAATTTGTTCCTACTGAATGAAGTAAATTTATTTTCATATACAGATAAAGTTTTTTTTATAATATTTATACAATTCAAGAATATTTAAATTAAATATTTAACTGTATAAACGTTTCGTTTGTCTAGCTCTATTTGCTAATAGTGTCGTAGAAAAAATTAAGAAATTCGAACATAAAATGATCAACTAATATGTTCCTACCAAATTAAGTTAATTAACTTTTATATTCAAATAACAAAGTTTATTTTATAATATTTATACAATTTGTGACAATATGAATTAAATTTTAAATTATATCAACCTTGGATGTAAATACAGTTTTCTTCGAAATGACCTTTTGCGTAAAAAAATAACGTCCGATAAAACCACAAATTAAATAAGCAGTACAAGGTATTAGTTAAGATAACTGTATTGTATCAAAATATATACATGGATTACATAGAATTTTACATGGTATTTACGCGAAATAAAGAGGGGTTAGCCAACACATTTCGAAGTATTTTATAAGGAATCAATCAAATATCAGTATAATATGATATTATAATCAGTATAAATAATGTTACCTTTATTGTGACGAACAACTCCATACCGTAACTTTAGCAGAGCAAGGTTCTGGTAGTGATTAAAAAAAATAAATGACGAACTATTTAAAAACGAAGATTTATTTTAAATCTTAAAATTAAAAAAAACATCATACGATGTCCGCCTACGTGCCGGGAAGAATGCACAAGTACTAAAAAAAACATCCAACAATCCTCTTATATATTAGCATCAGACATCGCATAAAAATTAACATATACATGCAACTTCCTCTCCCACTCAGCCAATCACAAAATTACAGTTCGTAGCTGCCGAGTGAGAGTTGAAGTCACAATCAAACATACGGTGAGAGTCAGCTTTACAAATTGCGATTAAGAAGCCTCGGTTAACTTTAAACAATACAAAAACAAATTGCCGGGATTCACCGGAGATTGAGAAGGTGCCGATTCGGCTGCAACTTCTAACAATGTTCCCCCCCCCCATCACGGCAATCACGTGGAAAGAGCTTCAAAATTGATATTCAACTCTAACAAGGTAACCGACTCTCAAAAAATATAGATAAACTGAATACATTTTCTTAACATTTCATTTGTATACAAAGTTTATAATATACATAAAAATTCAACAAACAATCATGAGCTTTTAAATTACACACTCATTACGTTGTATAAACATTACATTATTAAACCTTTAAATTACACTTTCATTATAAACATTACATAATATACACTTGCATAACATTTTATGTGTATATATATATATATATATATATATATATATATATAAAAACATGTTACTCAGCAAAGAAATACAATATGTAAAACATCAGTTCATTTTTAGACATTGGTACTATACACTTTCAAAAACTTGTTCGTTAAATTTCTTTAGGTTATTTTTCACTTGCGGTTTAGTAAAAATATCTGCTAAATTTAGCTTAGATTGGATGTATTGAATCTTAAAGATTTTTTTATAAATGAAATCCCGGATGAAAAACAATCTCACATCAATATGTTTTGTCCGATGGCTTTGTATAGGATTTTCCACAAACTCAATACTGGCTTGATTATCTGCTAACAGAAGTGGGGAGGTTTTCACGTCTTTAAAAATTCGTAGCTTTTGACATTCCAACACAATTCTTTGGAACCTTTTGAAGTTTCGGTTAATGCTACGAACTCACTTTCCATATTGCTAAGGCAAACCGACTTTTGTTTGAAGCTACATCAAACCATAGGTGCTTTATCAGCAAAAACCATCAGTCCCCCCATTGACACTCGGTCATCTCTGTTGTTAGCGAAATCAGCATCAGAAAAAGCATTTATATTCAAATTATCTACTCTAGACAAATTTAATTTAAAATTCATAGTATATTTTAAATAACCCAAAACTTTTAACAATCCTTCCCAATGGACTATACCTGGGTTTTCTTGAAACTGGGAAAAAATATTTAGAGCATAACAAATGTCAGGTCGGGTTCTATTTGCGATAAATGCCAAGCTGCCGATCAAGTTCCTATACGGAATTTTCGACATTTGTCTAATTTCTATTTCATGTTTCAGACTCTGCTCTTTTGAGTAAATTTTACCAACAGGTATGGGAAGTGACGATATTGGGTATTTAAACTCATCATATTGAGAACAGATTTTTGAAATATAATCACTTTGGTGGATAAATAAATTCCCATTTTCGTTCTCAAAATTTACGCCTAACAATTTAGTGGTTTTACCGAGTACTTTACAATCAAATTTCTGGGTAATTAAATCTACAGCTTTCTGTGTATGCTTTAGCTTTTTGCCAAACACTACTATATCATCAACGTAGATTAACAATAGTATTTTTCTACCAAGTACGTAGCAACAGTTTACCCACTCTAGTTTAACAAAACTTAGCTGAATAAGCGTATCATGAATTTCGAAAAACCACTCACGGCTGCTTTGATGCAGGCCATAAATCGCCTTTTGAAGTAAACAAACTTCGTTGGTATTATTAAAGCCAGGAGTTTGCTTCATACATATGGTTTCTTCAAGTGGTGCGTAAAGGTAAGCACTTGCGATATCTAATTGGATATGGGACCAACCATACAAACCCACTAGAACACTGAAAAAGTATCTGATTACAGCGAAATCACATACCGGGGAAAATGTCTCATCGTAGGAGATACCTTTCCTTTGAAAATGACCTTGAGCAACAAGTCTTGCTTTAAACAGGGGAACGTGTCCAGTTTCAGATATTTTAATTGTGTATACCCAACGACATCCGAGGGCTTTCGCATTTTCCGGTAGTTTCACTAGCTTCCAAACTTTACGTTTTTTCATAATGTCTAGTTCGGTCTGCATGGCTTTTTCCCATTCCTCAGAATTATCACAATTACGCGCCTGCTTTAAACAATTTGGCGTATAAAAATGGGGGGCTTTATGTCATTCTGAATGACAACTGCTAGCTGCTTGGTCACAAATAACACCCTGAAAAGTATTTTTAGATGAAAAATCGAAAAGGTTTTCATTAAAGTGTATATTTTCTAAAAGACAATAAGCCTTAATTTCTTTGAGAGTTCGCAAACGCTTTTTTGATCCTTCTGGATAGTAATACACATCTATCCTTAACCCATCAGAACTTGGTTTGCATTTTCGGGTCCAATTTATTTTATTACAAGATAGCTCGGGGTGGATTCACCATCCGACTCACTTTCGGGTTTTGCTTTGCTATCCGACTCACTATCGGGAGTTTTCGGACTTCGTTCTATTTCAAGAGGGATAATTTTAAAGTCTTTTTCACTAATTTTTGGTTCTACACGGCTATGTAGTAGAAACACTTCCTCATCGGGAAATAATCATTTTTAAATCTATTTGGTCACTTGGTTGTAGGGATTCGTTTTTGCCATTCTCTTCAATCCGAACATTTATAGATTCAGTAATTTTATGTTCGTTTGGAAACCAAATTCGGTAGCCGCGAGTTTGAAGGGCATAACCTACGAGTACTCCCTGTATAGCCCGCATGTGAAATTTCGTACGAATTTGCTTGGGAACACCACAGTAAACTTTAACATCAAATGGTCGTAAATAATGTACTGATGGTTTCATCCCGCTATACAATTAGTAAGGCGTTTTATTTCCCTTCTGAACTACACGGTTCCACGTATGAGTAAAACGTCTTAATGCTTCTACCCAAAATCCCTGACTAAGACCGTTGTCTCTTAACCCACTGAACGGACGCGTCGATGGGGGTTCGACAGCGAATTCCTGTTCGAAAACGGACCTGTCGACCCCTACTCGTCAATTGTGTTTATTCTTATTTCGGCACGGCCGTCACCTTCTCGACGCAGGTGGTCTGTTTGAAATTTGTCACGCCGTTTTCGTCAAACTATTCAGGCGCTCATGGCGCATTTCACTGCAATACTACGGGGATTATTTGGCACCAGCTCTACTCTATTCTTGAGCTCTTGCCTTTCACCCCCCAGATACTCACTGATTCTACGAACTCCAGACAGTGGCCTCGAAATGTATTGATAATTTTCTTGATAAAAGAAGATATGTTTTGCAATTAATTCATAAAATCTTTGACATTGACAAATATTTTGAACAAGTTAAATGGATTTTATTTTAAACATAAGTAAATGCATAGTGTTAAAGTTAAGTATTAAATCTCTAAGACAAAGATATCAATCACGTGGGATGAATTAATTTTTGGGTTCTATGAAAAATTTATTCACCCCACGTGTTGCATTTTTGCTGACCGCTTGCAGGTTTATACTCACTTCGATTCCAGTGCTAATAGGATTCTGTAGATTGATTTTATTCAGTTACCTGAAGGTGTAAAATTATAATCCATTGGATACGTCTTTTTAAATTGAGAGTTCATCTGACAGTGAAACAGAAAGTAGTATACATAAAGGACAAAAGAAATACTATAAGAAAATATTTCGCCATCTTTTAGATTTAACAATATCTCATTCTTTTGTTTTGTGTAAGAAAAATTCTGGGACTAAAGATCAGATTGATTTTAGATTGAGCTTAATTGAAAAAAATATAGGAGTATATCATACAAAATATCAGATTCTTATGGAAAGTATACTAATTTCGATATCTCATTAAGATCAACTGAACAACATTTCCCAAGTTAAGTGCCACACACATCTTCTAAAACTAAGGCAAGGAGAAGATGCATAGTTTGTGCTTCTAAGCGTAATTCTGATGGTAAAAGAGTAAGAAAAAAATCTAGGTATATGTGTACAGACTGATGTCGGCTTATGTATTATCCCTTGCTTTGAAACGTATCACACAAAAAAAGATTTTTGATAGTACAAATATAAGTATATTTTGGGTGATAAAACTTAGTTTTCATTAAATACATTATAAATTAATATTTAATTTCTTTTTTATCACAATCGCCGTCCATGAAAATTTTGAGTTATGTTCTTTATAAGACCAAGCAATAGGGAAGGGGAGCATGAGCTAAAGTTTGCTGCATTGCTTTTTACGACTGAATTAATTAAATGTGCATTTCCAAATGTAATATTTTTAAATCACATATTTAATCAAAACTTATTTTCAAAACAAGCATTTCAATGTTGCATACATTTAATTTAATTTCAATAATTTTGTTCCAAGTTGTTTCACACATTTCATGAAATATATTATATAGTTTTAACCATGAATATATGTATGTATTTATATAGACAGATATAAATAATATATATATATATATATATATATATATACACACATACATATATAGTATACTTTTAGTCATTTTATGTTGTTTTAGTTGAAAATTAAGGAAAGTTAAGGGAGGGGAAGGGGGAAATTGGGACCAGTGCAATTTTTAATTCCCCTCCTCTTTTCAAAATATACACATTAATTTCACACTTGTTTTACGTTTCATTTAAGATTAACTTCTTTTATATATAATTTTCTATTTAATTATTGCTTGACCTCTTATTTACCAATTAAGCTTAGTAAATTCCTATGAGAAAATTCATTATAAATCGCTCACCCTTTTTTATCTTTCCCATCTTAGTTCAGAATCCAGGACATCTAAGTTATCTATTTGTCCCAGGTTGTGATTTATCTCAAATTCTATTTCAACTACATATAGAAAACTATAAAGAGATAGTCTTTACTTTGTTCTTTGGATTTTTAACTAAAAGCAATACTTTTTAAATATTAACTAAAAGACCCAGTATCCATTTTTTTTATTTTTTGAATTTTTAAAGAATTTATAATTTTTATTTTTAAAATCAAAAAGTCAAATTAATTTATCTTCTTCATATACAAAAATGAAAGAAAATGACCTTTTTAAACAGCTCTTCATTTGTGAGTTAAATCAAATATAACATGCATTTACATTTTAAACTTAATTTTTGAAATTTTATTATTTTAAATTTGTATTATTTTCTGTATGTATAATACTTGTAGAGTGTATAACACTTGTATGTATAATACTTGTAATATTACAAAGCAATAATAATTGAAAGAAACTAATTTTGCGTAATGTAACTCCTTTGCCTTGCAGGGAAAATAACGTAAAAGTAGCCTGACAACTTTTAAACGGGCAACTCTGGTATGGTGCGGTAAGTTCCGTCTGGAATTTACGAAAGGGGTGACTACTTTGAAAGGGAAAAAGGTGGGGAGGGTGGTCGGTGGATGGGTTAACAAAACATTTATGCCATTTACGGCAGTATAGTTAAAGCGTTCTACCACAGAGTTATGTTCTGGGGTGTAAGGGTTGGTTTTTTGGTGTTCGATACCTAGTTTTTCACAGAACTCTTTAAATTCACGATTCACAAATTCTGTACCATTGTCGGTACGAATGGACTTAACTTTCCTTTCTGTAAAACTCTCAGCGTTCTTCAAAAATATTGAAAAAATTCTAAAGGTGTCAGACTTTGTTTTTAAAGGATAGACCCAAACTTTACTCGAATAATCATCTACAATTGCTAGAAAGTATTTATGGCCTTCTATAGATTGTTTTGGAAACAGTCCACAAAGATCAAGATATAGTAGATCTAAAGGTTTGGTAGATTGAGTTTCATTATGGGATTTGAAGCTCACGCGTCAACTTTTTGCTTCTCTACAAGCACTGCACGGTGATAATTCACCTTTTAGTTTGGGGATACCTTTAACGGCTTCATATCTAGCAGTGTTTTTAATATATTCTACATTTATGTGAGCAAATTTATGATGCCACATGTCTAATTTATCATTGGAAAATTTAACTTTTCTGGTTTTTGCATTTTCCCTACTTCCCAATTTACGTTTAACAATTATATATTTACGTGTATGACATTCAAAGTCAGGTTCATTTTTTAAATCATCCGGATCGTTAGCTGACATAGAAATAGTTTCAGAATCATTATGTATAGGGTATGATCTTACTAGATATAAACCATCTCGCTCATAAGCAGTAAAGATAGTTTCATCATTTTTTGTAACTTTAATTTTCTTATTCTTACCAATAAATATAAACCCTTTCTTATCAAGACAATAGCTAGATATTAAATTTTTAGAGACAGAAGGAACATATAGCACATTTCTTAATGTCATTACAGTATTATCTAATAAAATTTCTATATCACCTGAACCTTTTATAGAAGTGTCCCTGTTCTTTATACAACTGCGCAACCTTCTTCCTTCAATTGGAATAAAACTCGTAAAAAGTTCTTTTACGCCACACACATGATCCGTACTAGCTGTGTCAAACACCCATTCATGGGTAGTACCTCGGTCGGCTTTACAGGCAACTGATAAACACGACGATTTTCGGGCTCTCTGCTGCGATTCCTTAGAAGACGCACGCTTTGGTGACCGGTTTCGCATCTGGGGAGGATTACTTCTTTTACGTTGCAGCTTTGGGCATCGGTTTCTCAGGTGATTTGGACTTCTACACTCGTAACAGCGTCGAATGTTCTGCATAAACGACAATTCCTTTTCCCTTTCTTGGTCTCTATCAGAAGGCGCTGTCCAGGCTTCATAACCTCTATCTTCTTTTCTCTGCATCTGTCGTGCTTGTTCTGCAAGGACATCATTCAGGACTTTTGAAAAGATTAATTCCTCCTTTTCTCTCCTGTATACTGCTTGTACTAATCCCTTATAAATATCTGGTAAGTATCTTAGCAATTGAAAAACTTGGTCTAGTTGAGATAATGGCTCGTTCGCATTTTTCAATTTTTCGGCAAGGAGGGATAATTTGACTGCTTATTGTGCAATATCTTCATCCTCAAGTTTCACTGACCAGAACAAGTGCTTTAGATGCATTACACCAGCCAAAGTGTCGGGTTCAAAATAAGATTTCGAACCATGCATCGCGGCCATCCGTAGCTTGATCCAAAATATTTCGGTACCGCATTGGCAAGCATAAGTAAATACAAGCTAATGCCTTTTGGAAAACTTCTGCTAATTTCTGAGAAAGTTCAACATCTTCAGGTTTAACCGGCACCTTGGGTTCGAGTACCACTTTCGATAAGCCTCTTTCAATAAGTACCATCTTCATCGATGTCGTCCAGCTAGAAAAATTGTCTTCCGACAACACCGGAACTTTGGAGTATAAATCAACTGGAGCCGCCATGTCGAAACTTACGATGAAATACAAATCAGCAAATCAAGTTGTCCACTGCCTCTTCAAGCACTCACAGTTTTAAGTGACTGGGCCCATAACCATGTTACCTTTATTGCGACGAACAACTCCATACCGTAACTTTAGCAGAGCAAGGTTCTGGTAGTGATTAAAAAAATAAATGACGAACTATTTAAAAACGAAGATTTATTTTAAATCTTAAAATAAAAAAAAAACATCATACGATGTCCGCCTACGTGCCGGGAAGAATGCACAAGTACAAAAAAAAAACATCCAACAATCCTCTTATATATCCAGCAGCAGACATCGCATAAAAATTAACATATACATGCAACTTCCTCTCCCACTCAGCCAATCACAAAATTACAGTTCGTAGCTGCCGAGTGAGAGTTGAAGTCACAATCAAACATACGGCGAGAGTCAGCTTTACAAATTGCGATTAAGAAGCCTCGGTTAACTTTAAACAAAACAAAAACAAATTGCCGGGATTCACCGGAGGTTGAGAAGGTGCCGATTCGGCTGCGACTTCTAACAAATAATATAATTATAATCAGTATAAATAATATAATTATAATTAGTGTAAATAATAGAATTATAATCAGTATAAATAATATGATTATAACCAGTATAAATAATATAATTATAATCAGTATAAATAATATAATTATAATCAGTATAAATAATATAATTATAATCAATCAAATATCGACTGTAACTTCGTCTTCTGACTGCAAATTTCCACAAGAGTTAAAACAACCTGTTTACTAATGACTTGTCATATTTTACTTTTAGTGGTATACGATAGCATAGAATGCATCAGCACTGCTCTGACAAGTGTTTACTTTGGCTGTTCAGAATCTGTAGATAAAGGGATGGAAAGAGTTATTATAGAAAAAGGATTGGCTCCTCGTCTTGAAGAGCAAGACAGCTGTTCGTAAGTATATATTTCCTTAAAAGATTATAACTCAAATTTATGTGTACTGTGTTCTTTATAATATAAATAACATTAGGCGGAAATGGTTCTAAATTAAAAAAGGTAATCATTTAAAGATTACGTAAAAATTAGTTACACATAATCAATTACATGCTTTTGTCAAATAATATTCTTTTGAATCCAGATATTTGAAACTACTTAATTATGACAGTTACTAGTACATAATACTAAAAAATATTTTCCAGTATTTAAATAAAATAACGTATTTGTGTTTAATTAATTATGTTTGGGGAATATTCTAAAATAAAAAGATTATCCCTACCGTGTCTTTATTCATTAACTATACTTTCTTCGAAAATATGACATTTTTTATTACTAAAAGATGAACAATTCAAACAAATTGCTTACATTGCGCAACAAATTGCGTTTACATCCTGTTTAATGAAAATTAAATTATAAACATTAGGCGGAAATGGTTCTAAATTAAAAAAGGTAATCATTTAAAGATTACGTAAAAATTAGTTACACATAATCAATTACATGCTTTTGTCAAATAATATTCTTTTGAATCCAGACATTTGAAACTACTTAATTATGACAGTTACTAGTACATAATACTAAAAAAAATTTTCAGTATTCAAATAAAATAGCGTATTTGTGTTTAATTAATTATGTTTGGTGAATATTGTAAAATAAAAAGATTATCCCTGCCGTGTCTTTATTCATTATTTTTACTATACTTTCTTCGAACATATGACATTTTTATTACTAAAAGATGAACAATTAAAAAAAATTGCTTACAAAATGCGTTTATATCCTGTAGAATGAAAATTATCTTTTCCATGCAGAATGAAATGCTTTAACTTTTTTTTATTTATCTGCTTATTGACTGTCGAATATCAAAAAGTATCTATGATAGTATTATTATTTTTCCCGTTGAATAAAACATAACAGAAGTATTACAGGAAACTTAAGCAAACTACAATGTTAGCCTACAAAATAATAGTTATGTAATATATATCTATTTTAATTCACCTATTATATACTAGGGAGATTTTTGAATCCTTTTAAAACCAGAGCCATTTCTGCCAATTAAATATCGATGCATTACTCAAATCTAAATTGTTTTTTTTTACTCCACAGCAAAAATAAATAAATAAATAAATATGGAGTTTAAGCAATTTTGAATATTATAGCATTTAACGTTAGGGATCAACTATCGTTTTAAACACCATAGGATGTCATTTATTGAAAATGAAAAAACATCCTGAAAAAATAGTTATATGGTATTACATGTAGAATAAATTCTGTAAAATGAAGGCCGAGCGCTGGCCGAATGGTTAGGGTGCTGACTTTCGGTACCGGTGTTCGTGGGTTCGAATCCCACAGTGGCATGGATGTTCGTGGCCGTTCGGAATCGGCTTTAAGCAATAGGTCCTGATCTCATTCGCCCTCGTGTTGCAAAAAAGTAGACCGTAGCACTCCAAACCAAACTAAACTGTAAAATGAATATATATAGAAATAAAGCAATTGGCCATGATGTAACTACCGGAAAATTAAATGTATGTGCACTAAATGAAACATCATAATATAAAAATTTATAAATAATGAAAATTACTTGAATATTTTGTCGATTGTTTATAAGACTCCCCTCTGCCTACTCTTAAAAGGAGAACACGTTCTAAGAAAGAATAAAAATCCTAAAAGCTCTTTTAGTATTATCTAAAAAGAGGTGTCAGACATTAATGGCATATATAAAATGTTTTACTGGTGTTTTTATTAAAAACTAATAATAATATAATAAATAAATAAATAATAATAATATAATAAGTAATCCCCTATATAATAATAGCCTAAGTTGTCTGTCCACGAATTTATGAAGCGGTTGTACCTGGAATGGATACAGGCAGCCATATTGGATTTTTTATGAGTTAGGGATAGCAAAATTCAAAGCGAGTTCGAAATCCACCTCATCCCCCCCCCTTTTCGAGCGTTTAATGCTATTATTTCAAGCCTTATTCGCCCTCTTATTCTGTACTAAATTCATTATTGATAGGATGGCGAGCAATATTTAAATTTCTGGACTGTTTTTACTTGACGCTTATATATTCTAACCATCTCCGTTACCACATGTAAGCTGGCACATGAGGTAGAGTGTCTGCCCATTTGTTCGTCGTACTTTTCGTTTGATGGTTCTGCACCCGACGTAGCCGAATTTTTCTAAATATCTAATTAATTTAATAATTTCTGCGTTTTCTTTTGAATTCTTATTCCTAAAGTTGTTTTAGTAAAGTTTTATTATTTTTATAATAAATTTTTTCCATTTTTCAAATTTTTATAAGTTTTATTATTTTTATTTTAATAAATTCACGTATTACCATTATTATATCGAGTCCCATTTTAAGAGCAGGCGATTAAATGTATCAATGAATCACATAATAAATAGGTAAAAATAACAATTTTTTTTCTAGCATTATGACGCCATTCCTTTAACCATCTCATTTAATCATTTCTTATTTTAAATTTATTTATCCTCTGCATTAATTTCATACGTTTTATCTCTAAACTTAGATATTACGCAAATTTTCTTAAGGTAATATTTTGTTTCAAAATAATTCTCAGCCATAAAACAAAGCATTTTTTTCACCTGCTTCATAGGGTACTTTAAAATTCTGGAAAATTAAAAATTTTACTGATGCCGTAAAATGATGGGCAATATGCTAGTAATAATAATAACAATATTATTATTATTATTATAATTATTAAATAACTAATAATAATATAATAAATAAATAACTAATAATAATATAATATCTAATACAACAACATATAATTTGAAACTTAATAATAACATAAAATCTAAATGAATAATAATTAGCAGGAAGTTCATGATAAAAGACTAATTTATGTTTCCTGAATTGATATTGAGAGAATAGAAATTCAAATTCAGTATCTTCCGTCTTTTAGAGTGATCACGCACTCTTTTCTAATTATCTGATCCTTTCAGATACTTTGAGCAAACAAACAGTAATCTACAATTCCGAGAATCTCTAGACCATGCCGAATGACAGATAAACTCAAACACAATAAACGAGAAACTTTAGCGTAATAAAGATCTTTTAAACATTTTAATCCTCTTTTGGCACGACTTGCATTGTAAGGAAAAGGACGGAAAGCAGAAATGCTTCAAAAGAAATTAAAAGTGATATCGATTACCCTCTTTTACTGAACGCCCCTATAACAGTGGATCTCAGTTGGAAATAAACTACGATGTATACTAGTAGTTTAATACTACGTAGTTTATTTCTTTATGTCTATTACTACGTAGTAATCATTATTATTATTATTATTATTATTATTATATATATATATATATAGATAGATAGATAGATAGATGTCAGGTCTAAAAAAGGGGTATTTGGAAATTATGTAAGTTATAAACGATTTCAAAAAGGGAATACTTTTATAATAATAAAATAAATGAAGAAGACCCACGCTTACGTAAGGGTTATTCCATGTGAAATCGACACAATTTTAGAACAAATTCTACCTGACCCCCTCCAATTTTGATTAAATCTGGTACAGTAAGTGACTTCATGGCAACAAAGAAAATCCCCAAATCTTATGTTCAAATAATAATTGGTTTGGGAGTTATAAGGCTTTAAAGTTGCCAGATTTGTCTAAAAAATACACTATCGGCATACATTTAAATTACACTTGCTACTCACCTAATTAAGCTAGAGATATGTGCAAGGTGTTATTTTAAACCTTTTTTAATGGGCTTTCATATGATATACAACACATGATGACTTGAAATTTTTTTTAAAAATTTAAATTTAAATTTAAAATTTAAAATTTAAATTTCTCAAAAAGCCAAGTTTTTAAAATTTTGAAAAAAATCTCAAAAATTGCTCATATTATTGGGATTATAATGGGATCACAAGCTATAAAATACCAAATTAGCTTCCATTAACACATGGAAAAATTAACACATACAAGGACTGCCTTGCTATGATGATTTGTAATCCAGCATCAGTCAGCTGCCACATGGGAGAGTGTACATCATGTTCTGGGACTACATAATTAAAAACCATACTTGGTGAAACATTCGATGAAAATATGGTGGAAAAGATCATTTTCAATCAGTGGATTTCTGTTGATAGGAGCTCTTTAGAAACAATACAAAAGTCAGCATCAGAATTTATTGACTTATTTTGTGAGAAAATGTCTGTATTAGTTTATCATTACTTTGTGGTGAAACAACAAAATTCATTTATAAACAATATAAAAGGAAATTTAAAAGATTCAGAGTTTGTAGTTCTTGATTTTGCTGAAAATTACTCATTTGTTAAACAGGATTGGACCCAGAGCTGCCACTGGACTAATGTTCAATCTACAACTCACCCATTTGTTGTATATTACAAAGGGAAGTTTGGAATTGACCACTTTACATACATTGTAATTTAAGACTGTTTGGAGCCCAATACAGTAGCAGTTTACTGTTTTCAAAAGAAGCTTATTACTTTTTTTAAGACAGAATTTAAAAAAAAAGTGCAAGGAAAATATTTTATTTCCCCGATGGGTCATCTGCACAATATATAAATAAGAAAAACTTTTCCAATTTATGCTTGCATAAGGAAGATTTTGGCATTGAGGCAGAATGGCATTTTTGGACAACAGCTCATGGTAAAGGACCTTGTGATGGGGTAGGAGGTACACTCAAGAGTTAGCGGCTTGAGCAAGCCTACAACGACCATATAAAAATCAAATACTTACACCACAACAACTTTTAAACTGGGCACAGGAAAACATCACAAGAATACATTTTGTTTTTCAACCCAAGAAGAACATGTTTCTACAGCTATATTTCTAGATGACCAATTTAAAATTGCTTTTGAAATTCCTGGGACTCAGAAATATGCTTTTATACCCACAGAATCAAAAACAAAAGTCTTTGAGAAGACATTTTCTTTTTCACAAGATTTATTGATGCAAACTGCGATAGCATCACAATAAAAGCTTCTATTTGCTGATAAAAATGGCTATATTACTGCTGTTTATAATTGCAACTGGTGGCTTACATTTATGTTAAGAGAAAGAAGAGAAAATAACTCTGAAGAGGTAAAAGTGACATTCCTTCACTCATCTGGACCATCATCATCTTTTTTTATATCTATATAAGCCAGATGTACTATGGATTCCAATTTCCGATGTTATGTGTAAGGTGGATCCTTTAACTCCAACAGGACTAATGTATATTCTTTCTGAAGTAGAAATTCTCAAAACACATAAAGCTTTCTACCAGTTTCAACTAAATAAGTAGCACCATCCATCAAAAGTAATGCACTTTAATAATTTTTCTTCATTCTAAAATCTTCACAAATGTTAAATGTACTATTTACTAGAGTATATGTCGATAAGGTAGTGTTTAAACATTAATGCCATCCTATACAGATGAGTTAGATTAAAAGTAATGAATGCATGTTCTCATTTTCGTTATTGCAATAGTAAATATATCAAACAAAAAACTTTTGTAGCTTGTGATCCCATTATGATCCCAACATGAAACTTTGAGGATTAATTAACAATAATATGAGCAATTTTTGAGATTTTTTTCGAAATTTTAAAAACTTGGCTTTTTGAGAAATTTAAATTTTAAATTTAAATTTAAATTTAAATTTTTTAAAAATTTTTCAAGTCATCATATGTTGTATATCATATGAAAGCCCATTAAAAAAGGTTTAAAATAACACCTTGCACATATCTCTAGCTTAATTAGGTGAGTAGCAGGTGTAATTTAAAGGTATGCCGATAGTGTACTTTTTAGACAAATCTGGCAACTTTAAAGCCTTATAACTCCCAAACTAATTATTATTTGAACATAATATTTGGGGATTTTTCTTTATTACCATGAAGTCACTTACTGTACCAAATTTAATCAAAATTGGAGGGCGTCAGGTAGAAACCTTGTGTTGATTTGGTATGGAATTACCCGTAACCATTTGGAATAGTGCGGTCATGCGCAGAGATTTTTCACAAGAAGTTGATGACTAATTAAGCGAGAAGAATCAGATAGCGCGTCGTCATGGAGCTGTCAACAACTTTTTATGTTTAGCTTCGCCACGAATAAATGCAAATGGCGCAAACCATGCCTGAAACTGAAACTCAATGTTTAATAAAGAAATGTTTTTACTAAGAAGGACTAATTATTCAATTCGCCTTAACATTGGACCATGTCATATATATATATATATATATATATATATATATATATATATATATTTATTTATTTATATATATATATATATATATATATATATATATATATATATATATATATATATATATATATATATATATATATATTGAGATGTAAAAACACAAAAATCGAATAATGTGAAAATGTTCCGGATTCTATACAAGAAAATTAAATTTAAAATAAAATGCTTAAATTCTTCTGGTATTCTGGTGAATATTTTTTAAACGTCATAAACATAATACTATTAATAGTTAACATAATTTACATAAAAATGATTGTTTTAATTATAACATCCGATATAAATAGTGTTTAAATATCCTATCTATCTCGACAAGTAAAGCATAAATTTTCAGCTAGAAATAAATTTCACTTTACACGCTTAGAAACATTCTCACTTCTTAAAATATAAATATTATGTTGAGAAAAAAACTATAATTTTACGAGATTTATACAACTTTGTTTACTTCTTCAACTTTGTTACTATCTTTTAAAATAAAGCATAAATTTTCACCGAGAAATGAACTCCACTTTACACATTTGAAAATTATCCCACTTATTCGTATAATCTAAATGTTATGCAGAGGAAAAAACTATAATAACGAAATTTACGAGATAGGCATTTATACAACTTTGTTTACTTCTATTTATTGTATACAGTATCATATCTTGAGGATACACATTATGTTTTGCGAAAACGTCTTTAGACATTATATTATTCCGTGTCCATGATACTAAATTCAATTATTGGGGTTCCAGTTGATTTGGATTACTAAGGTATATGTTTTTGTAACATGAATTTAAACATGCATTTATCTCATAAAGAAAAGCATACATCTTCACCTAGAAAGGAATTTCACTATTCACAGCTGGGAACTTTCCTGTTTATCAGTGAAATCTTTATATGAGGCAGAAAAAAGAAATCTATAATTTCATGGGATAGACATTGATACAAATTTGATTTATTCTATTTATAATATATAAATATGTATATATATGTGTGTATGTATAATTATACACTGAGTATACAAATTACGTTTTACGAAAACTATTTTAATCATTATTTAAGTCGTACTCCATGACGCTAAATGTATTTTGTCGTTCGAATCCACTTGGATTACTACTTTTTTTGGATCACGACGTGTAGTTAAACCTGCATCTATCTGGAAAAGTAAAGATTAACCCCTTCCGGTATGATTTAATAATGAAAAACTGTGCATGAAATAACCATTTAATTTTTATATAAAAAACTTGTTTCATTTTACAATTCTTACATATTCTTAATTAAAATCCACTTTTTACATAGTGTTAAATAATATCAGAAACAGTGAAATTAAGAAAATATCAAAGCAAAACATTAATAAGGTATACAGATAATAGTCTTCAAGCTAGTGGTACTTTTCAAAACAAAGTGCAAATGAATTCTTAATTGTTTACACCGCCAAGTAGTCTCACTTTTAATTTGATTCTTGTAACACACACGGCATTTCTTAGTAGGTTTTCTTTTATTCTGACTCATTAATTTGGCAAATGACTTGTACCAAGAAATTCTAAGTAAACAATATGCAATAGTGACTTGTGATTTTCACAAGTGATAAAAGTGTTGCCAAATTCAGTACACTAGAAATTTTAAACTAAATTAATTATCATATTTAACAGTAACTGTAATCGCATGACGAGTGTAGCTCGTCATTGTGCGGTATGGAATGAAAAACTAATGACGAGCTAGACTCATCATTTTACCGGAAGGGGTTAAGTTTACAACTACAAATAAATTTCATTTTATACAGCTGCGAATTTAACCGATTTTTTTTGCAATTTGAATATGATGCAGAGAAAAAAAATCTATAATTTTACAAGATATTTACATATTTACTTTATACTATTTATTATATATATATTCATAAATTGAGGGCAAATATTATGTTTTGAAAAAACTTGTTTAGAAATCATTTAATTGATTTTCGATGGATATATGTGCGTTTTAGTGTCATTCGAGTTAATTTGGATTACTAGTCTATGTGACTTGTAACACGACCTGGAAAATTTATTGCTTAAAACTGCTTCCAAATATCTACAAACTCCATACCTGGAGTAGGATCTTGCTCTTATAATTCTTTATAATATATGAGAAATGATTGCTACTCTTGACATGAGCAATGACTACTAATTTTAAACATGATCTCAAACGAGAGATTTATAAATACGTTTATATAAAAAGGAGTACTTGACAAAAGATTGTGTTTTCATTTTTCGTGAAATCTAATAACTTTAAATTTGAAAGCAGAACTTAAACAAAAAAATGTAAGTCAATCCACTTTTATATGTTTCTTTGCAGAACCTCTCTATACCTACTAAGCTGCCACATTACCCACACTCGCAAACTTTGTGGAGAATTGCAGAGCGATGCAGTCTTAGAAATTTTCAAACTTCTTCAGCTTCCACTACAGTGCCATCCAGATATCGCTGCAGAATTATCCACTATTGTGGATGCGATCGAAAATATCTCGGAAGAAAATGAGGATAAAAAGTAGTTTTTAAATAATGCCAGTATTATACTTCACATTCAGTGTATTTAAACACTAGAGATGTTGGTTTTTGTGTAAAGCTGATATTAAAAACAACTAATAAAAATTTTAATGATTTTGTTAAAATATGTTTTACTGACATTAAATAAAAACATTCTACTTATTAATTACTTATTACATTATATATATATATATATTGAATACCTAAACAAAATGTGCTTGACTGATTTTCTTTACTAATAACAATTTTTATGTAGCCTCCACACTGTGGCCAATTGTTCACCACTTCTTGATGGTGACCTTGCACGATAATTTACGGGTTGCATCCACACACTGGGCCACTAAATGAGCCGAGCGCATGAATTCGTCCATAGGGTCTCCTGTGCACTTTAGTTGCTCATCTGGCTACATTTGATCTTTGGAGAAAAGCTATTCTGAAGCCATCGAAGGCATTTTATCCCCTGCCATTGTCGACCTCAATAAGCCATAACCCCTCCAGACGGCGGTAATGGCTTGCAGTGAACCATGGTGTGGAGGAGCCTATAGAATATCATGTATAACAGTTTAACAACTATAAAATGTAACACCTAAATGCGCTATTTATGTAAAGAGCATTTCCACTATAATGATCAAATATTCAATTCTGATGATATTTCGGATTCTACTTAACCTACGTTAATTTGACTTTGCAGATTAGTGTAATACGGTGTAAAAAGCTATTTTAGCAAGTATCAAAACGACTGCTCTAGTAGTTCGTTTAATATCGTTGGTATGTAAAAATTGTTTTTTAGCATGTAAAGAGCATTTCCACTATAATGACCAAATATCCAATTCTGATGATATTTCGGATTCTACTTAACTTACGTTAATGAGATTTTTCAGAATAGTTTAATACGGTGTAAAAAGCTATTTTAGCAATCGTTCCGAATAGCTTTTTCTTCCAGCAGTCATATTTACTTCTTTACTCAATATTATCAAGATGGACAAAGTAAATTTTTATGTTATCTAGAATACCATTCCAAGTATAACAATCAACAAAGTAATTCCTATTTGTATTTCAGTATCGGAGATGAGATATTGAAATATATAAGTAATTGTGTATATATGAGTCGGGGGTAACTTTAAGTTAATGTCGGTGATCTAATTTGCATCTTACTTCACTTGCACTCTGTAACAGAGAGTTGCAGTTCAACAACACAAGCGCGAAGCTGACCGAGGCAAAAGCGAAGCGAGTGACCCTACTTTGACCCCATTGGCGAAGAGAGGTTGCTAATTGCGGAGTAGCCATCTTCGGCCAAGGCAACGCTGTCCAACGAAATTTTTCGGGAGATCTGCGGACCCCCTTAGAGAGAAAGCAAGTAAGAAGGAGTGTGGAGTAATTTCTTCTGCACCAGTTTTTACACCATTTTTCTTTTTTACACCAAGACGCCATGTTGGGCATATCTTCAACCGAATGTGTTTCATTTGGCATGATGACCTAAATAGCATTTTATATCCTATTTACACCTTTATTTATATTCAAAATAAACAAAATTCAGCAGGAGGAATTAGTTTGTTTTGTTTTCAATTTTGTATTTTCTCACGAGTACTCCACTTATACGTGCGGCTGGCCTAGACGCTCAGTCGGGCTAATCTCTATACACTCAGTAAAATATCCCTCTACAGTAGAATCCTTAAATCTATCTGTTAAAAAATGGTAGAATAAACAGCACATAATATTTTAAGCAATTTTTCAATATCCTTCTTATCAATATATAATAGTAATTCATTAAGTTTTTTAAATCTTAGTACAAACTTAAATAGTACAATATACTATAGCTAATGCAAATAAGTGGTGCATATCTTAGACTAAACAAACAACTCTTTATAACGATAAGTTGTTTAATTAAAAATAAATTAAATTGAATCAATACCTCTATTTTTAAATGTAGATAAATAAGTTTTTAATTAATTATACTATGCACATAGAACTCCAACAGAAAACTGCTCTGGTATAAAGAAGAAATTCTTATATTCCCCCACAAGACAACTCATTGTTTAAAAGGTAAACATTGCATTTGATTCAATTGTATAAACAGTTGAATTTATTCTGGGAATCGTCTGGGCAAACATGCTTTTAAAATAATAGTTTTCGTTTAGAGTAACTGGTGAATAAAAGTAAAGTTTACTCCATAAACCTCTGTTTCCAGTAGATAAGTTTTAAATCCCATTTTTATTCCCTCAATTTCAGTTTAAATTCCATGTAAGCTAAAAACTGAAAATAAATCTCAGCAGTGAATTTTTCTACATGTATTTTATACAAGGTAAGCAACGAAACCCATCAATGTTGAATAAATATAGTTTGAAATTAATTGCTGGATAGATTTAACCATTCCCATTTTTTACATATGTGTCAGTTCCAGCATTTCTGAAGAGTCATTTCTGAAGAGTTAATTAATACTGTTTTATTAACCATGCGATGAGATATCTTTCAGGTCAGAAAGGAAATTACGCACCAAGACTTGTTTTGTTGGTTAGCGTCGTGTCCATCTGGAAGTCATATAATTACTTATTGAAAAATGGTAGCTATTGCCTCGAGAGTTTTTACTTCTCTAACTGCGTCTTCATTATTTGGAAGCAGGGACCAATCAGAAGAATACCAAACTTTGCCTTCGACCCATAAAGGTATCGTTTAAATTCATAGGACATTGGGACTACAACTTCGAGATTTTTACTTTTCAGACTGCGTCTTCATTATTTGGAAGCAGGGACCAATCAGAAGAATACCAAACTTTGCCTTCGACCCATAAAGCTATCGTTTAAATTCATAGGACATTGACTACAACCTCGAGAGTTTTTACTTCTCTAACTGCGTCTTCATTATTTGGAAGCAGGGACCAATCAGAAGAATACCAAACTTTGCCTTCGACCCATAAAGGTATCGTTTAAATTCATAGGACATTGGGACTACAACCTCGAGATTTTTTACTTTTCAGACTGCGTCTTCATTATTTGGAAGCAGGGACCAATCAGAAGAATACCAAACTTTGCCTTCGACCCATAAAGCTATCGTTTAAATTCATAGGACATTGGGACTACAACCTCGAGATTTTTTACTTTTCAGACTGCGTCTTCATTATTTGGAAGCAGGGACCAATCAGAAGAATACCAAACTTTGCCTTCGACCCATAAAGCTATCGTTTAAATTCATAGGACATTGGGACTACAACCTCGAGATTTTTTACTTTTCAGACTGCGTCTTCATTATTTGGAAGCAGGGACCAATCAGAAGAATACCAAACTTTGCCTTCGACCCATAAAGCTATCGTTTAAATTCATAGGAAATTGGGACTACAACCTCGAGATTTTTTACTTTCAGACTGCGTCTTCATTATTTGGAAGCAGGGACCAATCAGAATACCAAACTTTGCCTTCGACCCATAAAGCTATCGTTTAAATTCATAGGACATTGGGACTACAACTCGAGATTTTTTACTTTTCAGACTGCGTCTTCATTATTTGGAAGGGGACCAATCAGAAGAATACCAAACTTTGCCTTCGACCCATAAAGCTATCGTTTAAATTCATAGGACATTGGGACTACAACCTCGAGATTTTTTACTTTTCAGACTGCGTCTTCATTATTTGGAAGCAGGGACCAATCAGAAGAATACCAAACTTTGCCTTCGACCCATAAAGCTATCGTTTAAATTCATAGGACATTGGGACTACAACCTCGAGATTTTTTACTTTTCAGACTGCGTCTTCATTATTTGGAAGCAGGGACCAATCAGAAGAATACCAAACTTTGCCTTCGACCCATAAAGCTATCGTTTAAATTCATAGGACATTGGGACTACAACCTCGAGATTTTTTACTTTTCAGACTGCGTCTTCATTATTTGGAAGCAGGGACCAAGCAGAAGAATACCAAACTTTGCCTTCCACCTATAAAGCTATCGTTTAAATTTATAGGACATTGGGACTACAACCTTGGGTTTTGTGTCGAGATTTTTTACTTCTCAGACTGCGTATTCATTATTTGGAAGCAGGGACAAATCAGAAGAATACCAAACTTTACCTTCCACTCATAGAGCTATCGTTTAAATTTATAGGACATTGGGACTACAACCTCGAGATTTTTTACTTTTCAGACTGCGTCTTCATTATTTGGAAGCAGGGACCAATCAGAAGAATACCAAACTTTGCCTTCGACCCATAAAGCTATCGTTTAAATTCATAGGACTGGGACTACAACCTCGAGATTTTTTTACTTTTCAGACTGCGTCTTCATTATTTGGAAGCAGGGACCAATCAGAAGAATACCAAACTTTGCCTTCGACCCATAAAGCTATCGTTTAAATTCATAGGACATTGGGACTACAACCTCGAGATTTTTTACTTTTCAGACTGCGTCTTCATTATTTGGAAGCAGGGACCAATCAGAAGAATACCAAACTTTGCCTTCGACCCATAAAGCTATCGTTTAAATTCATAGGACATTGGGACTACAACCTCGAGATTTTTTACTTTTCAGACTGCGTCTTCATTATTTGGAAGCAGGGACCAATCAGAAGAATACCAAACTTTGCCTTCGACCCATAAAGCTATCGTTTAAATTCATAGGACATTGGGACTACAACCTCGAGATTTTTTACTTTTCAGACTGCGTCTTCATTATTTGGAAGCAGGGACCAATCAGAAGAATACCAAACTTTGCCTTCGACCCATAAAGCTATCGTTTAAATTCATAGGACATTGGGACTACAACCTCGAGATTTTTTACTTTTCAGACTGCGTCTTCATTATTTGGAAGCAGGGACCAATCAGAAGAATACCAAACTTTGCCTTCGACCCATAAAGCTATCGTTTAAATTCATAGGACATTGGGACTACAACCTCGAGATTTTTTACTTTTCAGACTGCGTCTTCATTATTTGGAAGCAGGGACCAATCAGAAGAATACCAAACTTTGCCTTCGACCCATAAAGCTATCGTTTAAATTCATAGGACATTGGGACTACAACCTCGAGATTTTTTACTTTTCAGACTGCGTCTTCATTATTTGGAAGCAGGGACCAATCAGAAGAATACCAAACTTTGCCTTCGACCCATAAAGCTATCGTTTAAATTCATAGGACATTGGGACTACAACCTCGAGATTTTTTACTTCTCAGACTGCGTATTCATTATTTGGAAGCAGGGACAAATCAGAAGAATACCAAACTTTACCTTCCACTCATAGAGCTATCGTTTAAATTTATAGGACATTGGGACTACAAACCTATTTTACATGCCTCTCCCCGCTGTTAGTAAACATGAGGAATTTGTGTGGATTCGATCTTGAAACGCATAAGCCTTAAGTTATGAGCTCAATGCATTTGCGGACTAAGCTACAATGGCTCATATCACAAGAATTAAAACTTATTAAAATCTGGATTACGTGAAATATGTATGGTTGTAATTAACGGTATAACTGTTACATATCAGTATTTTAGTTGGTATAACTTTAATCTGCAAAATATTTCTTTTGTAATGGCTCATAAGTATTGATATATTGATATAATGTTACTTATATCTCGAAATATCTGTTAATATCATATATATATATATATATATATATATATATATATATATATATATATATATATATATATATATATATATATATATATATATATATATATTATATATATATATATATATATAATATATATATATATATATATATATATATATATATATATATATATATATATATATATATATATATATATATATATATGTATATATATATATATATATATATATATATATATATATATATATATATATATATATATATATATATATATATATATATATATATATATATGTATATATATATATATATATATATATATATATATATATATATATATATATATATGTATATATATATATATATATATATATATATATATATATATATATATATATATATATATATATATATATATATATATATATATATATATATATATATATATATATATATATACATATATATATATACATATATATATATATAATATTTCGTTATATTATAGTGAAGAATTCAATCAAATAGGAGATTGTCCAACATGATTTTCTAATAGTTCTCAATAAAAAACGGGCATACTTCTAAACGACTAATTGTTTTTCAGCTATGTAAGAAAACCTGCATTCGAATATAAGTCAGTACGGACGGCACATCGAAACGAGTTAAAATTCACTCAGGAAAGATCAAAATGAATATTTCAAATTTCAAAATAAAAGCTTCCTTTTGCGTACGTACAGGGCTAACTCTTAAAATTTAGAATGTAAATTGATTTAAATATGGCCAAAATAAATTCTTGTGTCCAGTTCTGAACACTGAAATTATTCCATTACTTTGGACAATTTTCTAATATTTCCTCTATTCCACACAAGAAAGGAAAAATATCCGTTTAAATAGATGTTTAAATATCATTTAATACTTAATAGTACTTTAAGGATATTTAGGATTCTAGATTCATTTTTGAGATTTAATATCTTGTTTGGATTCCAAGATATCAAATTAAAACTTCCTTCAGACGATTAGGAAATTATGTAGATTTTCTTTCACCTATCTGTAAATGAATATCGTTTCAAATATTTTAGTAATGAACAAAAATAGGTTATTCAAATCCGGAGAAATTATAGTGAAAATGATTATTTAATAGTCCCGTAAGAATAAGTAAGAATACGTTTAAAGAATCACATTCGATAAATTTTACTTAATTACGTTTAAAACTTCACTATAATTACACTTCTCTAGTTTAAAGAGACTTTATGAACTGTAGATAGTTATCGAATTACTATATGTTAAGGAAAATTATGTTTCACTGAGTTTATGTGAATCTTCCAGATAATTTGAGTCTAAAATATGCTTAACGTTGTTCGTTCAAAAACTCATCTATTTAGATAGATAACTAGAAGTGAAAGTTTAAGTAATGAAATTTATAATCCAAACCTGTATTCTGCATGATTCATCTTCCGCTAACACAACAAAAATAACTTTCAGTAAAATTGGAAGTAAAATAATTTGATAATATTAATCTAACAGCAAAATGAACTTGCCGACTAACAGAACTTCTAAAAAGTTGAAAAATAAATCATTTTTCTAAGAGTTTTCAGAAATATATTTGACACAAAGTTTTTTCCCACTCTTTCTTTATTTATTTTATTATCTTTCATTTTTGTTTTCAAACATACTTTAAATATTAATATTTAAAACATAAATTGCAACAAATAAGTTTCAAAATAATATTAAATGATCTTTTTTTTAAAAAAAGATCATTTAATATTATTTTGAAATTTATAAATATATAAAAAGTTCACATAATATACACAAACATACTTTTCTAGTCATTTATATGTATCAAATTTTTATAGCAATAGATAAGCATTACAAGTTTCCAAGAAAGAAATCTAAAGTTTTCATTGCAATAACTTATATCTTCAAAATAGGCTGTCACAAACACAAAACGTTTAAACGAAGTAAGTTAAGTTGTGAAATTTTCAAGATGTATAAATGTTTCAAGAATTATAATGATTAGCATAACTTTATAAAATGCATTTTAATATCATTTAAACATTTGCAAATAAACTCCGATTTCTTTTTTTGTTTGCTTTTTATTATAAAGAAAAATATAAATCGTTAAAAAAGGAAAAAGAAGTTTAAGTTCTTCGAAATTTCAAAACCTCTAAACATATAAGTTTTTCCTCTTACTAATCAATTTTAATAATTTACCAAAAAAGCATTTGACCATACTATACGTGGACTCAAATGATCAATGAATTGTAACCGCCAGTATTACATTTTCATTTCGCAGATGAAGGATATGTCGTGAATCATAATCCAGCATTACATGATGCCAGAATCGTTCAAAGCTGCTGATTACTGATATTTTCATTATCATAGTCCTAAAAATACAGCAAAATTTGCAGCTACGTTTTTTTCTGGTGCTATGTTCTCGGTTGTCGTTTCATTTAAGGTGTTAAGGTAAAGTTGGACAACCCCCTTCAATATTCCAAGAGAAAGCTGTACACACAAAGCTATCATATTGTTCTGAAGTCTGTTCATAGAAAACAATGAAGAAACGTCATAAAGAAATAAACTATATAATACCAAGTAGAACAAGGGTTTTATTACAACTCTATGAGGTGTTGTATCAGCATTTGAATAATCATTTACTTCATCCTCATTAATTTTCCTTTTGATGGAGACATTCTGTATAGATCTTGAAGTAATTGAAGAGGCTTCACCTCCGTTTATTCTTTGTTTAATTTTTGTCAAAGTTTCAGTGCATTTTGCCCCTAAACTAAACACTCTAAACACTCTAAACACTACTAAACACTCTAATCTCTAAATTCGATGAAAAATGTGATGAAATTATCAACTTTCTCATCTTCTTTGAATAGTTCAACGTTTTATCATTTAAAGTCATTGGCGATAGTGAAACTTGAATTAAAAGCACAAATATTGCAATATTCGATATCGGTCACATCAGCAAAAAAAAATTCACCTGGGATCGGCTGGTATTATTCGTTATCCAGAGATTGTATCCTTGTAACATTTAACAGTTATAATAGAAGTTGGTATATTGATACCTTTCACCCGGATTAGTCTCGTGTACCCTTAAGTTATACTTATCCAGAGTGCATCTTATTAGTACTCAGCGCACAGGCTTGATGCATAGAATTAACTGCTTTCCTGTATTGTAGTATAAAGGAAATTTTTAAGAATCCGTCTCTTCAACCTCGGTCAAAAATTCACAATTTTTCCAGAGCCTCAAACAATGACAGCCTCTCGAGTGTAACAAAATTCTCATCCTGTTAAGATCGATTCCCAAGACACTTATTCAGTGCGCCGATGAGTCTACCAGTGGTAGCCTTTAGAATTAACCCATTTCCTGTGAACAATGGTACTATAAGCTTTCAGATAAGATTATCGGACATTACAGAATAATCATCTCCAATATCGACAATGCTTTTATGTTTATTCTATTCACTATCAAAAGTAGTAATGCTTTACTTAATGTAACAATGACAGCGATGCTCATTTATGCAGCGATGATCATTTTCCATGACAGTGACCTCCCCCCTGCGGACAGGTGCATAAATTAGTTTTCCTAGTTGAATCAGAAAAGAGAACAGATTTAAGGCAAGATCATCAGAATTGTTCTCAAATGATGCGAGTCTAAGATATGGCGTATTTATGTCTACAGTATGCCTTATTTAGAAATCGAGTCGGTAACCCTTGGTTGAGAATCATTAGACTGACGTCGTTGTCCTGAGTTTTGTAAGAGCACTCGCCATCTGTCCCGACAGTATCATAGATTGTAACTTTAAAAAAACAAATTAGCAAATTTTCCAGGAAAAAATATTCTAAAGATCTGTATTTCTAACCCCACTGGAATTCATTCTTCTATAGATTTCAGTTGTTGCTACTTTCTGCCTTGGGTTGCCATAACAATACCCCCTGCTGAAGTGGTAAGAGTGGAGAATTGTATCTTACTTCATTTCTAATTATGTTCACTAAAAACGATTCAGTCACTTTAACTTTGGTTATGTCGGGCAGCAGCTTCTGTATTTCTTTTCAATCCATTTGACACCAGGTCTCATCTTTTGAATCACAGTTATTGAGGATACCTAACCAACATTTGGAAACCTAACAAAATGGAGTTAGTCCATTAGTTTCCTCCTTGTGTGCACAATTAATATATTGTAGAAATCCTCACCGAATTTTTCAGATGATCTATTTTATCTGCTGCTGGCACAATCCAGTTAATTGTTCTACAAAACATTGGAATGTGCTGAATATAAGCTTCAGATGTTTCACCACTTTTTTGAGATCCGGTTCACAGGATGCTGTTTAAGCGTCTTTTTAATTCTTCTGTCCTGCCAGAAATCTCCTTTAATTTACCTTCAGACAACTTCTACTTGTGAGTGCATACTCGTTATTGTAGAACATCACTCTAGCTGTTCCAGATAGAAATTGCAAGTCTCAAGCTATCGTCTCATTGGTTATAGGTCGCAGTTCGAACACAGTCTTTAAGAAATTTTGAGGATCTTGCAATTCGTCTCCAAAAAGCACCTTAAGAAATCAGGGAATTTGGTAGGTGAACAATACCGGAGTGGGTGCTGAATCAACCGATATTCAAGCACCATCGATCTCGGGTTTTTTGCCATTTTGTATCGTTGTCTTTAGAATGCGATAAAAATAAAAAAAGGGAGGAAATTCTCTGAATTCACAAAATCCTCCTTAAAATGCTTTCCAGATTATATTACCTGGCCACCCAACCAAACTGTCACGATGAAATCAAGAAAAACCCATTGTCATTATGTAAGGCAAATTATTCGCAGCAACCAGATGTACAGGAGAAAGATTACAGATTGCTTGATAGATCGAAGGATGTAGTATGTTTACAGGTATGAACCAATCAAGGTCTACACACTGAAGACCTATAAGGTTGGAAGAACACGCATTTAAATTTTCAATATTTCCATATAAATTACGATTATAATTATAATTACATATATTTGCATATACAATATAGTTAGAGCAAAAGAGGACAACTAGTTTTAGCAAGGTTAGAAGCCGGGATTTACCGTATGGCATACTGATACACGAATTGACTATGCCAACTTTTCGTTACAGCATAAGTAATTTATGTAAATCTTTGTTGAAAATTGTCACAATATTGAAAAAGATTATTCATTCATTATACACAGAAACAAAATTTATTATTTTCTGTTAAATAAAAACGTTAAAATAAGTAATCTTATTATTTTAATATACTATTAAGATTCCTTTACACTTCAAATAGTAAATATTATATTTTATTTATTTAAATACTTTTTCACAAAATAATGTATCAAAATACGATATAGTAATTCAATTTAAATTAAATTTTTGTTTTTATAATTTATATTTTATCTACGGAATTACTACAGCGGCTATAGTTACAATACAGAAACAAATATAATTAAAATTTTATGTCTGTTATTCTATTTTCGTTTTAGTTATATATAATGCATTGGTATTTATCCCTTTTTGAAAAAAAGAATATTTTACATATTGAAATAGAATAATTTCTCATAAAATAAGACTGAATAGAAAAACAGAAAATATATTTTAAGATTTGTAAATTGTTATTATAATAGAAAAATACTTACATTTTTATGTGAAGATACCTGTTGAATTACGAAGCGAAATAAAAAGAAAATTAAAAATTAAAATATCTCAGTAAATGTAAAATTAAAAGAGTATTTCTAAATATCCATGAATTTTATGTTCTTTAAAGATACATAAGTCCTAATTAAATTGTTAAAATAATTTTGTAACTTTTTTTTTAATATTTCGAAACTGTTGAACAAAAAATGTTTCTTAAAGGGAAATTTATAGAAACGATGGCTCACTAACAATCACATGGTGAGCGCTCCTAATTGCGTAGAATATTAAACTTTAATGGTCTCATTTATAACAGTAAATAAACAGCATCCCCCTACTGGAAGAAAAATAACATTTTTAAAATTTGCATTGTGCGGAGCTCTGGAAGATATTAGATGTAGGTCTAATTAAAGTAATGTAGCACATAACGGGTCGGAATTAGAAACTTCTGCTCTGTTTTACATTAAAGAAGTATCAAACAGAAGCATAAAGTTCGCATAAAATAATGTACGCGAGAAAGAAATTCCTTAAAGTAATGAAAAATAATATCTTGAAAAATGATCATCGGAGGGAAACGTGGGTACTTAAGATAAGCTTTTAATTTACAAATATGAGCAGAATGAGAAAACATAATATCTTTCTTAACATGCTTATTTTGCAGTCATTATAGTAGGTAAACAAGTTTCTTTATTTGAATAAAATTCATTTATATACTATAAAATAGAAAATTGTTGATTTATACATATTTTATTTCCCAATTTTATAGTCAACAACGAATTGGAAAAAAAAATGTATTTTATAACTTTAAGAGAAAGAAATTATACGAAAGAAAAATATGTTATAAGATGAAATTTGAAGTGGTTTTCTTTCAGTAGATGATCTCTTAATTAGTTGTACAAAAACTATGTTTTAAACATCAAAAAAATTTCACCTTTTTTTTTCTTACAAAGAAATTTTGATAGGGTAGAGTTCCAAAAATGTTGTTTCGAAATTCTTTTTTAATACTTTTACTTGAGTTATAATATTTTTTAACTAACTTGACTAAATAAATTAATCATAAACAACATTGTTTAAGATTAATTTCATTTCACAAGACAGTTAATTATAAAATGATTATTTTATCAGCAATTTCATCTTATTTTTTTGTTAGAATGGAATAATTAACATATACAATTAACATTAATAACTAATTTATCCGTTCATTTATCGCGTATCTATTAAAAAGAAATATTGATATGTTAAATATGAGATAAATATTCATTAAATAATAATTAATAAAATACAAAAACAAAATTTGTGTTTGTATATACTAATATCATATCTACATACAATTTGCTTATATTTCTACCTCATTTTAGTACAATAATTTTTAATTTTTTAAATATAAAATTATAATCTATTTTATGTTAAATATTACCAAAATCCATAGCTTTTATTTGCTATAAAATGTGATCAAATAAAACTGTTTACTTTACAACGTGGGTACTTAAGATAAGCTTTTAATTTACAAATGAGCAGAATGAGAAAACATAATATCTTTCTTAACATGCTTATTTTGCATTAATTGTAGTAGGTAAACAAGTTTCTTTATTTGAATAAAATTCATTTATATACAATAAAACAGAAAATTGTTGATTTATACAAATTTATTTCCCAATTTTATTTATAGTCTACAACGTATTGAAAACAAATGAAAAATGAAAAAAGAATGATTAAAATGTATTTTAAAACTTTAAGAGAAAAAAATTATACGAAAGAAAAATATGTTTTAAGATGAAATTTGAAGTGGTTTTCTTTCAGTAGATGATCTCTTAATTAGTTGTACAAAAACTATGTTTTAAACACCAGAAAAAAATTAATATTTTTTTTGCAAAGCATTTTTGATAAAATAGAGTACCAAAAATGTTGTATTAAAGATCTTTTTTTCATATTTTACTTAAGTTAATATTTTTTAACTAATTTGACTAAAGAAATTAATTATAAACAAAATTGTTTAAGATTAATTTCATTTCACAATTAAGTTAATTTCAAAATAGTCATTTTATCAGCAATTTCATATTATTTTTTTTTGTTAGAATGGAATAATTAACAATGAATATTGCAGAACGAGAAAAATTTATTATATTTATCAAATGAAATTACGATGTACCATTTAAGTCTGAAACAGTTTTTTAATAATTAATTTATCCGTTCTGTCATCGGGTATCTATTAGAAAGAAATATTGAATGTTAAATATCAGATAAATATTCATTAAATAATACTTAATAAAATACAAAAACAAAATTTATTTTCAATTTCTATATTAATATCATATCTACATACAATTTGCTTATATTTCTACCTCATTTTAAAACAAGAATTTTTAAATTTTTTAAATGTAAAATTACAATCTATTTTATGTTAAATATTACAAAAATCCATAGCTTTTATTTGCTATAAAATGTGATCAAATAATACTGTTTACTTTACAAATAAAAACTAATTTATTTTTCCATTAATTCATAATATACCACTTAGTTCAAGCTATTTCATATTAAATATGATCAAAGACTATAGTTTATGGTTGCTATAAAATATGGCCAAATTATACCTTTGTATAATTGATTGATATTACTATCTTCAGCTTTGAGAAGTGTAGAAATGTATCACACAAAAATGACCTCACAGCTAACAAGGATTTTAGCCAGTTTTAAGAAGTGCGTTCTAGTCTAATTAGTCCAACTTATATATTTTATTATAATTGATTGACATTACTATCTTTAGCTTTTTTAAGAGTTGATATTTATCCCACAAAACCAGAATTCAGTCACATATTTTTCATCAATATTTTTGGAAAGATTTCATATCTCATTCGACAATAATAATGAAGAAGCATCATAAAAGTCCAATAATTATTTAAATTTTCCATTTTTTAATTTTTTAAAATTTAATTTTTGTTTTTGGAGCATCTCAATATTATCATTTTCCTTTATTATTACTGTAGGTGTAAGAACAATACTTGTATCAAATTTTAAATTCATACATATGTGATTAGATATCATGCTTTGAACAATACGATCTATGTTTTGAGAACTATTACATTTAATAGGTTTAAATAGCTAAATGCCACTAGATCAGTATAGTTTTTATTTGCTAAAATGCATTTTTATATATATTTCATATGGTTTGTAGAATAAGATAGAGAAATAACATAGCTATCATAAAACAATTAAAAAAATCGATCTTTTGAAGCTACAAATATTATGTGTCCCCTTAAAATATGTGAAGGAAAACGTATTTCTATATAAGAATGTTTCATGCTTTTATACTAACTAATAATACACATTGTTAATCACTGGTTTGATAATCAAAGCATATTCACCAGAATACTATACTTTTTAAGAATTTTCATTTACCTTTAGTGAGCTCTACTTTACACTTTAAAGCCTGAGTCATTTCTTCCGGTTACATATATATGCACATCAAAAATATAAATTATTATTAACTTCACACAAAAAATATGTATATAAACTTCAAATAACTTTAAATACTGCAGCACGTCAGGTTAGTGATTTGCTGTCGTATTAAACATCACAGGATGTATTATTTTGAAAAAAGAAAAAAATATCGGGATAAAAAATATTTCTTTATGAAACTAGTACTGTAATATGAAGTTTTATAATAGGTGAAGAAATTTGTCATGATTTCAGTTATATACCTATAAACATGCATGCACTGTTAAAAAAAATCATCAAAATGCCAATCCAAATGTAAAAATTATAAATAATAGAAATTTTTGGAAAAATTGTATATTGCTTATAAAATTGCCCTCTACATGCTCTCAAAAGAAAACAAGTTATAAAAAAAATTAATTTTAAGTTTTTTTATTCTTTAGCCGTATAAAAAATAAGATTATAGGCATTAAAAAGTTAATATGTGAATGAAATCTCAAATTAAATATTACTAAACACACGTGAATAATATTCTAATCCAATAAATGCCGAACGATGACCCATTGTTTACGGTGCTGGAATTAGGTACCTGAGGTCGTGGGTTCGAATCCCACAATGGCAGGGATGTTCGTGGCCGTTTGGAATCGGCTTTAACTTTAGGTCCCGGTCTCATTAGCCATCGTGTTGCAAAAAATAGACCGTAGCACTCCAAACCAAAACCAAAAAATATCAAATGCGATAAAAAGCTTACATATCAGTTTATAAAAGTTAACATAAGAAAATGTAGAATAGTCTAGTGAAGTATATGCAGTTCATTAAAGATATGTAAAAAATGATGCATTTGTTTTTTATTTCAAATATCCAGATGCTACCAAAGTTTTATTTTAATTTCATACATTTTAAGTTTTTTTAAAAAATAATAAATAAATATATAATGATATAAAATTGTAAAATACCTTGTAAGATGGAATAATTTTGTCTTACGTTTTGAACGCCGTTTAACTCTGTTTCGATATATTTTCCTAGATTCATTGAACTAGCTGTAAGAATAGGAAACTTCATCGCAATTAGTCAGAAATTACAACTTCGGCATCGATTAAGAAAGTATCAAATCAATTAAACAAAATTAATATCCCGGAGGGAACATGAGTTGTTACCGCAATTAAAGGAAGCATTTTCGCTAATGAATATCGTAAATTCTAGAAGCGTATTAAACAGATATCTTTCAAAGTTACTGTCACCATGCTCGATCGGAAGAGTCTTGAAAGAATGAATTTTAATTAGAAAGAGGAAAAAAAAGTGCTGAATAGAATATCTTTATTTTTAATCAAAGCAACCGATCACGCCAATGTGCAATTATAAACTTGCATTTTTCTAATGAGTTGGATGACCATAATTTCCTCTCAAAATTAAAAAGAAGAGTATTGCAAAGCGAAAAATATACAAACCTGGTGGAGTTAAATAACTTTAATCTCGTTCAAATAAAAGTATAAAAACGAAACGGAGTTTTTAAATTGCTTGTTTAACCGTTGCGATATTTATTGTTAAATTAACAGAAGTTAATCTTTTTTTTTAATATCGTTTTAGTAGTGTAGTTTATTTCACTTTGCTATCGTTCCATAACACAGAATGCTGAAATATATTTTCATAATACACCGGAGAGAAATGGGTATTAATTTGTTTTTAACACTTGAGTATTTGCTATGAAAGTTTTTTTGCAATAAAAGTTAATTAAACTGAACTTACTACTCAAGAATGCTTAAGAAGCGCTCTAATAATCCATACCAGAAGTAGAATTTCAATGTAAAGTAATCTGATGATCAATTGTAGCTTATATTCTATTCCCCGATCATTAGCGTTCACCTCTTAATTTTATCATTTATTTTAAAAAATGCATAAAAAATAAAATTAATTTTCCCTATTTAATTTTCAACAATAAAACACTAAAAAGCTTAACTTTAAAATGATTATTTTGGTAGATTACAAAATTTTAATTAATTAGAATAGTTTCTATATTTCATACTTTGACATACTTGTAAAAAATCAATGGAATATTTTAAAAGTTGATTGATTTGACCATCATATAATAGAATTTTTAAATGCCCAAAGTCAGTTAGGGTATTACAAATTTTTCCTACTTGAATTTCTCGAAATGTATTTGGGAGACACTGGCAAATGATTAACACCAGAGAAACAACTTTGAGTATCTGAAAAACACCAAGTTTTAAAAAATATCTTCAAATGGTTAAAAAACTAATTATGGTTTTTAATATTTATTTTTCATTCCATCATTGAGAAATATTAAACGTCAAGAAAATAATAATATAAGCATAATAATCTAAGTAAATTTTTTTTTCATTTTATAACAAATATAAAATGGTTTATAATAGATAACAATGAAAACAAAAATTCAAATTTATCTAAATTTTAAAAGATATTTATTCCAAAAACTAATTTTTTCATTATTTTTTTTAAAATTAACTGTTATTATCTATTTACTGCTGCTCATTTATTTCATAGCAATCATATTTTTTATTATTTTTTATTATGGAATCATTTTTCGACAACAAAACAGTATTTTTTATAAAATTATTTTAAAAATTACTTTTTTAGAACTTAATTACTTATAAAAATAACTTTAAATGACAAAGAAAACTCACAAATTTTAGTATAAATTTATTTAATGCTGGATGAATGTAAAATAATTTAGATAAATTTAGAATTAAGATAGATAATAATAGAATAGAATGCAAAATGTCTCTCTGGCATTTCCTGCTACCAAGTATTTGAGGGTCATTAATTGCTATGTGTAACTGTATAGTTTATTTATTGGGTGTAATTAATGTCGAACTCAAGTGATTAAGAAAATTGTAGATTTAACCTGTTTTTTTAAACCAATCAAATTTATCAACCAGTTCTCAAGACTATTCCTTTATCTTTCTTTAACAATAAGTTACGTTCTGTTCAGCTTTTTTTTTACCTCTTCTAGTGAGTCATCGTCAAAAGACATACGGAACAGGACCGGTTTGAACTAGAAGAACTTCAGACTTCTCCCAACCAAACGATTGCCGATTGGTTAGGGTGCTGGCCTTCAGTACCGGAGTTCGTGGGTTCGAATCCCACAGTAACATGGATGTTCATAGCCGTTCGGAATCGGCTTTAAGCTGTAGGTCCCGGTCTCATTAGTTCTCGTATTGCAAAAAGTAGACCGTAGCACTATAAACCAAACCAAACCAATAGAAGGGCCCATTGGTTTTTGGGGATTCCGACCCCTCCGTTCGGGAGTGGACCCTGTTTTTTCTCCGAAGGGCAGTAGGATTTTTTAGAGGATAAGATTGTTACCAGAGGAGAGAAGAGGGTGAACACTGCTGGTATCCGCTGCTTGCGGGATAGACATTTTTTGAGCGACACGAGAAAGGGGAAACTCAACGCCATATTGTTTTTTAGGGCCGACGCCGACTCGAGAGCAGTCTTCGATATCTACAAATGATAAGTTGATTCCAGTTGTATTCCTTAGCCCTTTAATTGTATAAAATTACTTTATCCAGACATATTTGTCCATGTGTTTTCTAATGAGTTTTAATTTCTTCTTTCTCAAACACGAGGCCAACGTAACATTATTTTTACACTTTGATACACTACTCGAGCTTTCCTATTAGATCCACGCTAGGAAAAAACTTAACTTTCATCAAGAATTTATTCGCTCATATTCACTTTAACCCTTAATTTGTCTAAGTCTAGCTGCTACACCGGACATGTATATTTATAACTAGTATATAACATAATTGTCAGTGTTCGCCACAGCGGACATTAACTCTCCAAGCGGTTCGCACGTACAATTCCGCCAAACCGATGATGTCTTCAAAACGTAGAATTTTCGACCTCCAAAAACGCCCCGAAAATGGATGTAATGTACAATTCTGTTAGTGCTTTCCCTCATGAAGTTTTGGTCAGGTCGATTATTTAGGAGCTGCACCCTCTTTGACTGGCATTTATTGAGGAATCTACCCCTACCCCCTGAGGCACAAAGACGCTGATAGTTTTTCATGGCTTTGTAAATCTCTATTTCGAAGTATTTCGTTTGCGGTAACAGATGTATCTCTAATTGCACCACTTAAATATCTTGGATGACTTTCGTAAAAAAATATGAACAAGTCTCTCAAAGAATATTTTTATTTGTACTTTTAGAATCCATTATTTCTTATGGGATGATCTTCGAGACTTGACGAGAATTATGTGTAATAAAAATTAACAATCTATAATATCTATATGTCTGTTTATAACCGGAAGTAAAGGCACAATAACGAGGGTGAGTTTCCCGTACTCCATTCTAGTTGACAAAGGTGAAGGAAAAAAAAACATAGAACGCTTTGGCCACTGACACAGTAAACCTTTAGCGTATATTTTAGAGACTTTTTTTTCTTCGATGTGTTCCACTCGGAGGGTTAATTATCTCAAAAAGGGAAAATGATATACTTTTTTGTTTATTTTACAGAGATCCTAATGTCTATACAGACATGGAAAAAAACAGAAATTAAAAAATATTTGAAAAAACATATTGTCAAATTAAGGGTTAAAAACCATACAGTTGATTAAAAGGAAAAAAAAAGGAAATTATTTGAAGTCATAATTCATAGGTACCACAAGTCTTTCAATAGCACTTGGAATTGAAGTGACTTCAATAGACGTTCTAGAGTTAAAGATCTGGACATCAATGAATAACTGTATACTCGGGGACCATAGAATAAATATATCTCTACATACAAGTTTGTCGTCGGTTTATTATATAGTCAAAATAAATTAAACTGACAAGTATGTACTATTACACTTGTTCAAATTTAACATTAATTCAGTGTTCTAGACGAAAATGCATGGGAGTTTTAAGTAATACATATGCAGATTAGAATTAAAGCAACAATGACTATCGGAAATATAATTTATTCATAGTGCAAATATGGGGAAACTCAATACATTATTCATACTAAATTCGTTAAAACTTGCGATATAAGTATTAGTTTTATTATGAAAACATTAACGACAAAGAAATAGAAAGTTGTATACAACTATTTAAAAAAACATTTCTATTGAACTTAATTACTTATAAAAATAACTTTTAATGGCAAACAAAGCTGACAATTTTTAGGATAAATTTATTTAAAGCTGAATGAATGTAAAATAATTTATTTCAGATAAATAATAACGAAATATAATCCAAAATGTCTCACTGGCATTTCCTACTATCAAGTATTTGAGAATCATTAAATGCTATATGTAACTGTATAATTTATTTACTGGGTGTAATATATGCCGAATTCGAGTGATCAAGAAAATTGTAGATGTTGTAATGTACATACAACCTATACACCAGTGTTCGTTACAAGGGGGAAACACAGAATGAATATAATACCTTATATAGATTCAGACATTTATTCTATACATTTATTTACAAAAATACTTGGTTAACATAATCAATCATTTATATTTTCTATTTACAGACTAATTATCCCACTTTACTTTATAAGGAATTATTATTATTAACAGAGGCCTAAGTCAAAGGACTGTAAATATTATTTATAAATTACCTCCATTGAAGTCGCCGGGGAGCAGGCAGGGGCTTTTCTCACGGGCATACGGGACGAGTTGGTGATGTTGAGCGGGGCGGTGTCAGTCCGGGCGCACGGGACGAGCTCGTGCTAGTGGATTCCTTGTTCCACTTCTCTCGACTGCCCACTTCTAACTCTCAGCTCTCACTCCGTTTCCAAAAACCTCACCTCGGTCCCAACGCCCCTTCTTTTCTTGTCATCCAATCCCTTCTCTTTGGGAAATTTTCCCACATCACATGACCTTCGGGAGTGCAGGTGGGTTCATTAAAGTAGCCCCTTTTTGTTCAAGCTGACATTACATTTTAGCCCCTGCTCCCATAATTCACGCTTACAGTTCTGTGCTAGCTTGATCGTTATGCTGCCATTCCGTGAAGTATCCTCTCTGCAGGGGTCTCTAAACTTGACGTAAATAATTGGGGTCTTAAATTCGTCAAGGAAAATCCTCCCACGGCTATGCATGCACGTGCAACTCACCGTGAGAAAGTGCCTCGGTACAGTAGATTTAACCTGTTTTTATAAACGAACCAAAATTATAAACCAGTTCTCAAGCCTATTCCTTTATCTTTGATACACTACTCGACCTTTTGTACTGGACCCACGTTAGAGAAAAATTAACTTTCATCAAGAATTTATTCGTAAAGCTCTTAAAAACTACAATTGATTTAAAATTTTCAGAATAAATATTAAAAATCAGGACAGGAAGTTATTTGAAATAAAAATTCATAGGTACTACAGGTGTTCCAATAGCACTTGGAATTGAAGTGACTCCAACAGACTTTATAGAGTTAAAAGTCTGGACAACAATGAATAGCTGCATAGTCAAGGACCATAGAATAAATACATCTCTCCATACAAGTTTGTCGTCAGTTTATTATTTAGTCAAAATAAATTAAACCTGCAAGTATGTACCATTACACTAGTTCAAATTTA
>CM063501.1:18658312-18703312 GCA_032207245.1 Pardosa pseudoannulata
ATTAACTTGTATTTGACATGGGAAATTAAATTTTACCGTTTAGTCATTTTTCTTTATAGCCGTAATTTTAAGAGGAAACCATGAAATCCTAAGCATTATTTCGGATTTTTTAGAAACCAAGAATATAATTACGATATTTTTCGTCAGGAACATTTCCTCTGTTAAGACGAATCTAACTTTTTAAGTTTACAGAATTTCAAAATTTGTGAACACAAAGTATCATAACATGACTTTATAACCAGTAGCTGCAAGACTTTAGGTCTGAGGGCTTTGAAGTTTTAGGTCATTAATCTATTCTAATCATCCATCTATCATCTTATCATTGAGAAATTTTCGTACCTAACTTTGAGGACAATATTTTTAGCTCGTAACGTTTTGTTTAAATGTCCTTGCACAAAGTCTAATGCTATATAGAACTAAAGTACCCTAACTTAGCATGTCATGGTAGGGATTTCTATGGACTTCTGTATATGCTCTCTACAAATGTTAAAACACTACAAATATTATTGCTCACATGTAAAAATTTGAAATGAAATAGTTACAAAAGCATAATCCATTTTATGTATAAAAGACTGAATAATAAGCAAATGCTTATATTTTAACGTTACTAATAGTCTAGATAGTTTTACTAATATTCTAGATAACAATATATTTTTTTAATTTATGCATAAAAATTAAATAGGCAGTTTGAAAATTAAAGCTATACCTTTTATGGAGCTGATTCTTAATATCGATCTTGAGTTTTACAAGATCAGTGTATGAGCGCAATTTATTCTTATTGCTTTGCTCCAAAAACAATTTGCAATGAAATTTTAAATGTATAGTAGTTTATATATCCCTAATTGCATTCAAATATTTATATAATCAAAAGCGTCTTTAGTTTCTTTCCACACTATTGAGAAATCTTATATATTCTCATTAGTTTTATAAAGCATTTTCTCATAATAATTTAAAGATCTTATATCAAATGATAAAACTATTAATTTAACATAATTTGCGTATGTCCATGCATGTTTAAAAATTTCTTCATTGCTTATCCTATAAAATTTGTATAGACTTAGACTACTATAACTCTCTGAATATTTTTGCTTGCAAAAAAACTAACATTAACGTACTGTTAACAAAGGATTAATTTTGTAAATTTTAATGTTAGACCATTATTTAAGAAAAAATGCCTAATTTTCTGTAGTATGATAATAGATTTTCATTTTAATTGATACATCTGACATTTATAACAACAGTAATACAAGTCAAATATAATCGCTCATTTATATTTTTAAATTTCAGTTTCTAGCAAATGTGCAACAAAATAAATTATTCGGCTATTAACCCTTTAGCGGACAGTGATTTCGTAGCAAAACCACCTATTAAACATCTTTTTATTAAACTTTACTTTTTTGAGTACTTTACTTTATTTTTTTTAATTATTTAAGGCTCAATCTCAAACATATGTGATGTATGGAAGCCAATGATATAGAATCAAGAGCTTCTGTAATTAAAAAAACAAATTGGAGACACGGATGATTTTCAATTTTTTTATGTTTTTGACATTTTAAATTTACAACAGATGATAACTCTAGACTTATTTTTTCTTTTGAAATATATGTATTTAAACTTGCTGTACCTGAGTAATTCAATTTATCTTACTTATGACCCCAAATAAAAGTATCTATACAAACAACACTTATAAATTGTCAAGCTATTTATTTATTAAACCATTTTAAGGATTACTATTTATTATTTTTCCAGTATAACTTTTAAAAAGCATAATGTTCAAGCTGTACAAGGGTAGGGTTAAACAGTTAAACCACTCCTTAAATCCTTCTTAGGTATCCTCTAAGGCAAACCGTCCTAAGGACTGTAAAGAAAACTTATATTTTACATTTACAAGGTTCATAGATAACATTTATAAACTAATTACATTAAATTCCCATGAATTTATTTTGGTAACCGTTAAAGGGTTAAAGAAAATACTATTGTATCTCCTTTAATAGATACACATCCTTTAATAGCTATACAAGTTTTTGTTGCATAAAAACTCTAACATTAACGTACTCTCATCAAAGGATTAATTTTGTAAATTTTAATGTTAGACCCTTATTTAAGAAAAAATGCCTAATTTTCTGTAGTATAATGATAGATTTTCATTTTAATTGATACATCTGACATTTCGAACAACAGTAATATAAGTCAAATATAATCGCTCATTTATATTTTTAAATTTCAGTTTCTAGCAAATGTGCAACAAAATAAATAATTCGGCTATTAAAGAAAATACTAGTGTATCTCCTTTCATAGCTACACATCCTTTAATAGCTATACAAGTTTGTGTTTCATAAAAATTCTAACATCAACGTACTCTCAACAAAGGATTAATTTTGTAAATTTTAATGTTAGACCCTTATTTAATAAAAAAATGTCTAATTTTCTGTAGTATGATGATAGATTTGCATTTTAATTGATACATCTGACATTTCGAACAATAGTAATATAAGTCAAATATAGTCGCTCATTTGAATTTTTAAATTTCAGTTTCTAGCAAATGTACAACAAAATAAATTATTCGGCTATTAAAGAAAATACTAGTGTATCTCCTTTAATAGCTACACATCCTTTAATAGCTATACAATTTTGTGTTGCATAAAAACTCTAACATTAACGTACTCTCAACAAAGGATTAATTTTGTAAATTTTAATGTTAGACCCTTATTTAATAAAAAAATGTCTAATTTTCTGTAGTATGATGATAGATTTGCATTTTAATTGATACATCTGACATTTCGAACAATAGTAATATAAGTCAAATATAGTCGCTCATTTGAATTTTTAAATTTCAGTTTCTAGCAAATGTACAACAAAATAAATTATTCGGCTATTAAAGAAAATACTAGTGTATCTCCTTTAATAGCTACACATCCTTTAATAGCTATACAATTTTGTGTTGCATAAAAACTCTAACATTAACGTACTCTCAACAAAGGATTAATTTTGTAAATTTTAATGTTAGACCCTTATTTAATAAAAAAAATGTCTAATTTTCTGTAGTATGATGATAGATTTGCATTTTAATTGATACATCTGACATTTCGAACAATAGTAATATAAGTCAAATATAGTCGCTCATTTGAATTTTTAAATTTCAGTTTCTAGCAAATGTACAACAAAATAAATTATTCGGCTATTAAAGAAAATACTAGTGTATCTCCATTAATAGCTACACATCCTTTAATAGCTATACAAGTTTGTGTTTCATAAAAATTCTAACATCAACGTACTCTCAACAAAGGATTAATTTTGTAAATTTTAATGTTAGACCCTTATTTAAGAAAAAATGCCTAATTTTCTGTAGTATAATGATAGATTTTCATTTTAATTGATACATCTGACATTTCGAACAACAGTAATATAAGTCAAATATAATCGCTCATTTATATTTTAAAATTTCAGTTTCTAGCAAATGTGTAACAAAATAAATGATTCGGCTATTAAAAAAAAATATTAGTGTATCTCCTTTAATAGCTACAAAGAAAACAACAAGTTAATGACTTTTTTTCTAGATTTTGGCTAATAGAAAATTTAATCATCTAAAAAGGCGCTAAAACATGAAAGGGGCACTTACAAGATACTCATCAGTGTTCCTCTCCGCAATTAATATAAGAAATTAGAAGAGTTCACTTAAAGCAAGCAAACAATAAATTACAGAAAATTCTAATTAAAGGAACGAAATATCCGAGCTATATTCTTCGTGTTTTAAAAAAGTTTTTAACAAGATATTTTCTAGTAGAGATTTCAGATACAAGAATGGCAACAAACTTGTCAGTATAGATAATAAGATATTCAATCTAAATTATTGATTTAACCCAAATCCATCATGAGAACAAGGGTTTTATTGTCAGTAGCTTAAAGGAAATTTTTACTTTTTATTGATTTTTTTACTTAATATAACAAAAATTTTTTATAAAATTTTAATTAAAGGAACGAAATATTAAAGGAATATTCTTTGGGCTTTAGTAAAAGTTTTTTAACAATATATTTTCTTGTAAAGAGTGTAAATACAAAAACAGTCATAAATTTGTCCCTTTAGAAAATAAGATAGGGAGAATAAATTATTTAACACAAATCCATCATAACAACATGGGTTTTATTATCAGTATTTAAAATGAATTTTTCACTGTTTATAAATATTTTTACGTAAAATTATAACAAAAAAGTGGAAGTATTATTGTTATATCAAATTTAAGTTCAATTTATTGAATATGTACTATTCTTAATGCTTTAATTGTTTTATCTATTTTATTGTTTATTCTATTCTCTTTATTTCCATCGATATTATATTCTGGTTTACTGAAAATATTTGCATTTTTACTATTTAACAATAAAATAAACAACAAAAAGTTGTTTAATTTCACAAAAAATGGGAAATTATTACAAATTTATTTCATACCAATTTATTTAAATATTCTCATTTATCCGAAATTTTAAAGAAAAACTTATTAATGTAAATGTTGATGTAATCAATACTGTTTACTTTTTTTACACAAACTTAATAAATGCACGAATATCATTTTAGTGCAAATTATTCTAAATATAAATCCAAAATATGGTGATATTATGTGTTGATCTCTTATATCGGTTAACGAAATTATTGCACTCATATAAATCACTTATATTTCTTGTTTCTTAATTGAATAATTTTATCAATTCACTTTATCGATACTGGAAATGCATGATAGCAAGTAAGGTAACCATCAGACAATTATGAAACGTCAAAAATAGATTATTTTATTTTATACTTTTCTATACCATCTTATTTTTATATTAGCAAATTATATCTATCTAATGTTACGTGTAAATAATTCTAGAAAAATATATATAAAAAGGTCGATTTAACACGGTATCTTATACGAAGTCGTATTCTATAAAATGAATTAAAAAATAATGAATTTAATATGGTAATAAAATATATACACTATTCAGTTTCATCAGATTGCTACTGCAGAATTCTATTAATAGGTAAGTTATATAAAATTCTAAATAAAGGAATGGAGTGTCATAGCTATATACTTTTCAGCTCCTGCTGTGAATTTCGCTTGGTTTTTCTTAAACATTGATCAGATTTTGAAACTTTTGGTACAGTTTATTCGCTTTCCTATTACTATTGTAAATATTTAGGTTGGAATTTTAATTTTACACTTTCCTTCTTCTGAAAGTAGAAAGCTACTTTTTATTCCATGGCAATTATCACTCGTCTAGATGATTACTATCATCCATCTTGTCTTATAAAACACTTTAGAACCCTGTATATTGATTAATATAAATATTGTATCCGCAATCCGATGAAATTCAATTATATATATATATATATATATATATATATATACGTATGTATGTATATATATATATATGTATATATATGTATATATGTATATATATATATGTATATATATATATGTATGTATGCATATATATACATATATATGTATATATATATGTATATATATATGTATATATATATATATGTATATATATATGTATATATATATATATATATATATATATATATATATATATATATATATATATATTTGTAGAGAAAGTGACCTGTGTGGTAGAATGTGTATCTTACATAAATGTTAAATAACCAATAGGCTATCAAAGCAGAAAATTTACTACAACTGTATGAAGGCAAGATATAAATTTGTGTTACATAAAGTGTTACATAAACCATACATCAGAATAGTGATTGCTTTCGATTATTGAATATCTAAAAAACAGCAAGCGGAACATGTGGTAAAGGCAGACGTATGATAAATTTAACTGTCAAGTATCCTTTGCTGTTTTTCCTATATCTTCATAAAATAAGTTACTGATGACATATCATCATGAAATATCCTATTACTAAATCCTGAGTAGTCTCACATCTAAATTTGGTAAAATCTCACTTAATAAAAATTTCACACTGAATTGTGGTGGATAAGAACACCCTGTAAGATCACGGATATGTTTTAGAATTAATGCTTCACCATGATGTTGTGTGCCATTTAAATTTTACTTTCTTTATGATAAGTTTACTGATTAATATCATGTAACAAGTTTGTTAAATGTCTTGTATATATTATAATGTAAGTATAATTTAGAGCATCGTAAAAGAATAATTACACTTACAAGCAATTACTATCTTTCATAAGACTTAGTCCATTCTGTTTCAGATTGTCAGCGAAGAAATCTATATCTAGGCGAAGCGAGGGATGATATATATATATATATATATATATATATATATATATATATATATATATATATATATATATATATATATATATATATATATATATATATTACTGTACTAAATTTATAATTTATCAATTTATTTTGCCAATTCTCTTAAAGTAAGATAAGAACTAAGGACGCATTTAAGCTGATAGAAAACCTGGCGACATCTAATATAGATAAATTTAGTTTTTCTTTTCCTGTACAATAAATTTCATAAATTCATTTCAGTTTTAATATTTACATTGCCTTGAACTCCGTTTGATAATGATATAAATCTTTTCATTAATTTTTCAAATGCTTCTGATATGATAGAACCTTGAAATTTGACATTTTAAAGTATGTTCATGGAAATTACATGAATCCATAAAAAAAAGAGAATGCTTAGTTAAAAATAAACTAATTATAATTCAATTTTTTCAGAGAAAAGCGCCTTCTACTGTTTCACTTTTTAACTTTACCTGTTTAATAATAATTTCTTCCCAACTTTCATTAAAAACATTTATTTTGTTTATACTTTAAGTTAAAATTACCTAAATAATATATTATTTTTTTACTCTGATATTTCGCTATTTTTAAATATATTTCAAACGCATAAAAATAATGTGCTTAAAAAATCAACCAATACTTGTAAAAAATAGTAAAATATATGAATTAAAAAGTAAAAAATAACTTTTTCTTCGGTCAATAATTTTTATTAGCGTTTGATAAAAAATACCTGACTCTCTCAAACTGACAAAACTCTTCCACTTCTCAAGAAAAGTGTTAAAAAAGGACATTAAGAAAACATAAAGTAGCAACCCTCGCAATAAAACCTTGAATTCCGAATGTCTCTCCATTTCACATTAAAAATAATATCAAATGCGGCACAAACCTATCAGAGAGAGAACTAACGTATCCTGCGGGCTTGGGAATTATCAAGATACAAGTCACCATTTGATGCCTAATACGTTTCTTTTATCTCGATTTCCTTCAATAAGAACCGAAAAATGTGTGTCGACCAGATATGTAATGGCACAAGAGAAATATTTTACTGGTGCTTAAAATCAGAAATATTCTAGTTAAACCTCTTTATTAAGAACTCGATGGTACTTGTTTGAGATAGCGTATGATATGTAAGTTTTTTGTTTTTCTCCATATTTATTTTAAGTTGTAGCGATATAGCAGAAGTACACTATCTGTATTAGAAAGGAATCATGATTATTTTTTGGATAAGGAATAAATGTAATTACTTGAAAATTGAATTATAAAAGGAACATTAATGATTTTTAAGATTCTAAAGAAAATCGATGATTAAGGTGTTTGTGTTGTGACTGATCATAAATTTCGAAATACTTAATAAAAACAGTAAAAATCAGTGAAAAAAATCATTTCTCTTAATTAATTGCAATATAAAATTTAGAACAATTAATATAAAAGAATTTAAAATTATATAACATTACTATTTGTAATATTTAAAAACATTCTACTCTATAAATAAGAAAAAATATTCCGTTCTCGGTTTGGTTTTGGAGCGCTACATTCTACTTTTTGCAACACGAGGGCTAATGAGACCGGGACTTACTGCTTAAAGCCGATTCCGAACGGCTAGGAACATCCATGCCGTAATGGAATTCGAACCCTCGAACTTGCGAAGGTTAGCACCCTAACCATTCGGCCATCGTTCGGCAAAATTGTCTTGTAAATAGAATTATAGTATGTGTCAAATAATTTAATGTCACTCAAATAATTAAACAAATAGACTATTTTTAATGATTAATTAGTTATATTTACATTCTACTTCTGCGTTTTTTCAATTTTCAGAATTATTTTTAGCATTTCATGTAAGAATATCTCTATAAGTAATTTATTCTATAGAATGAAGTTTTCAGATCCCAGTTGTTTGAATTTCAGTTTAATGCTTATATTACAGAATTGCAGTTATTGTGTGGACCTCAGTATAAATATATGTTTTCAATATTCTGTGTATCCATTATTCAACATTTCTCATTTTAATAAATTAAGGCGAAATATTTTTTGCATTTTATAAAAGTTCAAATAGGTTTTAAAGGCCTCCCACGTATTTTAGAATTCTATTAATTATATAAAGACTTCAAGTCTTTGAAAAGGTTACGCCTTCAACATGCATTAAGGCTCATTTAGAAATTATAATATCCTTTAATTATTATTTACATGAAGATTAAAAAAACAATCTAAACGATTTCCCACTATTTTTATTATTATCACATACTAAAAGATTAAAACACAATCTAAACAATTCCGCACTATTTTTATTACATACACAAAGATTAAAAAACAATTTAAACGATTTCGTACTATTATTATTACATACAAAGAGATTAAAAGACAATCTAAACGATTTCCCACTATTTTTATGACATACATAATGATTAAAAAACAATCTAAACGATTTTCCATTATTTTTATTACATACATAAAGATTAAATACAATCTAAATGATTTACTACTATTTTTATTAAATACATAAAGATTAAAAAACAATCTAAACGATTTCCCACTATTTTTATTACATACATAAAAATTAAAAACCATCTAAACAATTTCCCACTATTTATATTACATACATAAAGATTAAAACATAATCTAAACGATTTTCCATTATTTTTATTACATACATAAAGATTAAATACAATCTAAATGATTTACTACTATTTTTATTAAATACATAAAGATTAAAAAACAATCTAAACGATTTCCCACTATTTTATTACAGACATAAAGATTAAAAGATAATCTAAACGATTTAACCCTATTTTTTACATACATAAAGATTAAAAAACAATCCATACGATTTCGTACTATTTTATTACATAAAGATTAAAAAAAGTCTAAACGATTTCATACTATTATTGTTATTACACATTGAAAGATTAAAAAACAATCTAAACGATTTCGTACTATTATTATTACATACTAAAAGATTAAAACACAATCTAAACAATTCCGCACTATTTTTATTAAATACATAAAGATTAAAAAACAATCTAAACGATTTCCCACTATTTTTATTACATACATAAAAATTAAAAACCATCTAAACAATTTCCCACTATTTATATTACATACATAAAGATTAAAACATAATCTAAACGATTTAGCACTATTTTTATTACATAAATAAAGACTAAAAAACAATCTAAACCATTTCTCACTATTTTATTGCAGACATAAAGATTAAAAGATAATCTAAATGATTTAACCCTATTTTTATTACATACATAAAGATTAAAGAACAATCCATACGATTTCGTACTATTTTTATTACATACATAAAGATTAAAAAACAGTCTAAACGATTTCATACTATTGTTATTACATACTGAAAGATTAAAAAACAATCTAAACGATTTCGCACTATTATTATTATTAAGTTGTGTGGTATTATTTCATCTCATCTTTCTAAAAGTGTTTTGATACATAATATAAATGTACCAATTTTTTCTTATAATTAAGGGTTTTTAATGCTTAAAGGGTTACAGGACTCTTGAACTCGGGTAAAGGATCAATAAATATGATCTGATCCCTAATTACTCTATTTCTAGTAAATGTGTTTAAGAAATATTCGTACCACTTACATCTAAGTTATGTACTTTAATTTATAGTATATAGCAAAATACAATTTATAAATGTAAAGATAGTATTGAAATTAAATATTTAAAATATGCTAGAATAAATAATAAAGAAAACACGCTCTCATCATCAAATAAGTGAATGTGTTTATATATATATATAATATTAAGGTCAAATGAAATGAGACATTTATTTTTAAATTAAAATTAAAATATTAATAGAAAATTATATATTAATATAAAAGGATAACGAAATTGAAATTTTAATAGTATTATGTTCACATTCTTCAATTGCAAAAAAAAATATACTTAAAAATAAATATTATTTTGGTTTTAGAGAGCAGGGTTTAAAAAACGAATGTGATTAAAATTTTAAAAATGTAACATATTTAATTTTTAAGTAACAATGTGTGTGAATTCTAGAATCATGAAGGTGAAAAATTTCAATTTTAGATATCATTATCATTTAGAGTAGCATGGAAACAACCCTATAAAAATGCTAACTCAGAAACCAGTAGGAATTTTTTAATTCAGTTTCTTGGTAAATGTACACAATTGTTTAAATATTTATTATCTGTTTAAAATTAAAAGTCAAGCTTTAGTAGGTTAAAAATAATGCGCCCCTTAATAAAATTATACAAAACTTGGTGAGATATTTAAGACCTATTTCAACTCTGAAAAAATTATCCCCCTTAATTGATAGTAGTGAAAATATAGAACAATCAAAATTGAAAATTTTAAAATATGTTTGATCATAATTCACAAGGTTTAAAATATTTTAATTAGTATGCAAGAATAATTTTATTTTATTAAGAATATCTTTGTTCTTATTAAACAAATAGCTATTGAGAATCTATTGAAACATTTACAAATTTCATGAGACTTCAATCGCGTAATTATGATTATGATTTGGTTATTCTGATTGCTAACAAAGCTATAAAGGATGAATTATATCAACCTTATCAACATAAAATCACATCATAAAGTTCAAGGAATTTGACACAAAAAATAAAGGTTTGCTTTCTGAGTAAGAGGTGGGGAAACGCCTTTTATAATAAAGATGACATTTTCTATAAAATTTCTTTCCCTTATTACTTATCAGGAGATTATGTAGATCTAACTTACTCGAGACTAACTCACGTATTTTGTCCACGATTTAGTATAAGTCAACTTGTCTTCTGACCTCTGAATGCCTAGAAATTAAAAAAGACAAATGACAAGTTTCTAATCTGTTATGAATCATTCTAGGGCTTGATGAATAAGTGTAGAACTTTTTGACGGGTGCAATGATGGATGAGGCAGTCCAGTTTTAATTTCCAGCAATTACTATATGAAACTTTTATTATTACCTTCCTATCACCATAAAAAATCTAACAAAATCTTTGGGATAGTCTTAAACTTCTAATAATAATTTATATTGTTTATATTTAGATATTTAATATAAAGCTTCCTTTACTCTTATTTTTAATAGTAAATCACAAGGCTATCTATAGTATGACAGTTCGGTTTATTTTGTTATCAATAATTATTAATGTGTCTTGTAAAATTAAACTTAAACAAATAATTTTCCCCCACTTAATTAAAAACCGTGTTCGTAATGCATGATCAAATTAGTTGTTTTTAAATTTATCATGGATATATCTAAAACAGCAAATTTATCTTGCATACATTTTTCAATACAGTTTTAAGAATAATTATTATTTTAATATGAAGTAGATTTAAAATTTAAATTACATTTTCTGACACATCTTTAATTCATCGATCACTAAACCATGATTCATATGTATGTGTGATCGTGTGTGTGTTTATGCATGTATAAACATATATACATATATATATACATATATATATGTGTATATATATATATATATATATATATATATACATATATAATATATATATATATTATATATATATATATATATATATATGTATATATATATATATGCATAGATAATATATATATATATATATATATATATATATATATATGTGTGTGTGTGTGTGTGTGTGTGTGTGTGTGCGTGTGTGTCAGGTCTAAAAAGGGGGTAGTTGGAAATTACATATATACATATATAATACATATATATATAATATAAATATATACATATACTTTATAGGTATATATATCCGGTAAGGCAGAAGTATATTTGGAACTATTTGATGAGCTTGCAAACAGGTAATATATAGCGAGTGGACATATATACTATAACACCTATATATATTAGCTCCACCTATAACATATATATATAGCTCAAGTTGCTCTCACATATATGAGTTAGTATAAAATTATTATATATATATATAGACTGTTTTCTATAAGCCTTAACTCTGGATCACTACATTACATATATATATATATATATATATATATATATATACATATATATATATATATATATATATATATATATATGTGTGTGTGTGTGTGTGTGTGTGTGTAATGTACTGATCAGTACGTGAACATATTTTGGATAGGAAGAATTTTTTAAGACTTCTCTTTACAGATACTAAAGTAAGATTTCATTACTAACATAGAGATTTAAAAACTATATTTTCTCAGACAAAGATTTCAAACTTCAATATTTCTGTTTTTCTTTTAAACAAAACATCAATGTCTCTAAAGCAGGATAAAATATACGTTTATTTAATTGATTAATATAATAAGAAATAAGTTCAATATTATCGTTTATTTTTAATTTTAAAAAAAATATCATCAATAATTTTGATTGATGCACCAGCTGTTACTTGGGTTCACTTCTTCTTTCCAATTTTTTCTTATTTTTTCAAGTAACTGGAAAGAAAGAAATGCGTATTAACTTCAATTCTTTGTTTTGATATAATATATCACAGTATTTTTTATTTTACTTCAGTATTTTCAGAGTAATAAAGTGATTCTAAAATAATGTTTCTGTAGTTTTATATATATGAGTGTGATTTCAAATTTAATAACAATAAATCTTTTTAAAGAAATATGGTCAAAAAAGTTTTTTATTAATTCCTTCTATTCGGGCATATTCACATTTTTAGTGTGTAATGGATTATTACTTTTCATATATATCAGAATTAATTTTAACATTTCCACTTTCTTTATATAAATATTTTCTTTAAATTGGTAATAGAATCGCATCATTGCTTTTTTTATTTAAAAAGAAATACCAAAATGAAAAACAAATGAAAATATATATGAATTTATCTATCTATTTATGAGGGTTCACAACGAACATGGCTCTCTATGGCACCATTATATTGAATGTATACAATTATATAAAGTATATCAAAAACTATTAAGCTTGAAAGTTCTGAAATTAAAAAGGAAAAAATTTTTAATGCAAAGAATTTTCTGTTCTGTTACTTAGTAGTTTTTTGTTTATTGAAATCTTTAAAGGCCCAAGGTTGATCTGGGCAAATACACTGTTTTATCTGCTATTAGTACTCTCCTACCAATTTCAAATTGTGTTAATTTTATTAATCGTATTCTTGTAGCACCATATAAACAACTATCATTGACCACTAATATGGAAATTACTAAATACATTTGAGATCGGTTCAGAATTCAAAACTTGGCTTACTTAATGGGAGCTTGAGACATTAACATAGATTCAGCATGTCTAGACATCCGGCAAAAACAACATAAACACTTCACGCAGATTCTAGGTGTGAATTGTGATGCTTTTAAAATAAATAATCAGTAGTTCCTTATTAGAATATTTCTTTGGAGGAGAATGTTGAAGCATCATAGAAACAACTATCTTAACCACTGAGATGAACATTACTAAATATATTTAAGGTCTGTTAAGGATTAAAAGCTTGACTTACGTAATGGGATCTCGAGACACTAGCAAAGATTCAGTATGTGTAAAACTCCGGCAAAAATAAGATAAACACTAAAATTCTAGGATATTGCGAAGCCTTTCAAATAAATAATCAATAGTTCCTTATTAAAACTTTTTGAGGGGGAAGTGTTGAAGCATCATAGAAACAACTATCTTAACCACTGAGATGAACATTACCAAACATATTTAAGGTTTGTTAAGGATTCAAAACTTCGGTTTAGATAATGGGATCTCGAGACACTAGCAAAGATTCAGTATGTGTTAAAACCCACAAGAAGAACATCAACACTAAAATTCTAGCTGTGGATTGTGACGTCTTTCAAATAAATATTCAATAGTTCCATATTAAAATCTTTTTGGGGGGGATGGGAGTGTTGGAACACCATAGAAACAAGTATCAATGACCATGGAGGTGGAAATTACTAAACATATTTGAGGTCTGTTAAGATTTCAAAACTTGGCTTACTTAATGGGAACTTGAGACACTAAAAAAGATTCAGTGTGTGTTAAAATGAACACTAAGATTCTAGGTGTGAATTATGATGCCTTTCAAATAAATAATTAGTAAATCCTGATTAGAATATTTTTTGGGGCGGGGGAGTGCTGGAGCATCATAGAAACAACTATCTTAACCACTGAGATGAACATTACCAAACATATTTAAGGTTTGTTAAGGATTCAAAACTTGGCTTACTTAATGGGAACTTGAGACACTAACAAAGATTCAGTGCGTTTCAAAGACAAGGGGGACATCAACACTAAAATTCTAGCTGTGGATTGTGACGTCTTTCAAATAAATATTCAATAGTTCCATATTAAAATATGTTCTCGGGGAGAGGCCATAGAAACAATGTTTTATCTGTCATTCGAACTGTGATACCCATTTCAAATTGTGTTAATTTCAATAATCGTATTCTCGTAGCCCCATGTAGACAATTATCATTAACTACTGAGATGAAAATTACTAAATATATTTGAGATCTGTTCAGGATTCAAAGTTTAGCTTATTCAATGGGAACTTGAGACATTAACAAAGTTTCAGCATGTCAAAAAATCAGGCAAAAAGAACATAAACACTAAGATTCTAGGTGTGAATAATTACCTCTTTCAGATAAATAGTTCCATATTAGAATTTTTTTGAGGGGGGGAGTATTAAAACATCATAGAAACAACTATCAATGACCACTTCGATGAAAACTACTAAATATATTTGAGGTCTAATCAGGATTCAAAACTTGTTTTACATAATGAGAGATTGAGACTCTAACAAAGATATTCAGTATGTTTTAAAAACCGGAAAGAAGAACATAACCAATAAAATTTTAGCTGTGAATTGTGAAGTCTTACAATTAAATATTCAATAGTTCCTTTAACAAAATATTCTTGTAGGGGGGTAAGAAGTGTTGGGTCCTCATAGAAATAACTGTCAATGACCACTGCGATGAAAATTACTAAATATATTTAAGGTCTGCTAAGGATACAAAACTTGGTGTACATAATGGGATATTGTGACACTAATAAAGGTTCATTTTGTTTTAAAAACCCACAAGAAGAACATCAACACTAAAATTCTAGCTGTGGATTGTGACGTCTTTCAAATAAATATTCAATAGTTCCATATTAAAATCTTTTTAGGGAGTATTAGGTAGAGAGTGTTGGGGTACCATAGAAACAGCTATCAATGACCTCTGAGGTGGAAAATACTAAACATATTTGAGATCTGTTCAGGATTTGAAACTTGGCTTAATTAATGGGAACTTGAGACGCTAACAAAGATTCTGTATATTTTAAAAACTGGTAAGAAGATCATCATTACTAAAATTCTAGCTGTAAATTGTGACGCCTTTCAATTAAATATTCAGTAGTTCCTTCTTAAAATCGTTTTTGGGGGGTAGGGCGTAGGGAGTGTTGGGGTACCATAGAAACAGCTATCAATGACCTCTGAGGTGGAAAATACTAAACATATTTGAGATCTGTTCAGGATTTGAAACTTGGCTTAATTAATGGGAACTTGAGACGCTAACAAAGATTCTGTATATTTTAAAAACTGGTAAGAAGATCATCAATACTAAAATTCTAGCTGTAAATTGTAATACCTACTTTCAAATAAAACTCAAAAGTTCATTATTAAAAGTTTTTTTGGGGGAGAGGGAACACTATAAGAACAGCTATTATTAACCACTGAGATGGAAAGTACCAAATATATTTAAGGTTTTTTCAGGATTTGAGATCAAGCTTACTTAATGGTAATTTGAGACACCAAGTACAATTAAATATGTCTTAAAATATCCGCAAGACAAACATAAATACGAAGCTTCTAGGTGGGAAATTGTGATAGATACTATCAAATAACTAATCAATAATTCATTTTTAGAAATATTTCTTTTTTTAGTTCAGGGGGATACGTGCTTAAAATTCTATATATTTACAATAGTCCCTAAAACTATAATGCAATTTACAACAGATCAAAATTATTTTATAATTACCATCATTATTAAGAGCATGATTAAAGTTACATCAAATTATTCATTACGTACTGTTCAGATAAATTTTAAAAAAATTAGTCATGGATGATCTTTTAAGCTTAATTGATGATTCAGTATCAACAAAAGATAAAAAAGAAAAATAAGAAACAAAACATGAATATTTAGCTCAAAAAGAGTTTGTTTTCTAAAGCACCGTTTTATGACAAAGTAACTTTTTTACGACAAATTGAAAAGAAAATTTCTAAGCAATTGTTCGCTCTTTATATTCGTCTCTAAATTTTAAGCGTTCGTCTTTCAGGGCTGCCATTAATGTTCTCTCATTATCTTTAATTGCGGAAACCACATACTAGAATTTAAAGACCGTTACTTTTGTTTTGGGAAGCCATTACATATTTCAGTCGAGGAAATTCTATTCTTCTTTATAGTACTTAAATGCATTTGTTTTGTAGCATTGACAGTAGCTTTAGTACAATACTAATTTAGCTTAATGAATTTTATTAGGTAAGCTTAAATATTTTCATGTAGTATTTTTTGTGCATAAATGAAAAGATGGTTATCCTCAGACTTTTTTTTTAATTAATTACTCAAAAGCGAGTTACTAAGCACTAAAAAACAGATTTCATTTAACATATTGTTTAATATGTGAGCGTTTTGAAATAAATTAAAGTAATAAGCATACTAAAGAAAGAAGTAATGGATCTTCAAAAATAAATTAGACAGATTGTGCAGATAAAATCATAATTATAAAAATTTTATATTATGAAAAAAATTGTTTAGTGAAATTTTGCTGCGAAGCTAGGAGTGTATAAAAATATTATTTTTTACTCTCTTTTTTATAACGCAATAAAAGTTTACTAATTCGAAACATTTATACTTGATATGACTTTTAAATATCTTGCTAAGTTATTATATGAAATAAAAGAAAATCATTTTGTAAATTTTAACTTAAAATTACATTTTAGGTTCTGTAGGAAAAAATATCTGTTTATCTTAATCCTAAAATTGAAACATTATATGAGGATAGAATGGCTTGTGCGTATAAAAACATGTATATTTAAGGAAATTAACCAAAATATTCAGTCAATTTAGATGATATATTTATTACTAATATTAAAATCTTACATTGTTATAAATAATATCTTGAAATGCTATCATTAGTAAAGAGAGAAAAATCAATCACAATTTGTCTCTATGTACATTCCAACAAATTTGAGACATCAACATTCCCATCTAGTGCAACCAAATCTTATCAGATCTAAATTTAATTTGAAGCTACATATGAGGTCTACATATATAAGAGGTTTCAGTTAACATAAAAGCTTTTTTGATAAACCACTATAAACTATTTTTATTACTGTTCACCAGTCAAATTCTCTGTGTAATTTTAAGTTCACTAACTTTAGTAAAGAAAATCACCTGTATGTTTTCACGGAGGTGTGTTTTTTCGGTGATCAGTTCTTATCTTAGCTAAGATGAAAAAATAGCGTGTTGTGACTGTATCACAGTGAAGAAAATATTGAGTGTGGGTTATGTATTCGCCTTTAATCAATAACTTGTTATATTGTAAGCGTTCATTTAAAAAAGTAATTTGACTTCTTCGCGTTATTATTATTTTTAAATTTTATTAAATGTATTAAAAACTAGTTCTGATAAGTTAGAGGGTAATTATATAGGCGTGTCAGAAAATCTAGAGATAAATATAACCTTCGGAGTTTATATGCAATTTATTAAAGCATTATGAAAGATGAAAAGATGTTACAACTTTGACAGATATATGGTGGTAAGCCTACTCTGGTTGTAGAACGTCATTTCCTAGATTATGCTTCATCTACAAATAAAAATTCTACTTGTTTTTGATTTATTTGTACCAAGAAAAGAGCAAAAGGCAAAATGAATCCTTATATCAAAGATGTGTTTCCGATTTTGGTGTATGTGTGGTGACATATTTTTGCATATATTCCACAAACTTAGATCATTAATTAAAAGACAATACATTTTATTATATTTTATTGTTATTATTATATAATGTGCCTTATAGAATTATACATTTTTGTTTTTTGAATAAAGTAACCATGACTCTAACAGTAAGAATCTGTATTTTCAAATTTTCACCATAGTTTTTATTTAAAAAATCCATTTTTTAGATGTTTTTAATGCAATAATACTTTTTCCATTAAAACTTCTTATAAACTTCAAAAAAATTCAGTTTTTTTATCCATTTTATGTTTTTAACTTTCTTATGGGACTTAGAAAGATTGCTTCTTACCTACATGATCTTACGCAATACACCTGCAACAAAATACATGAATGTCTCAGACGCTAGGAAGTTTTGTTGAGTTAGAGGGTAATTATATAGACGTATCAGAAAATCTAGAGGTAAATATAACATTTGGAGTTTCATATGGAATTTATTAAAACATTATGACAGATGTTGGAAAGACATTACAACTTTAAAAGATCTATAGTTGTCAGCCTACTCCGGTTGTAGAACGTCATTTCCTAGATTAGGAGTCATCTACAAATAAAAAGTCTAATTCTACTTGTTTTTGTGTCATTTGTACGAAGAAAAAAGTAAAAGTCAAAATGTACGGGGGGAATCTTTATGATCTGTTTCCGATTTTGGTGTATGTGTAGTGACTTGATTTCGCATATATCCCATAAATTTAATCATTAATTAAAAGTTAATACATTTTATTACATTTATTGTTATTATTATATAATATGTCTTATAGAATGATATATTTTTGTTTTTCGAATAAAGTAAACATGACCCGAACAGTAAGAATCTGGATTTTCAAATTTGTTTCATAATTTTTATTTAAAAATTTCATTTTTTTAGATGCTTTTAATGCAACGATATTTTCTTCATTAAAACTTCTTACAAATTTTTTTAAAAACTTGTCTTTTATCCGTTTTATGTTTTTAACTTTATCATGGATCTTAGGAAGATTGTTTCTTACCTACATAATCTTACGAAATACACCTGCAGGAAAATATATGAATGTCTCAGACGCTAGGAAATCTGAAATTGATCCACACACTATAAATTTCAAAAACTTTATCGTTGAAACGCTTATCTGGTTTATTATAAATAGTTCTCCGACAAAGTCAACGAGTTAATATAGTTCTGGCAGCTATAAAGGGTGTACCTCAGAAATTGGTAACTGAATTTTATGTCTGTTTAGCATTATTCAGATATCTTCGATTTGTGTTTCTGAAACTATAGTGAAGTTCAGAAACTTTCTGAACTTCACTATTTGCTTAGTCAAAGCGAGAAAAGTAAAGAAAATTTAATATTTATAAAAAATTGAATTCTCAAAGGCAAATTCTACTAAAGAACATCTAATATTCCTTATACCATTAGCTCGTTAGCTAATAGACAGACATTCTTCAATGAAAAGAAAAGGATTTCCTACCAAATTCCAAACAAGAAGCTTTCTATCCCATCTGATATGCCAAAGTAGGTTTCTTACTGTAAATAGTGTAAAACAGTTTGTTCAGAGGCCAGTTCCAACTGTAGATGATGTAAGAAATAGAGTACAGAGGCCAGTTTCAATTGTAGACAATGTAAGGAATATAGTACAGTAGCCAGTTTCAACTGTAGACGAACTAAGAAATATAGTACAGAGGCCACTTTCAACTGTAGACGATGTAAGGAATATAGTAGAGAGGCCAGTTACAACTGTAGACGATATAAGAAATATAGTAGAGAAGACAGTTCCAAATGTAGACGATGTAAGAAATATAATACAGTAGCCAGTTCCAACTGTAGACGACGTAATAAATATAGTCAGGTGTAGAGGAACCACTATAAGTGTACAGAATATGATCTACCTTCAGCATAGCAAAATGCTTTTAACTTTTTCATAGCAAGTTTTATGTACTCCATTAAGGGTTGCCGGAAAAGCCTTCATCTCGCCCCTACAACTTAAATATAAACATAAATAAAAAAAAAATTGGCAAAATAAAATACATTTCGTCGGATTCTGTTGTTTAATTGCTAAAAAGAAACAATGAGGAATTATAGAGAAATAAATGATCCACTAAAAGGTTAAATTAGGAGAATCATATGAGATTCAGGGGAACAAAAATGTTAATTATTCATGCATCGAGTTCTGAAAGTCTTAAAACAATATTCAAGCTAAAAATTCATTCAACTTTATTCAATCAATTCATTAACACACTTATTAATGTCACGTATAAGTGTCCTTAAAAGTTACATGAGTATGACAAAGATTAATGCTAATGACAAAAAGTCCAAAGAAATAAAGATGGCTACTTTAAGTATTTAAGCCATAATTGAAAATAGCATTCCACTCTTCTCTGCAATTTTTTCAAAACGAAAAGAATAACTTTTGATTAAATTATTTTATAGGCGTTTACTCTAGAGCAAAATTCTTCTAATCTTCTTCCCTTGCTCGAAGTATTTTAATACTTTAACCTCATTACCCACTAAAGTTTTATGACCGATAAAAAAGTTCAAACAAAGGTGAACGCTCACAAAAATGCCAAGAAATTAAACTAAGGTAGAATAATCACAGATGTGATTCTGCATTTTGGGTATAATTTTCAGGTTTGTGAGGAAAAATAAAATTATGTTTGCTTATCTTCCTAATCGATTTTCTTTCTTTAATGTTTTTAAAACAACTTTAAAAATACTTCTCTCTAATTATATTCCGTGACAAAAATTTTCCTCACTTTTCTGCAAAATTAAGATACTCTTAACATTAAAATAGCTAATATTTTTTCAGGGTTTTTGTGTTAATGATATCTTTCAATAATGTGTTTCATAACACATTAATTATTGAATCAATATTCTAATCTGTCACTTCAGTCACATTTTATTGCTCCTGTTATCCTTCTAATTGATTTTCTGCCCTTACTATTTTCTAAAACAATTTTAAAAAATTTTCTTTCTAATTACATGCCATGAACAAAACTTTCTGAAATTTTCTAAGAAATTTGGATACTTTTAACGTCACAAGAGCTTTAAGATTTTTAGTGTTTTTGCGTTAAATGCCTTCTTTAATATCGTATTTCAAAACACTTTAAATATAGAATCAATATACTAATCAGTGAGTTTAGTCGCATTTTATTCTTAGTAATAAGATTCATTATCCCCACTTTATTGTTAATGATAGTGTGCGTTGGGAAGAAGGGAGAATTAAATATTTTCTTTCAGAATATTTTTTTAATGAAAAGGGAAAAGTAATTTATAATAACAATATTTTTCCCTTTTCAAAGTATAGAAGTAAGGTTAAAAAATATAATGAATCCTCCCTCCTTCTCTACTCCCACTTAAATCAATAATAAAGTTTGGAAATAACTACTAATAGGGTTAAAGGTAAATTTACATTATTAGTGAAAGTTTAATTTACATCTTAGTATTAGTTTACTTCCTTATTAGTGGAAGTAAAATTTGAAACTGAAATAATGATTAATATACGCGTTATATATTTAAAGTGATAAAAGTCACAAATAAGCAGAAAACAAATCCTCCCGCTATCCCTACTCACATATCAACAATAAAGCTTGGAAAGAACCACTAATAAGGTTGTGGAACTTTATTAGTGGAAGTAAAATTTGTGACTTTTGTGATGAATTAATGCACTTATTATTTAAAGTGTTATAAAATATGTTATTCAGTAACAAAATGAATCATATTGTTACACTATGGTTTTGCTACAAAATGAAAATGAAGTCACGGGGACTATAAAAATACAATGCTTGGTGAGGAGTAAACTTATAAAAAAAACATAACAAAAAGACAGACAGTTTTCGTATCAATATATTTTACATACGTACTTACTATTTTTATTGAAATAATTCTACATTAACTCTCCTTGTTTTGAGGGAAAATACTACGAGAAAAAATCTAAAACTCCCATTCTTTAGCCTTGCTAAGGTTGTTTTAAAATAAAAGTATAATTTAGTGTTTCTCATCTTTTAACGTACGAGTCAAAAATAAAATTTTCTTCCATCCAAAAGCAGTAAGTATAACATCTCCTATCTACCAAAAATAAATTTAACTCTGTGTTGTTACAGGTTAATAATATACTAACCTATTTATATTAAATTATTTCCCAACATAATAACAGTAAAATTCTACAAATTTCTCTTTTAGTAGTAGTTGTAACGTATATAAAGAGCCTTAATATCAATATATTTTACATACGTACTTACTATTTTTATTGAAATAATTCTACTTAACTCTCCTTGTTTTGAGGGAAAATACTACGAAAAGAAATCTAAAACTCCCATTCTCTAGCCTTGCTAAAATCGTTTTTTAAAAAAAAAAAGATATAAATTTGTGTTTCTCATCTTTTAAAGTATGGGTCAAAAATACAATTTTCTTCCTTCCAAAAGCAGTAAGTATAACATCTCTTGTCTACCCAAAATAAATTTAACTCTGCGTTGTTACAGGTTAATAATCTAGTAACAGGTTTATATTAAATCACTTTCCAACATCATAACAATAAAACTCTACAAATTTCTCCTTTAGTACTATCTGTAACGTATACAAAGAGCTTTCATATCAATATATTTTACATACGTACTTATTAATTTTATTGAAATAATTCAACATTTACTCTCCCAGTCTTGAGCGAAAATATTAAGAGAAAAAAATCTAAAACTCCCATCTCTCTAGCCTTGCTAAAGTTGTTTTAAAATAAAGATATAACTTAGTGTTTCTCATCTTTTAACGTATGAGTCAAAAATACAATTTTCTTCCTTCCAAAAGCAGTAATAAAACATCTCTTGTCTACCAATAATAAATTTAACTCTGCGTTGTTACAGGTTAATAATTTAGTAACAGGTTTATATTAAATCACTTTCCAACATAATAACAGTAAAATTCTACAAATTTCTCCTTTGGTAATAGCTGTAACGTATATAAAGAGCTTTCGTATCAATATATTTTACATACATACTTATTATTTTTATTGAAATAATTCTACATTAACTCTCCCTATTTTGATGGAAAATACTACGAGAAAAAAATCTAAATCTCCCATCTCTCTAGCCTTGCTAAAGTTGTTTTAAAATAAAGATATAACTTAGTGTTTCTCATCTTTTAACGTGTGAGTCAAAAATACAATTTTCTTCCTTCCAAAAGCAGTAATAAAACATCTCTTGTCTACCAATAATAAATTTAACTCTGCGTTGTTACAGGTTAATAATTTAGTAACATGTTTATATCAAATTATTTCCCAACATAATAACAGTAAAATTCTACAAATTTCTCCTTTAGTAGTAGCTGTAACGTATATAAAGAGCTTTCGTATCAATATATTTTACATACGTACTTATTATTTTTATTGAAATAATTCTACATTAACTCTCCCTGTTTTGATGGAAAATACTACGAGAAAAAAATCTAAAACTCCCATCTCTCTAGCCTTGCTAAAGTTGTTTTAAAATAAAAGTATAACTTAGTTTTTATCGTCTTTTAACGTATCAGACAGAAATACAATTTTCTTCCTTCCAAAAGCAGTAAGTATAACACCTCTTGCGTACCCCAAATAAATTTAATCTGCGTTGATACAGGTTAATAGTTTAGTAACATGTTTATATTAAATTATTACCCAACATAATAGCAGTAAAATTCTACAAATTTCTCCTTTAGTAGTAACTGTAACATATACAAAGAGCTTTCGAATCAATATATTTTACATACGTAATTATTATTTTTATTGAAATAATTCTACATTAACTCTCCCTGTTTTGATGGAAAATACTACGAGAAAAAAATCTAAATCTCCCATCTCTCTAGCCTTGCTAAAGTTCTTTTAAAATAAAAGTATAACTTAGTGTTTCTCATCTTTTAACGTACGCGCAAAAATACAATTTTCTTCCTTCCAAAAGCAGCAAGTATAACATCTCTTGTCTACCCAAAATAAATTTAACTCTGTGTTGTTACAGGTTAATAATTTAGTAACATGTTTATATTAATTTATTTCCCTACATAATAGCAGTAAAATTCTACAAATTTCTCCTTTAGTAGTAGCTGTAACGTATATAAAGTGTTTTCGTATCAATATATTTTACATACGTAATTATTATTTTTATTGAAATAATTCTACATTAACTCTCCCTGTTTTGATGGAAAATACTACGAGAAAAAAATCTAAATCTCCCATCTCTCAAGCCTTGATAAAGTTCTTTTAAAATAAAAGTATAACTTAGTTTTTATCGTCTTTTAACGTATGAGTCAAAAATACAATTTTCTTCCTTCCAAAAGCAGTAAGTATAACACCTCTTGCGTACCCCAAATAAATTTAATCTGCGTTGATACAGGTTAATAGTTTAGTAACATGTTTATATTAAATTATTACCCAACATAATAGCAGTAAAATTCTACAAATTTCTCCATTAGTACTAGCTGTAACGTATATAAAGAGCTTTCATATAAATATATTGTACATATGTACTTACTATTTTTATTGAAATAATTCTACATTAACTCTCCCTGTTTTGATGGAAAATACTACGAGAAAAAAAATCTAAATCTCCCACCTCTCTAGCCTTGCTAAAGTTCTTTTAAAATAAAAGTATAACTTAGTTTGTATCGTCTTTTAACGTATCAGACAGAAATACAATTTTCTTCCTTCCAAAAGCAGTAAGTATAACACCTCTTGCGTACCCCAAATAAATTTAATCTGCGTTGATACAGGTTAATAGTTTAGTAACATGTTTATATTAAATTATTACCCAACATAATAGCAGTAAAATTCTACAAATTTCTCCTTTACTAGTAACTGTAACATATACAAAGAGCTTTCGAATTAATATATTTTACATACGTACTTACTATTTTAATTGAAATAATTCTACAATAACTGCCCCTGTTTTGAGGGAAAATACAACGAGAAAAAATCTAAAACTCCCATCTATCTAGCCTTGCTACATTGTTTTAAAATAAAAGTATAACTTAGTGTTTCTCATCTTTTAACGTGTGAGTCAAAAATACAATTTTCTTCCTTCCAAAAGCAGTAATAAAACATCTCTTGTCTACCAATAATAAATTTAACTCTGCGTTGTTCCAGGTTAATAATTTAGTAACATGTTTATATCAAATTATTTCCCAACATAATAACAGTAAAATTCTACAAATTTCTCCTTTAGTAGTAGCTGTAACGTATATAAAGAGCTTTCGTATCAATATATTTTACATACGTACTTATTATTTTTATTGAAATAATTCTACATTAACTCTCCCTGTTTTGATGGAAAATACTACGAGAAAAAAATCTAAAACTCCCATCTCTCTAGCCTTGCTAAAGTTGTTTTAAAATAAAGATGTAACTTAGTGTTCCTCATCTTTTAACGTATGAGTCAAAAATACAATTTTCTTCCTTCCAAAAGCAGTAATAAAACATTTCCATTCTACCAATAATAAATTTAACTCTGCTTTGTTACAGGTTAATAATTTAGTAACATGTTTATATCAAATTATTTCCCAACATAATAACAGTAAAATTTTACAAATTTCTCCTTTAGTAGTAGCTGTAACGTATATAAAGAGCTTTCGTATCAATATATTTTACATACGTACTTATTATTTTTATTGAAATAATTCTACATTAACTTTTCCTGTTTTGATGGAAAATACTACGAGAAAAAAATCTAAATCTCCCATCTCTCTAGCCTTGCTAAAGTTCTTTTAAAATAAAAATATAACTTACTGTTTCTCATCTTTTAACGTACGTGTCAAAAATACAATTTTCTTCCTTCCGAAAGCAGTAAGTATAACATCTCTTGTCTACCTAAAATAAATTTAACTCTGCGTTGTTACAGGTTAATAATTTAGTAACAGGTTTATATTAAATCACTTTCCAACATCATAACAATAAAACTCTACAAATTTCTCACCATTCGTACTATCTGTAGCGTAATAGAAAGAGAAAATGCTTCTCTCACATTTTTCTTCCCTTTCCGGTTATATCATTTCATATTTCCTTCGTGATACTGTTAGATAAAAAGCAAGAAGAGGAAATGAAAGAAAACAATGGAACGAAATGGTTTCTTGATGGAAAAACCCTTCTATTAATTAATTCTCTTGACAGAAAATCAATGCCAAAAGATTTTTTCCCATACAGTACTTATTTTTTGGCTCTTTTTTATCTTTTACGCCGATTTGTTCATATTCTAGTGTATAGAACCGATTAAACTATTTGAATTGTGTCTTTTCTTTGTAATAGAAGGTTTGACGTATTAAAAATATTAACTGAAATATTCGAAATTCTTAGTTTTTGACTATTACATAACTGAATTAACCAGTAAAGTTTTACGTTAATTATGCAAAATACCACTGTTGAGGCTAGACTAATTTTCGAATTTAAAATAAGAGAATTATTCTCATCTGATAATCAGTAATCAGTCGTTGAAGAAAGGGAAAGGTTATGGTTATTAAAATGCTAAAATAGATAAGTATGTTTTCCTGGTTTAGTTATATATATATATATATATATTAATATATATATATATATATATATATATATGTATACAATATAATACATACATATATATATATGTATGTATTATATATATGTATATATATATATATATATATATATATATGTGTGTGTGTGTGTGTGTGTGTGTATATATATATATATATATATATATATATAATATAATATATATATATATATATTTGTGTTTGTTTTTTATTTGTTTTATATATATATATATATATATATATATATATATATATAGTAATTAGTAACTTAAAATTAAAATAATTAAGTTACATATTTTCTAACTAATTTAGGTCTTGATACATGTAAAATATTTTTTTAAAAATATTTAAAGACCGACGAGAATTTGTTTGATAAAGTTTTAAGTTAACTATGCAAAATACCACTCTAGTAATTAGTAACTTAGAAATTAAAATAATTTAGTTACATATTTTCTAACTAATTTAGGTTTGGATACATGTAAAATATTTTTTTAAATATTTAAATATTGACGAGAATTTGTTTGATAAAGTTTTAAGTTAATTATGCAAAATACCACTCTAGTAATTAGTAACTTAGAAATTAAAATAATTCAGTTACATATTTTCTAAATAATTTAGGTCTTGATACATGTAAAATATTTTTTTAAATATTTAAAGATCGACGAGAATTTGTTTAATATTGAATTAACCAATATGCTGCTATTTATTTAAATTTAAAAGAGGATTGATTTTTAAACTAAAATTAACTAAAAGTAAAAAACATAAATGTTTTATTAGACAAATATTTATTATTTAATTTTTATGTCCATTTGTTTATGTTTTACTGAACGTAACCGATTAAAATATTTAAATTACATCTTTTCTAAACAATGTAAATTTCCAAGCATGTCAAATACTTACTGAAATATTCCCAATTCAATTTGTTTTTGACTAATGTGAGTTAAAAGAGAAAATATTCTGTTCTTAATGCAAAAATATTAAAGGGAGATATTTTTTAAAAAATAAGAATTTCATATTAACATCGAAAATGTTGTATTAGTTGAATAATATTACTACTAGAATATTTTAGAGGGTTACACAGACTTCATAAAATCCAAAAGAGCTCACAAATGTCATATTAAGTTTGTATTTTAATTATTCATTATTCATTTGTACAATATTGTTTTATCTAATTAGCAAAGAGTTTTAAGTGCATAATCATAAATACACAAGCTGTGTTCAGTATATTAAAATGACTTTCCTACATTATTTTTCATGTATAAAAACAGGCGATCCTTGATTTATATTAATTGTACTACTATTTCATTGAGGTAGAATCTCCATTTAATGAATGAAATCAAAGAAATTCTACTATATGAGGTTAATATGTTTTGTTTCTCTATTTTAAAGTTAAAATTACTTTAACAAAAAATTATTTTGTGACTCATATAATCTGCATTGAGTCTTGAACAATCATCGTTTGTTTTTACTTGAACACAAAACAAGTATACACTGATGCATGTATTACTTGATGGGAATGTTAGAGGCATCATAGCCGAAGACCTCATATACACCATAAATGTTCATCAACACAAATGAACATGTGAGTATAACAAATTCTTTGCCTGAAATTTTGACTTTCTGTTAACATTTTGTCAAATATTTTTCATCATGTGCTTTTTTCAGATAAATCCCTAAATGTTACTCAGGTTTATATATCTTTATTATTAGTTGAATGCAGATGGAGATACTTGTCTTGAAATACCTTTTAACATGCACATGCTTTAGTGATATTGCAAGCAATATCAATTCCTAGAGATGAAATAATATTTTTATAGAGTCTTTATAGAGAAATAATATGATAAAAACTTTAAGTATAGTAGGAATTAAACTTAAGTAAATTACTCTAGTGTTACAATAGGTGTTATTAAAATATTTAAAATTTTCCCGCAGAAAATATGTGTGAATAGATAACTTTATCACTTAAGTCACTCGAAACTGAAAATTTAACTTTAAAATTAAGAAATCTTCTATAAAGTAATAACGTTTCTTAGATAACTATAAATTGCAGAAAGATTTAAATTTACATTAAACCTAATACTAAATTATTCAAATTGGTATAAACAGTGCTATTTTTTTCTGCAAATTTAGAATAATACATTATCATAATAACATATAGTAACATTCATTTTAAAATTTCTCCTATTTTAACTCTTAATTAATACTTTTTTTATCCCAAACATTTTTTATGAAAAAAGTTGAATTCCTTTACTATAATTTTTTATTTTGCTTTAAACAAAAACATTGTTCAGGAACTGTTTTGTATAAGCATCTGAAAATCAAAAGTTTTTCTATTATACATAATAATGAGAGTGTAACGAGTCTTTCAATATACAAATTTTAATTTTTCTTTACACATTGAAATAAGAAAACATACTCATTTCTTGATATTTTAACGTCATTATTAGTAAAACGATCTTAGTACAAAACTGCTACTCTAATAGTCACTTTCTAAGTGAACACTGCTTCAAATTTATAAGGAAAAAATCCCCTCTTGTTATAGTCTCTACTTATCGATTAGAGCTTTGAAAGGATAATAAAAATTTTCTTACGTATTTTATATAATCAGGAAATGTTTTTTTTTAAGAAATATTAAGATAAGTGTTTGAGTTTGTACTATCTAGATTGAATATTAAAATCGATAATCAAATACCTTTAAAAATTTTCATCTAATTTTCACTTCGATTTTCAATTGATAATAAAACGCTTTTAAATATTTTTATCTAATAAAACACAGGCTTAAGTATTATACATTTTATTGTCAAGACTGATAGTTCTTGCTATTAATTAAACGTTCTCAACTTAAAGCAAACTGTCTCCCCCCCACCAAAAATATTTTAATAGTTCATTCCAAAAGCAATAATTATGAGCAGCAATAATGAAAAAGATGAGGCCCAATATAAATAAAATGTATCCATTTTGAAAATGAATGTATTGAAAAAAAATGTTCCAAAGGATTTTTTCTATTTGTTATTAACACATTTTTATATTTGTTATTAACACAATAGCTGTAAGAACTTCATGTTAATTAACAGCTAAAGATTATGAGCCGAGCTAATTATAGGATAGCTTTCCTTTTGTTTTTTATAATTTAAAATAACATCAACAGATGGGTTAAAATGTTTTTTAATGGTCGTTTTCTTAACTCTCGTTATTTTCACTGTATATTTATATGCAAATAAGTTTTTTGAGTTTGTAATAATGGGATTGAATATCACTTGGACAAACTAAGCACTTCGGTCATTGGCCACAAGAATTAAGGCGAAGGAGTGCGTTTTGCGTTTGACGAGAATTTTGTTTGAGTGAAAGAACGTCTGAGCTGAGTGGATCCTCGTAATTTAGAAGCAGGTACCAAATAGAACACTCCCAAACTTGGCCATCCAAATAGGTATAGTTTGAGAACCTGGAGGATATTGTGATCACGAATATATTTTACTTGCCCCAGTCATAATTAACGATCACGAATGGTCTTAGGCTGCTCAAGCTTCGAACTCGAAACTCTCCGGTTCCGACATGTTTTCTTATGCTGACTGAGCTACCTTGGCTCGAATGGGATATTAAAATTGATAACGAAATACAAAAATATTTTTATACGATCTTCAAAGCCAGGTTTAAGTATTAACCCCTTGAGGACCAGAACGTAAATACTATACGAGTCGACCGTTGTAAAAACCGTTGCCGTTTATGGCATCTAGTAATTAAATCTAGCATTTAAAAATTAAAATTAAACGTTCAGATCTCCTACGACGCTGGTTTCCCAATATCAACCATACATCATCTCGTGGAGCCGACGCTGGACTGATAAGGAGGAAATAGCTGCGTCACGTATAAGAGACGTTGGTAGCGAAGGGGTTAACAATCATATTCTCAAAACAGGTTAATTTTGACTGTCATTATTAATATTATTTCCAATGGGGGAGCACTTGTTTTTTTTATTTTTCATATTTACGATACTATTATAAATTTATTCACTAAAAAATATATTTTTGTTTACAGAAATCTTACGGTTGTTATTTATATATTTCTATTTATATATTTGTTTATATATTTCAATATAAAATACGAAAAGTTGGTTAAAAAATTAAATAATTTTCGATCTATTGAGATTTAACTGAATAACTAAATTGATGTTCAAAACGCCCTCTCCCGGTACAATTCCACTGCGAAATGTACCCGCACACAATGTGTTAATGCCGATTTGTTTGCACTTGTTTAAATGCCTATATACATACACATAGATTTATTTTGAGTTTTTAATTACTGGATTAAATATTAAAACAATCGATAAACAGACACCTTTAAATATTTTTTATCTAACCTTAAAACTCAAGTATTATTATCAAGTATATATCAAGTTAACTTAAGTATTATCCATCATATTGTCAAGAGCGATAACATTCGCCATTTATAAAACCCTAAAATTTTAAAGCAAACTTTTTCCAAAGAAAATCAATCATTTTTATAGTTCAGTAAAATATTACTAATTATGAGCAGGAATTAGGAAAAATATCAGTCTGAAAATGCATAAAAACGTAGTCACTTTAAAAATATTAATATTAATTGATTAAAAAAAATTCAGTCCCAACTCATTTCTTATATTTGTTATTAACACAATAGCTGTAAAAATTCTGGATTAATTAACAACCAAAAATTGTAAACGAAGCTAATTATAGGTTATTGTTATTTCGGTTTTGTTTAGTTCAAATTAACATCAACAGATGGTTTAAAAGTGTTTCTTAACGGTCGATTTGTTGACACTTGTTCAATTAACTGTAAAACAATTTGCTAATTTGTTAGCAAAACTCTTTTTTCCCTGCCAGAAAATGGATTAGTAGAACTAAATGAATAGTAAATGAACGTATGATGGAGTTAATTGATTGTATAGGAAAACCTCGTTGTAAGGATTTTAAAGAATTTGAGGCTTGGGATTTTTTAATCATTTGCATCTAAACAACACCGAATTAAAAAATCTGATATAGACACGTGATTTCTTTGTACGCCTATTAATTTATACTTATTTTTTTGCTGTACTTCCTTTAAACTTATTTTATTTGAATGTGAGATGATATCATTCAGTTCTTTTAAAAAGTGAGCAGTTACAAATCTGCTAAAATACTACCTTTTGATACACATAAAAATTTATACAATATTAATTCAACAATGATTAGAGTTTTTGAATTGACATCTAATGGTGATCTGCAGGATTAATATCTAATATATTGATATTTCCTGTTCTACAGAGTGCAAATAAGAAGTTAACCCCTTAAAGCACAGCTTTTTTGAAAAAAACAAGTAATAATAGTTTTGAAATAACAAGTTTTTTTAATGTAAAAAACACAATTTAGAACGTTGAATTAGAAAATATATATATATATTTTATACTCAAATAAGTAAGTGTTATAGCTTACAATCCCATGTAAAAAATAAATATCAATAAAACAATTGTTTTATTGATATTTATTTTTTTTTATTTCACAATGTTATTTTCAATTCTAGATTGCATTCGAGTGTGAAAAATTATAGTAACATAAAGTCAACGCCGCTCGAATTATCTCTAGTGTGCACAGTTTGGCCAGTTTAGAGCATTCGAGTTAACGTGCACGTTAAGGGGTTAATATGATCTTGGAAAATTATATGTCACAATAATTCTAAATACTTTTAACTGCTAATCATTACTGAATTAGGTCTAGCTGCGCTAAAATACATTTAACTAAGCATTTTCTTTATATAGAATGCGGATTACAATAATAATAAGGTTGAAACTTAAATATTTTTCTGAAAATTACTTTTATTTAACAAGAAAAATAAATTAAAACGTAAACTTTTGTTCGAGGTTTTAGTAATTCCACTTACAAATAGATGGCGACACTAGTTTAAAATTTTTGCAATTGGGATTCCTAGTATGTTGAATAGCGTTTTGCATTTGCGAAACTGATTTTATTTTTTATTTCTCCAATCTAAATTTTTATGATGGAATATAAAATTGTCACCGGAATAAAACCTATGTGCAATATTTTAGATCTCTGGTTAGTCAGGTAGATAGTTTAAAATGGATTTCAAAATATCAACTGACATAAGTGAAATTAAATAAATGCTTTTAATTAAAAGATGTGCAGAAGTAGATGTTACAATAGTCATATATACAAAATTCTACAAACAACATTTCGTTGTTTTTATACGTACATGCGGACTGCTAGTCGGAACTACTAAAAATTCATTAAGTGATGGTGAATATTTGAAAATGAATATTTAAAATATTAAAATTAAATTTTCTTGTATGCACAGTGAGACTTAATGATAAAACATTTTAAAATTGATTTGGTTAACATTGATATTTAACATGTATATTTCGGATTTGAAATCTCTAATTTCAATATTTCCTCTACTTTATACACAGGAATAAATGTATTCCTTGAATGTTAGAATACATTATTTCTAACATATAAAAATTACTTAAAATAAAATAGAAAATGATATAAAAAAGAAAATTTATCAGTAAAAAATGTATATTTCCCTCGAAAAAAAAAGGCCGAATGTTGGCCGATTGGTTAGGGTGCTTGCCTTTGGTACCGGAGTTCGTGGGTTCGAATCCCACTCTGGCATGGATGTTCGTAGCCGTTCGGAATCGGCTTTAAGCTGTAGGTCCCGGTCTCATTAGCCCTCGTATTGCAAGAAGTAGACCGTACCACTTCAAACCAAACCTACGAATAAAAATTTTTTATAAACATCTTTGTATTTTAAGTACAAATTGTTTCTGTATTAAATTGAATTTCATGTTATGATACGTCACACATCAAATAAAATTATTCAAATTTTAATCTTTACTGAAGAGTGAAGTGAAAGTTTTTTTAATTTACTAAATTATAAGAAGCTATCCTTTTACTTATATATAGAATTATATATAACATTCTATTGTATAGAAATTGTATATAATATTCATTATAATAAATCCTCTGCTTAATTTAAATACGCAATATCAATTTTTACGTTACATATAATAAATAGTTAATAAATATTGTTTTTAATATTTCAGCACATTTTAAAATTTATTATTAAAAAAACTATTAAATCTTACTCTGAAACTATTTTTTATATTTTTCCTAAGCATAAGCGTAAGCGTAAAAATTATGTAAAATAAATAAATATGATAATATTTACTGCATGTAAAAAATGAATGTACTTTGCTTTATGAGTAGCTTACATTTTTCGAAAAAAATTCAAATGATGTAAGAAGTTGAAATTTTGTATTATTTATTTTAAGGCGAGGAAAAACAACAAAATACTTATAAATAAAAACAATTTTTCCCGGCCCTTCCTTAAAATAATGATAACGGAAAGCGAAGGTTTTTGTTTTATTCATACTGTTACGGTCAGTGATTTATGACTACCATTAGCAATGTTGATCACTACGTTGTTATAGTCGCAGGTACGAAAACCGGAAACGGAGACGATATACTCTCACTTTCCCGTTTTAAAAGCGTTTTCTGCTTTTCATTCTGCAATGTAAAGATAAGAGTTGCTTTTTTGGGGATTTTCTTTTTACTTTATGCTGAAATGGCTGATCGATGTTTGTGGCTGTATCTTACTCTTCTGAAGACTGAAAGTAGTACTCTCCACTTTTTTTTAAAGAATGTTTCTTGAGGTATGTCATAGTTTTGATAGAGTTAGTATGTGAAATATCTGTAATGTTCTTTTCTTACAAGTAAATAATATTTAATATTTTTAACATTATGCTAACTGTGTGTTTGATTATACTAGTATAGTTTGGTTTGGGACACAACTATACATTTTTTGGAACAAGAGGACTAGTTAGATCTAGACTTACTGCGTAAAACCTATTTTCAAAGGGCTATGAATATCCATGAGAGAAGAGATAATAAAATAACAATAATGTAAAATGTCAAGGTTTTTGACTTTTTCATGTTGTTACGGTCAGTGATTTATGACTACCATTAGCAATGTTGATCACTACGTTGTTATAGTCGCAGGTACGAAAACCGGAAACGGTGACGATATACTCTCATTTTCCCGTTTTAAAAGCGTTTTCTGCTTTTCATTTTGCAATGTAAAGATAAGAGTTGTTTTTTTGGGGGGGATTTTCTTTTTACTTTATGTTGAAATGGCTGATCGATGTTTTTGGCTGTATCTTATTCTTCTGAACACTGACTGAAAGTGGTGCTTCCTCCCCTTTTTTTTTAAAAGAATTTTTCTAGAGGTATATCAGAGTTTGGATATAGTGAGTATGTGAAGTATCTGTAATGTTCTTTTTTTACAAGTAAATAATATTTAATATTTTTAACATTATGCTAACTGTGTGTTTGATTATACTCGTATAGCTTGGTTTGGGGCATAACTATACATTTTTTTGGAACAAGAGGACTAGTTAGATCTAGACTTACTGCGTAAAGCCTATTTCAAATGGCTATGAATATCCATGAGAGAAGCGATGATAAAATAACAATAATGGAAAACATCAAGGTTTTCGACTTTTTCTTCTTGTTACGGTCAGGGATTTATGACAATGATTAGCAATGTTGATCACTACGTTGTTATAGTCACAGGCACTAAAACTGGAAACGGAGACGATATACTGTCTCTTTCTCGTTTTAACACATTGATGGACAGTAGGAACAAATTAAGTTCGAAAATTAACACTACTTGTTATTGTAATTTTTAGAATATTAGAAGTATAGTTTTACTCTTTCTGCTTAAATAAACTTAATTTTGTTTAATTCAGCACCTTTAATTACGTTGCGGCTATAACCGTCATGGCGCCAGCCGACTCTAGACACTAAGTAATGGGAAGATGGCGGCTATAACAGCAAAAACTTAAAAACATAAAGAGTTTTTTTTTTTTTTTTTTTAGATTTTTTTTACTTTATGTTGAAATGGCTGATCGATGCTTTTGTTGTATCTTATTCTTCTGACGACTGAAATTGGTACTCCCCACTTTTTTTAAAAAGAATTTTTCTAGAGGTATGTCACAGTTTTGATAGAGTGAATATGTGAAGTATCTGTAAAGTTCTTTTTTTTACCAGTAAATAATATTTTATATTTTTATATTATGTTGAAAAGACAGGTTTAATGACTCAAAGAAGCAATTTTTTATGTGCAACAAAGTATTTTTGGGTATTTTACAAGAAATCAATAACAACTATAAATTCAAGAGAAAACATGATCTCTCCTTCACAACCACGTGTATACCGAAACTGCCAGTCGAGTAACAGGTGGAAAACGAAATTCAACCTAAAAAATTGTTTCAAAATTATGACACTAGGCTTCTACTTGAATGCCGATAAATGCATATTTGATCTGCTATAGCCGTGGAGTGTAAAAACGACCGTTTCGTTTTGTATTGCCGTCATGCCACATAGTAACCTTCGCTTTGAAGGCTGTAGACGCAAGTGTTCGTTCAAGTGTTAAAAGCTTTTCTGCTTTTCATTTTGCAATGTATATATATATATATATATATATATATATATATATATATATATATATATATATATATCTTTCGCAATGTATCGTGCATAAAAATTTGAACTTTAAGCTGACTTATCATCTGTTTTCTACAATATGGTTATGATAAATAAGAAATAAAGTCTAATAATTAATATAAGTTTTGAAAAAGATGTAAAATTTATTCGGAAACCTCCTTTATCAGACAGATATTTCGCCTCAAAGCGGTTAGCTCAATATAAGACAAGTTTCCTAATGTTCTGTTTAACTTTTTAAGTGGGCTACGTCATAGCTTTTTAACGCTGTGTTAATGTAATTCTTGTTAAGAGCTTTGTTTCTTTTCGTCGAGAGATATTTGTAAACTTTACTTTAATTGTGACCACAGGATAGAACTAAAGACTTTTACTTACTTTAAATATATCGAGTGAGATTTCTCTTTAACGTGTCTTGACAAACTAAAATATACTTTTTAAAGTTGTGTTAATGTAAATCTTGTTAAGAGCTTCGTTTCTTATCCTCAAGAAATATTTGTAAACTTTACTTCAGTTGTGACCACAGGATAGAACTAAAGACTTTTACTTACTTCAAACTTATGGAATGAGATTTCTTTTTATCACGTCTTGACAGAAAGCAAACTAAAGTATACTTTTTAACTTTGTGTTAATGTAAATCTTGTTAAGAGCTTTGTTTCTTTTCGTCGAGAAATATTTGCAAACTTTACTTTAATTGTGACCATAGGATAGAACTAAAGACTTTTACTTACTTCAAATATATCGAGTGAGATTTCTCTTTAACGTGTCTTGTGAAATAAAATATACTTTTTAACATTATGTTAATGTGAATCTTGTTAAGAGCTTCGTTTCTTATCCTCGAGAGATATTTGTAAACCTTACTTCAATTGTGACCATAGGATAGAACTAAAGACTTTTACTTGCTTCAAACATAGGGAATGAGATTTCTTTTTATCACGTCTTGACAGAAAACAAACTAAAGTATACTTTTTAAAGCTGTGTTAATGTAAATCTTGTTAAGAGCTTCGTTTCTTATCGTCGAGTGATATTTGTAAACTTTGCTTCAACTGCGACCACAGGGACACTAAAGACTTTTATTTACTTCAAACATATCGAGTGAGATTTCTTTTTAACGTGTCTTGACAGAAGACAAACTAAAATATACTTTTTAACATTGTGTTAATATGAATCTTGTTAAGAGCTTCATTTCTTATCGCCGAGAGATATTTGTAAACTTTACTTCAGTTATGACCACAGGATAGAACTAAAGACTTTTACTTACTTCAAACATATCGAGTGAGATTTCTTTTTATCACGTCTTGACAGAAAACAAACTAAAACAAACCCCTATAGATATTCGCAAAATAAAGAAATATTTTAAAATTACTTTAAATATTATAAAATTAATATATCAGCATGCTAAGAAATTACTAAAAGTTTTTTATATGTGGTCGACAGCTGTGATTTATCTCCATAAATACTTATTTACTTATAATGGTATTTAATTTTCCGTTAAACTGACATGATGATGATGGATAAGATCACTTTTTTCTAATTCAGCCGGAAAACTCTTTTTTCAGACTGAAAGTTTAAATCTGAAATAAAAAATTGCTATCTATTTTATGTTTGAATGAATAATTATTGAAATCCTCCACCGACATTATAAATAAGTGTCTCTTGAGGTATGTGGAAGTCAATTGCTCGTATGTATGGAAAAGTGGGTTTTAAATTAACCGACGAAAAACACATTTTCGATTTTAAATAGGTGGTCTTTTTAAAATGTTTAAGATTAAATAAATTAGTTATAAAGCTCTAAAACATTTATCCTTTAAATAGTATATGGAAATAACTAAGTAAAATTTTTAACTAGGCAGGAAGAACATCTAACTGAATTAAAAAAAATTCTAAAAGGTTATTTTTGAATTGAATTATAACTTTAAACAAATTTATTTATTCTTTACATAAGATTTAAAACATTTCCCCCAAAAAATGTTAAAACTGTTATTTACACATACGCGTATCCTTGAAACATATTGTCATGTAGTCCTCGTTTTTATTTGAGTATTAACTTGTGATCAAATGCATAGTGGGATTTTATTTTGATTGCGTTGTGTAAAAGTATTTTAGTAATAAATTTAACCACAGGTTCTGAGAAACTACAAACATAAGATATAAAAATAAACTCAAAGCTAAGTTAACAGCATCCGAAACTAGCTTAATATAAAAAAGGTAAATTTATTATAATATATATATATATATATATATATATATATGTGTACATACAAAACTGATGCTGATTTTCATAAAGTATACTTTATCAACATCTTCTAAATTAGTTATGACAATAATTTTTTAATACTTGAATAATTATGTAAATATAAGAGAGAGGACCTAATCTCAATTTCAAAATGTATGTAAAAGGGGGTACCTTTGGGGAGTTAAAATGGTGTGCCCGGAACACTGCTGGTTGATGGGTATCTATGGATCTCTCGTCGGTCTGGTCAGGGGCTTCCTCCTGAGTTTTTGGGGTGCGGCCGTGCTATTTGATGCAGGAACACTTCCTGTCGGACTTGGCTGGACTCTCGAACTCGTTCCGTCGGACTCCTCTCTTCGTCTGGACTATCGAACACCTTCTGTCGGACTCTCTCCTCGTCTCGACTATCGAACACCTTCACCTTTTCTTTTTTTCGATCTTTCTTATTTTATTAATTTCATCCTTGTCCCCTCTTCCTTCTTATCCTCCAATCGGAATAGTTGTAAAAATCCAATTGTCCTGCTTAAACTCCGCCTTGACACCGCCAACGTGGAAAACCTTATCTCTTCTAATTGGGCACTGTCCCTTAGGGACTCATAAATAACTCCACAAAGGTACATTCTTATTTAATGTAAAGGGCGGAGACGGTATTCTAATCTAGGACTGGGATCAGAACCCCGTCCGAGACCACCGTACAAGACAACAATATACGTTGAATATAAATTTATGGTCCTCTGTCTTTTTACAATGATGTGATGAGGTCAGATTTAGATCCCGAGCATTTTACTTCTTGTATGAATGAATAAATTATATAACTGATCTAAATCGCCTCATCACACATATGTGATACATTATGATATTTAACGATAGTTTAAACAGTGCATAGCAAATAATTTAGTCATTTATAGCATAAACAAACATTCATTGTAATATTTTGCAGTGTTTTAAAATCCTGGCTATATTTACTCTTAAATTCTCTCTTCATTTTATTTTTTTAATTCATTACATTTCGGTCTTCATTTATTTATTTTTTTAATTTCTGTCCTTTTCCAATATTTATTTTCCTATTCATTCTATCTATTTGTTGACTATGATCTTCCAAGATTCAAACTAAATATCTTGTTTCAATAAAAAAAAAAAACCATTTAAACTTTTACAAGATGATACACCCTTTCACTCTCTTTTAAGGAATCCTCAAGTTAATAATTATCTCTGAGTACTTTTATGAATAAAAATCTATAACCAAGAGTGTCTTATTTCAACAAAAAAAATTATGATTAAACAACATTTAAAGTTAAAAATATTCGAAAATTACGTTGCAATTAAACCTTTTCTTTATTCTTCCAATTTTTGTCGTGTATTGATAGCAAAATGGCTGTTTTAACGTTAAATGGCGACGAATCGATTACTTTCATCTCTCTTCTCTTTTTGTGTAGCTAAATTTAACAAAACGGAATGAAAGAAGTTAATTAATTAGAAGTTAACATTAATCAGGCATGGTACATGAAAAGCTTTTGTTTAATTTCCTTGAAAGGTTTCGCTCTGGTGGTTTCGATTCAATGTTTGCATCGGTGGAATGGAATAATGCTCTCTGAAGTAGAAGAGCGGAGGTCAGATTCGGGGAGTTATTCATTAGTTAGGTTTAACAAAACCTTTTCCCTGTTGTAAGATACAGAGCGAAAATTTATTTGTAGTTTCTTCATACTACAAACCGCACTGTCTTAATAAATGATTAAACTAATATATTTTTGTATTGTAATGACTGCTTATTGTAATACTTTGTCTCGGTTATAAATTGTATTAAGTTTTCTTTTATTATACATCAGTTAGATTTATAAAACCTTGCACTTAATTGCAGAATATAAAGAGAAAATTTATTTGTAGTTGCTTCATACTACAAACCGCACTGTCTTAATAAATGAATAAACTAATATATTTTTGTATTGTAATGACTGCTTATTGTAATACTTTGTCTCGGTTATAAATTGTATTAAGTTTTCTTTTATTATACATCAGTTAGATTTATAAAACCTTGCACTTAATTGCAGAATATAAAGAGAAAATTTATTTGTAGTTGCTTCATACTACAAACCGCAATGTCTTAATAAATGATTAAACTAATATATTTTTGTATTGTAATGACTGCTGACTGCCTATTGTAATACTTTGTGTCAGTTATAAATTCCATTAAATTTTATTTTATTATTCCTTAGTTAGATTTACAAAATCTTGTACTTAATTGCAGAATATAGAGCGAAAATTTATTTGTAGTTGCTTCATACTACAAACCACACTGTCTTAATAAATGATTAAACTAATATATTTTTGTATTGTAATGACTGCTTATTGTAATACTTTGTCTCGGTTATAAATTGTATTAAGTTTTCTTTTATTATACATCAGTTAGATTTATAAAACCTTGCACTTAATTGCAGAATATAAAGAGAAAATTTATTTGTAGTTGCTTCATACTACAAACCGCACTGTCTTAATAAATGATTAAACTAATATATTTTTGTATTGTAATGACTGCTTATTGTAATACTTTGTGTCAGTTATAAATTGTATTAAGTTTTCTTTTATTATTCATTAGTTAGATTTACAAAACCTTGCACTTAATTGCAGAATATAAAGCGAAAATTTATTTGTAGTTGCTTCATACTACAAACCGTACAGTCTTAATAAAAGATTAAACTAATATATTTTTGTATTGCAATGACTGCTTATTGTAATACTTTGTGTCAGTTATAAATAGTATTAACATTTGTTTTATTATTCATTAGTTATATTTACAAAACCTTCAACTGAATTGCAGAATATATAGAGAAAATTTATTTGTAGATACTACTTGATATTCCAAACCACACTGTCTTAATAAATAATTAAACTAATATATTTCTATATTGTAATGACTGCTTATTGTAATACTTCGTGTCAGTTATAAATAGTATTAAGTTTTCTTTTATTATTGATTAGTTAGATTTACAAAACCTTGCACTTAATTGCAGAACATAGAGTAAAAATTTATTTTTAGGTACTGCTTTATACTACAAATCACATTGTCTTATTAAATAATTGAACCAATATATTTTTGTATTGCAATGACTGCTTATTGTAATACTTTGTGTCAGTTATAAATAGTATTAACATTTCTTTTATTATTCATTAGTTATATTTACAAAACCTTCAACTGAATTGCAGAATATAGAGAGAAAATTTATTTGTTGATACTGCTTGATACTCCAAACCACACTATCTTAATAAATGATTAAACTAATATATTTCTATATTGTAATGATTGCTTATTGTAATACTGTGTGTCAGTTATAAATTGTATTAAGTTTTCTTTTATTATTCATTAGTTAGATTTACAAAACCTTGCACTTAATTGCAGAATATAGAGTGAAAATTTATTTGCTAAAAACCATACTACATATGGTTACACATAACCATAAGCCATACTACACAATATGGTTTGTAGTAACCATATGATACTACAAACCATATTGTGTTATTTTGTAATTGAACTCATATACTTTTGTGTTGCAATGAATGTTTATTGTAATACTTTGTGTTGATTATAAATAGTATTAACATTTCTTTTATTATTATTAGTTATATTTACAAAACCTTCAACTGAATTGCAGAATATAGAGAGAAAATTTATTTGTAGATACTGCTTGATACTACAAACCACATTGTCTTATTAAATAATTGAACTAATATATTTTTGTATTTCAATGACTGCTTATTGTAATACTTTTTATCGGTTATAAATTGTATTAACATTTGTTTTATTATTCATTAGTTAGATTTACAAAACCTTGCACTGAACTGTAGAATATAGTGCGAAAATTTGTTTATAGTTACTGCTTGATACTACAAACCCCAATGTCTTAATAAATGATCAAACTTATATATTTTTGTATTGTAATGACTGCTTATTGTAATACTTTGTGTCAGTTATAAATTGTATTAAGTTTTCTTTTATTATTCATTAGTTAGATTTACAAACCTTGCACTTAATTGCAGAATATAGAGTGAAGATTTATTTGTAGATACTGCTTGACACTTCAAACCACACTGTCTTATTAAATAATTGAACTAATATATTTTGTGTTGCAGTGACTGCTTGTGTAATATTTTTATTGGTTGTAAATTGTATTCAAATTTCATTCATTATTCTTAACTTAGATTTACCAAACATTGAGCTTAATTGGAGAACGCAGTGAAATTTTATGTATATTTATTGTTTAACTCTATTAACTACATTGTTGTAATAAATGTTTATTTATTTTTGTCTTATTCTGTCTGACTTACTTTTATCTTCTAATTACTCATTATTATAATATTTTGTGTCGTTTGTAAATTATTTAAATTTTTCCATAGTTTCTTTAATTTCCCCTTCCTTAGGTTTGATTTGGTTTGGAGAGCGAGAGTCTACTTTTTGCAACACGAGGGCTAATGAGACCAGAACCTACTGCTTAAAGCAGTTTCCGAACGGCTACGAACATCCATGCCATTGTGGGATTCGAACTCACGAACTCCGGATCCGAAGGTCAGCACCCTAACCAATCGGCCATTGTTCGGCCTTCCTTAGTTTTAATTATATCTGAATTTAATCATAGGGCATACAGCAAAAAATTATTTGTAGTTACTACTTGATGCTACGAACTCAACGGTCTCAATCAATGCTTGATATATTGTGTTATAATGACTCCTCATTGTAATAGTTTGTGCCATTTATAAATTATTTTAAATATTAAGTATTATTCAATAGTTACAGTTAACTGAGTTTTAGATTATATACCAAAATTTATTTGTAGTTGCTGTTTCATACTATTAATTGGACCCTTTTTATAAATGCTCTAATTTTTTTACTTGTTATAACTGCTTACAGTAATAATTTGTAAACTAAAACTAAAATCCTTTGCGCAATATCCCCTAGGGGCCAATCTCCACTTCCTAGACAGAGGTTTTTGGGATGCGAAGCAAAAGTCCCAGTTAGGTGGTCAACCTTACGTGGAACCCCCAGTGTTTAGTTCCTAAGCATGCTTTGGTCCTCAGTTTGTCTACCCACTGAAGGGATGAAAGGCTGAGTAAACTTTGCCCAGCCCGAGGGTCGATAATTTGTACCATTCGTAAATTGTTTTAAAATTTCCTTTATTGTTCATTACACAGGTTTATAAAATCTTGTTCAAAGTTTATTTGCAGTTACTGCTTGATACTACAAACCTCATGGTTTCTTAATAAAACTGTTTGAACTGATGTACGTTTATGTTGTGCTGATTGTTAATAGTAATACTTTGTGTCCATTGTAAATTGTTTTAAGTTTTTCTTTATTATTCATAAGTTAGATTTACCGAACCCTGCACTCAACTGCATAATATAGAGCAAACTTTTTGTGTAGTATTATTTAATACTACAAACAGATTTTTCTTAAAAAGTTGTACTGATTGTTAATAGTGATACAATGTGTCCATTGTAAATTGTTGTAAGTTTTTCTTTATTATTCATAAGTTAGATTTACCGAACCCTGCACTCAACTGCATAAAACAGAGCAAACCTTTTGTGTAGTATTATTTAATACTACAAACAGATTTGTCTTAATGAAGTTTACACTGACAAAATTTTGTCTGGTATAATTTTATATGGCAGCGAGACTTAGGTGATGAACAAAACTGAAGAGAACAGGCTCCTAATTTTTGAAAGAAAAGTCTTAAGATGCATTTCTGGAGCAGTGAAAGAAAACAACGTCTGGAGAAGTTTATATAATCATGAAATTTACATAAAATTTAGACAGCCTAACATCTTAAGAGTCATAAAGTCCTACAAAATCAGATGGCTGGGACACATCTTTTGAAAAGAGGAGCAAGAGCCTGTCAAAAAATTGACGTTTTCAAAGTTTGAGGGTAAACGCAAACAAGGAAGACCACCAATTAGGTGTATGGATTGTGTTAAGAGCGATTTGAGAGTACTGGGCATTAATAGATGGAGAAACATCGCGTCAAACCATGAGGAATGGAGAAAGCTGACAGAGAAAGCCTTGGCTTCCAGTAGGCTGTAGTGCTGCTGAAGAAGAATTACTGAATACTATGATTCACTTGTAAATTATTTAATATTTTCCTGATTTAGTTTCTTAATATATCTTAATATAATATTACAATTTTATATTCGTTAAATTTAGAAAAAAAACATGAATATAGTTTTAAAACTGATGAGGATGGTGCTGTTCTCGAGAACCCCGTCAAGGATTGATTTTAGTAAGTTTCTCCCGGTGTGGAGCAAACTCTACAGAGGCAAACTCGAGACTACCTGGAAGGACAGAGATCATTCGGGTACCTCGGGTGCCTAAAGAAGGTTAGGCCCTGAGGTGTTAAATAAACAATATTTGCTAAAAGAGAACCACAAGTGCCCTAAAATGTTTAAACGTATTAATAAATGCTGATTTTATAGTGGTAATTCATACAGGAATAAAAATTAAAGCTAAATTGCTTGGTATTTTAAAGTTATAAAGAATGTTACTTTTGGTTTGGTTTGGTTTGGAGTGGTACGGTCTACTTTTTTCAACATGAGGGCTAATGAGACTGAGACCT
>CM063501.1:18708312-18793312 GCA_032207245.1 Pardosa pseudoannulata
AGTTTTTTTCATATTTATATAGAAAATCATTCTTGAAAGAGCTCTACAGATATAAAAACAAGAATAGATAATTTGATTCACAACCACGGAGGTATCTAGAACGTTACTTAATTGTAGACTTTATGTGAATTTAATGAGAATGATACATTTGACATGAAAGCCAGCAGAGGGAGAAAAACAATTCCTTCGATGAAAGAGAAGCGTGAAATTAGGCTATAACATTAACTGCAGAAAGACAAGAATATATGCGGGAAGAGGTAGTGCCCTAATTTTACATGTCAGTCAGAATGATACGAAATATATTAAAAACATGCATTCAAAATGACGCATGCTTCTGCCAATGAGAGAAGATTACACCATACAGTGTCTTGTTTGGATGGCAGCAGATATTCATTTCAGATGACAGGACTTCCAACATCTTGGTCGCCTTGATTGCTTGACCTCGTCCAATACGAATTTTGGTTTTGGAGTTATCTGAAACTGTTTACAGTAGTCCATTTGTCGACTTCCCTGAATTAAAAATCAGTGTCACACGCCACCTTCACAATATCAACTATACACTCTGATCTCCTGTGAAACCTGGCCTTTCAACTTATAGTTTAAAACGACTGTGTGTATGTTGAACATTTTGTGGAGAAAGTCTAGGAAGTATTAAAAAAGGATTTTTTCCCTTCTGTTGTTCTATCCTGTTCTCGTTTTGGTAATCATATAATGTATTAAGATAAGCACAGCGTCATTAAAAACATTTTGGACCAATGATTTCTGATGCCTGATAAATAATGATTGATTCATGTAAACTCAGGTCAAATTCCAGGACATCTGAGAAGTGGTTCTATTTCTACAGTCAGTTGAAAGTACAAATTTCATTACAATCACTAACGCTTTCAACCAAATATACACTCTTATACATAAGTTATATATAGAGAGAGAAAGAAGGCTTCATTGAAGGCTTACCTGAATTGAAAATGAGTGTTACACGCCGCCTTCACAATATCAACGATACACTCTGAGCTGATGGGAAACCCAGGCTTTCAACTCATCGTTTAAAACGACTGTGTATATGTTGAAAATTTCATGGAGAAAGTCTAGAAAGTATTAAAAAACGATTTTTTCCCTTCTGTTTTTCTGTCCTGTTCTCGTTTCGGAGTGGTTTTGAGCAAAATGAGACTTGAAAGTTATGAATTGCAATTAATTTTGTATTTATTTGTTTTTATTTTTATTTATCTAAATTTCTAAATAAAAAATAACCCCAACCTTATTTCTGCACGTAATCATATAATGTATTAAGATAAGCACAGTGTCATTAAAAACATTTTGGACTAATGATTTCTGATGCCTGATAAATAATGATTGATTCATGTTAACTCAGGTCAAATTCCAAGACATCTCTGAGAAGTGGTTCTATTTCTACAGGCAGTCAGTTGAAAGTACAAATTTAATTACAATCACTAATGCTTTCAACCAAATATACACTCTTATACATAAGTTATAAAGAGAGAGAGAGAGAGAAAGAAAGAATTTTTAAGATTTCTATGAAACTTTTCCAAAGACAATCTCTGTCTTCCTTTTATTGTTTTATCAATATTCCTTTCCGATTCCTTTTCTGTTCTAGAGCTTGAGTTATAATTTTTAGCAGTACCTACAGCTATTTGAGACTCCTCTAAGCTCAGCTGTTCATTATATCTCCCCTTTTTATATTGATTGGATAGATCCAAGCGAGTTCCTAGCTCCCCCAAACGAGTCTCATCCTTCAATGTAATGATTATGGGTGTAATAATCATCCGATAATTCCAGGCATCCCTCCTTTTCCATTACACTTATTTGTTCCACTTAAAAAATCTACAGGTTTCTTCTTTTTTCCCCTCTAAAATATCTTTTCCTTTGAAGTCAATTTATAAATTCGTAATCTAGGGAAAGAAAATTTACTTCTATTAGATGATCGTCTTCAAAGAAATGAGGAGCAAAGATGTCTTGCTGAAATCAAGATAAAACAGATACAAATAATTTCTAATTTTCTTATCTGTACAATGTATAGTTTTAAAGTCTTTATTTTCAGATACTGCTGAGTGTTAGCTATTTTTAAAATTGCAGCAATTTCAAATGTTACTTAATTTACAAGTATTCTCTCTAATTATTCAGATCACAAAATTCGTTTGTTCTGCTTACAAATTAATGTCTACTTTAGACCTTAATCATGTAACTTAAAACAAAATGAAATAATAAATCAAAAGTACTTGTAACTTCTTTTGATTTTTATTGTAAAACCTCTTCATTAATATCGTTATTGTTATTCTTTTCAACAGTAAATTTAGTTTAAAAATCCTAACCTTAATTATTTTGAAGAAATTAAAAATATTTTAATAGCTTTAAAGTCTTTATTTTAATATATTGCTGAGTATTAGCTATTTTTGAAATCGCAGCAATTTCAAATGTTATTTAATTTATAAGACTTCTCTCTAATTATTCGGATCACAAAATTCGTTTTTTTCTGCTTCCAATTTTTTGTCTACTTTATGAATTAAGTTAGACCTTAATCATATAACTTAAAAGAAAAAGAAATAATAAAACAAAAGTACTTGTAACTTCTTTTGATTTTCATTGTAAAATCTCCTCACTGTTATTCTTTTCGACAACAAATTTCGCTTGAAAATCCTAACCTTAATTATTTTCAAGAAATTAAAAACATTTCAATAGCTTTAAAGTCTTTATTTTCATATACTGCTGAGTATTAGATATTTTTAGAATTACAGCAATTTCAAATTTTACTTAATTTATAAGTATTCTCACTAATTATTCACATCACAAAATTCGTTTGTTCTGCTTACAAATTTTTGTCTACTTAATGGATTAAGTTAGACCTTAATCATATAATTTAAAATAAAAAGGAAAAATAAAACAAAAAAGTGCTTGTAACATCTTGTTTTTCATTGTAAACTCTCCTCATAATTTTCAACAGTAAATTTAGTTTGAAAATCATAATATGAAGTATTTTCAAGAAATTAAAACTATTTCAATAGTTTTAAAGTCTTTATTTTCAGATACGGCTGAGTGTTAGCCATTTTTGAAATTGCAGCAATTTCAAAGGTTACATAATTTACAAGTATTCTCTCTAAATATTCAGATCACAAAATTCGTTCGTTCTGCTTAAAATTTTTGTCTACTTAATACATTAAATTAGACATTAATCATATAACTTAAAACAAAAAGAAATAATAAAGCAAAAGTGCCTGTAACTTCTTTCAATTTTCATTGCAAAATCGCCTCATTGTAGTTCTTTTCGACAATAAATTTCGCTTGAAAATCCTAACCTTAATTATTTTCAAGAAATTAAAAACATTTCAATAGCTTTAAAGTTTTTATTTTCATATACTGCTGAGTATTAGATATTTTAAAATTACAGCAATTTCAAATTTTACTTAATTTATAAGTATTCTCACTAATTATTCACATCACAAAATTCGTTTGTTCTGCTTACAAATTTTTGTCTACTTAATGGATTAAGTTAGACCTTAATCATATAACTTAAAACAAAAAGAAATAATAAAACAAAAAGTGCTTGTAACTTCTTTTGATTTTCATTGTAAAATCTCCTCAATTTTATTCTTTTCAACGGTAAATTTAGTTTGAAAAGCCGAATCTTAATTATTTTCAAGAAATTAAAAATATTTCCATAGCTTTAAAGTCTTTATTTTCAGATATTGCTGAGTGTTAGCTATTTTTAAAATTGCAGCAATTTCAAATGTTACTGAATTTATAAGACTTCTCTCTAAGTATTCGGATCACAAAATTCGTTTGTTCGGAATACAAACTTTTGTCTTCTTTATGTGGTAAGTTAGACCTTAATTATAAAATTTAAAATAAAATGAAATAAAAAAACAAAACTGCCTATAACTACTTATGGTTTTCATTGTAAAAATGTCTCATGTTATTTTTTCGACAGTAAATTTCAGTTGAAAATCCTAATCTTAATTATTTTCACGAAATTAAAAATATTTCAATAGCTACAGGCATATTATTTTTTCATATTTTAATTAGTATAGATATTACTTGTGTTAAGTTACGCCTTCGAGGATGTGAACAAAAGAACAGGAGAATTTTAGATTTTCAAGGTTAGGAATTAAATAATTTTTAACATAAAATAATAAAAAAAATTCTAATATAAAATAACTTAAAGAATGTGGTAAATAAAGACTTAGGAAATCACAGAATTATTTAAATTAAATAATCTTTTTTATGTGTATTATACTCAACCCAGTTGATCCAATTAATAATCGTTTTTCAGATCCTTTAATTTGACTAATTAAATCTGTTATAAGTAACGTATACATGAATTAAATTTTTTTTTACTCAATCTTTTAGCAGTTTTAGTCAAAATGGCCGAACGATGGCCGATTGGTTAGGCCGATTGGCTGGCCTTCGGTACCAGAGCTAGTGGGTTCGAATCCCACTGTGGTATGAATGTTCCTAACCGTTTGGAATCGGCTTTAAGCTGTAAGTCCCGGTCTCATTAGCCCTCGTGTTGCAAAAAGTAGACCGTTGCACTCCAAGCCAAGTTTAGTCAAAAATATTTTCAGTATTTTTGATTGCTATTAAGCAATGAACTTTAAATTAAAAATATATCACAAGATATAATATTTTTTTGTTTCACAAGGTAAATTATAGAGAAACAATGTAAAATAACTATGAGAAATAACATTAATAGAAAATTGAGTTTTGGACTACTTAGAGATGGCATTAATACTTCGATTAACTTTTTATTAGCTTTTGAAGTTTTATAAAAAAGTATCTAATTAAGAGGTGTTACATTTTATTTAAATGTTAAGAGTTTAAAACTCAATAAGATCTGATTGTTATAAATGAAGGAAAAATTTTTAACGATTTAACCGTTTCCCTGACAAATTGTTTTGAAACAAATTGCAAAAAATCACCACATTATTTATTTTATTATTAAATACGTGGAATCGAAACAAAACATAATGTGTAGGTTTTAGGTTAAATTTTTAATTTTTTTACAGTTGTAAAAGTATTTAGTTTTAATATTAGTTTACTATTCCAAGTTATCTCGGTAAATGGGAAAAGTTAAATATTAGTCTTTGTATGATAGTTTTTGAAACAAGGGACAACACACAGTGATACCTGAGATTCTTTAGACTGTTATCTGGTATCTTTTCTTACCTATGTAATCTCTTTTACTGGAGCACAGAGCAATGGAAAAGGTTAAATATTAGTCTTTGTATGATAGTTTTTGAAACAAGGGACAACACACAGTGATACCTGAGATTCTTTAGACTGTTATCTGGTATCTTTTCTTACCTAAGTAATCTCTTTTACTGGAGCACAGAGCAATGGAAAAGGTTAAATATTAGTCTTTGTATGATAGTTTTTGAAACAAGGGACAACACACAGTGATACCTGAGATTCTTTAGACTGTTATCTGGTATCTTTTCTTACCTATGTAATCTCTTTTACTGGAGCACAGAGCAATGGAAAAGGTTAAATATTAGTCTTTGTAGGATAGTTTTTGAAACAAGGGTCAACACACAGTGATACCTGAGATTCTTTAGACTGTTATCTGGTATCTTTTCTTACCTATGTAATCTCTTTTACTGGAGCACAGAGTACACTGTCGCCTTCGATTTGATTTTTTTGCAGTAGCAGGAATAACATCTGGAAAATGCCATGAGGTTAACCTGAATGGTGAAGGACTAATGCTGGGACTAATGCTGGCAGAAAACTCGTCACGATGATTTTTAGCAATTATCCTTCTTTATACATTACTAATTCACAAGCTGACGTATACTATAATACAATAGGGAAGACCAGTCTCTCTCTCAAAAAAAAAAAAACTGCGAAACCAACAAAACTGCTAATTCTGCTTCGCTCGAGTTTTCTCAGGATAATAATTAACTGCAATACATACGAACCCGGGATAACTCTGGATAATCTGGCAAACGGTTAAATTGTATGAATTTAATATTAAATAAGAAGACCATCTCATGAAACTGCATGTGTAAGACACGTGTAACTTAAGATTACGGGAATGACTTAATTATATTCATCTAAAGGTTGGTATACTATCTAGATAAGGCTGGATAAAATAACAGTTAAGATTCTGTTAACGTAATTAAATGCGATAAAGTATTAATAAAAAGGAATACATTAAGCGAGTGTAATGAATCGATAAAACAATCATGAAATTTCAAAGTTACAGATTTTGTGAATTTATAAATTTATTACAATTGGTTAATTTGGTAATATATTATTTTTTGTTTTCTCCACATGTAAATTATGTCATCTCACAAAACTAAACCTTTCCCAACCTATTAATTTTAGAGCCAGATTTGAAAATTTCAAAATCTGAGACGAATTTAGAGATTAAACTTGCGTGCAAGATACGAAATATATGTTTGCATTTCACGAATTAATGAATTTGATAAAATACTGGAGTGTTTTGAAGACACATGAAAATAAATATACAATTTCCTTTGGGATAACAAACTTAAGATAGATAGTTGTTATTCAAAGCATTTTACCATAAGAATATTAATATAGGGTTCTTTAATTAATTATATACACCAGACAGTGGAAGGAAGCACAGTTTCGTGGAGGGTGTGAAAGTCAGATGCACGCACAGACACACACATATTCATTTAATTAAAGATATGAATTCCGATTCATTAAATTGTAGAACTATTGGGTACGTATTCTTTGAAATGTAGATAGTAACAGCACACATTCATCAAAAGCTTTAAAATGAGTCTTTTCTGAAAGTTTTAATTACATAGTGTTATAGGGTTAATCGGAAGTTCTAAATTTTTCTGAATTTCATCACATAGACCTATTTGAAGAAAACTGATACATTCAATAAAAAGGAGGGATTTCCCACGAAATAATACACGCAAAAAATGAATTTCTACTGAGTATAGGACTTTTTAATATAACATAGCTTAAACCTATCATTTCCAAATTTTTCTGAAATTATAAACCTGTAGCTTATAGTTTTACTGATTACAGGGAGGAAAGAAAGAGATATATAATGGTTAGAAGTATATTTAACATGAAACGTCTTTCTTATTATTTGTAAACTTTCAAATCTAATACTTTCTAATAATATCTTGAGATTAGAATTTTGATATTCAATTGATAAAAAACTATATTTCCCTGTATCAAAGAGTTACATTATAACGCCGTCGTTTCCAGTACGGAGAGACTGACCGAAGGGGAGAAGTGATTCCATCGACCTTCATTTTAGACCTGGTTGGATGGGTAGGGTTTACTACCCTCCTTTTCCCCATGAAAGGCAGTTAAGGTAGCCAGTTTTTTGCCCCCTCCGAGTGTTCCACTTTTACGTAAGTTAATAATCTGTTTATGTACACCACTTATTTCCAATTTTTTCTGAAATTCTACCCATAGACTGACATTTGAAGAAATCGTAATACATTTAATAGAAAGGAGGAATTTCTTAAATAATATGCGCAAAAAAAAAGAGTTGCTGCTGAGTATAAGACTTTTTAGTATAACAATTTTAAATGCAATATTTTTAATTTTAAATGCAATATACTTTTTCTAATTTTAGAAATAAAATTCAAACTGATTAAAAACTTAAAATAATGCGTGTAGAAGTAAAATATGGAAAATACAGTTTTTAGCTGAAAAAAAAACAATTTTTAAGGTTGTCATTCCCCATAAGTGTTTGAGAGGGAGGTCAAGACACTAACAGAAATTGATGAGGTACCTCTTCATATACACAATCTATTAAGAAAGAATATTTACTTTATATACGATGTTCAGTTACAAAGATAGTTAACACTATCATTCAATATAAAAGTGAATTCACAGATTATGATTGAAAAACTGCGATGTATTTTTGCACAAGTATTTGGAAGTGTCAAGAAAATTCCCTGTATAATAATAGCCTAAGTTATATGTCCGTCTGTCCTCGAATTTATGAAGTGGTTGTACCTGGAAAGGATAGAAGCATCCATATTTGTTTTTTGTTGAGTTAGGATTAGCAACGTTCGAAATCCACCCCTTACCCCCTTTTCTAGCCTTAATGCTATTATTTCAAGCCCTATTTTCCCCTATTAGGAGTAGGCGATAAAATTTATCAATTTATCACATAATAAATAGGTAAAAATAACATTTTTTTTCTAGCATTATAACGTCATTCCTTTAACCATCTCATTTAATCATTTCTTATTTTAAATTATTTAAATATCGTCTGCATTATTTTCATACGTTTTATCAATGAACATAGATATTACGTAAATAATTTTCTTTTATGCTTGGCTTACATAATAGATTAGGTTAGTATGAGATAATTTTAAATTTAATCATCGAGTACTTTTTGTTGCAACGAATATTTTATCACCGGTATTAACAATAAATTCTATCTACCTTCAGGGTGTAGTGGAAATGATAGTTTCATTCCCTTACTTCCATTAATTACTGTAGCAAAAAATTGGGAAGAACTCAACGATAATTTGACTAAGCTAAGAAAACTTTGTATTATCTTTCTAAGTGAAATTCAACTTAATTCTAAACTGCATTCCCACTTTAGAGGGGACTTTAGAGGAGTATGAAGAAATTATTGAGCGTGTACCAGATAATTCTCAGCCAAAAAACAAACCATTTTTTATCTGCCTTATAGAGTACTTTACATTAAAAATTTTACTGATCTCGTCATATGACGGGCTATGTGCTGGTAGAAACCATAAAACGCAGTATGTGAATTCAAAACTGGATCAGAAGTGGGGATCATTTAAACGCCCATTTTCAGTGTCAATGCGGGGAATATATCTATAATTAAATTACTGTCTCCGGTTAGGATGATTTTGGAAATATATTTCAAACTATTTTAAAACTTTAGATCTCGTGGTTTTTTAAACGCTAAATATGGAAAATTTTAAATGGAAAATTTTATATGAAAAACTTTTAAATGAAAGAATAATTTTTTAGATAGTCATTCTCCTTAAGTAAAGGTGAGGGAGAATAAATGACTGATGCACCAGTTCTTAGGTACAATTGATTAGGAAAGAAGATTCACATAATACACGATCTTCAGTTATAAAGATAGTAAAAGAAATCAGATAGTATAAAAGTAAATTCCCAGATTAAGATCAAAAAGTAGGATGTATTTTTAAGCAAGTATTTAGACAAAAAAATAAGTATAGTAAAATGAAGCACGGGCATTGAAATCTAACTTAATATCTTAGTACTTAGTTTTCTAAAATAAGCAGAAAGAAACTTATGAGGAAAGTAAAACCAAAGACATAGTATGAAAGGAAATTCCCAGATTAAGATCAAAAAGTAGGATGTATTTTTAAGCAAGTATTTAGACAAAAAAATAAGTATAGTAAAATGAAGCACGGGCATTGAAATCTAACTTAATATCTTAGTACTTAGTTTTCTAAAATAAGCAGAAAGAAACTTATAAAGATAGTAAAACCAATCAGATAGTATAAAAGTAAATTCCCAGATTAAGAGCAAAAAATAGGATGTATTTTTAAGCAAGTATTTAGACAAAAAAAAGTGCAGTAAAATGAAGCACAGGCATTGAACTTAATATCTTAGAACTTAGTTTTCTAAAATAAGTAGAAAGAAACTTATAAAGATAGTAAAACCAATCAGATAGTATAAAAGTAAATTCCCAGATTAAGAGCAAAAAATAGGATGTATTTTTAAGCAAGTATTTAGACAAAAAAAAAGTGCAGTAAAATGAAGCACGGGCATTGAAATCTAACTTAATATCTTAGTACTTAGTTTTCTAAAATAAGCAGAAAGAAACTTATGAGGAAAGTAAAACCAAAGACATAGTATGAAAGGAAATTCCCAGATTAAGATCAAAAAGTAGGATGTATTTTTAAGCAAGTATTTAGACAAAAAAAAAAGTGCAGTAAAATGAAGCACAGGCATTGAACTTAATATCTTAGAACTTAGTTTTCTAAAACAAGTAGAAAGAAACTTATAAAGATAGTAAAACCAATCAGATAGTATAAAAAGTAAATTCCCAGATTAAGATCAAAAAGTAGGATGTATTTTTAAGCAAGTATTTAGACAAAAAAAAAAGTGCAGTAAAATGAAGCACAGGCATTGAACTTAATATCTTAGAACTTAGTTTTCTAAAATAAGTAGAAAGAAACTTATAAAGATAGTAAAACCAATCAGATAGTATGAAAGGAAATTCCCAGATTAAGATCAAAAAGTAGGATGTATTTTTAAGCAAGTATTTAGACAAAAAAAAAAGTGCAGTAAAATGAAGCACAGGCATTGAACTTAATATCTTAGAACTTAGTTTTCTAAAATAAGTAGAAAGAAACTTATAAAGATAGTAAAACTAATCAGATAGTATAAAAGTAAATTCCCAGATTAAGAGCAAAAAATAGGATGTATTTTTAAGCAAGTATTTAGACAAAAAAAAAGTGCAGTAAAATGAAGCACAGGCATTGAACTTAATATCTTAGAACTTAGTTTTCTAAAACAAGAAGAAAGAAACTTATAAAGATAGTAAAACTAATCAGATAGTATAAAAGTAAATTCCAGATTAAGAGCAAAAAATAGGATGTATTTTTAAGCAAGTATTTAGACAAAAAAAAAAAGTATAGTAAAAATGAAGCACAGGCATTGAACTTAATATCTTAGAACTTAGTTTTCTAAAATAAGTAGAAAGAAACTTATAAAGATAGTAAAACTAATCAGATAGTATAAAAGTAAATTCCCAGATTAAGAGCAAAAAATAGGATGTATTTTTAAGCAAGTATTTAGACAAAAAAATAAGTATAGTAAAATGAAGCACGGGCATTGAAATCTAACTTAATATCTTAGTACTTAGTTTTCTAAAATAAGCAGAAAGAAACTTATGAGGAAAGTAAAACCAATCAGATAGTATAAAAGTAAATTCCCAGATTAAGAGCAAAAAATAGGATGTATTTTTAAGCAAGTATTTAGACAAAAAAAAAGTGCAGTAAAATGAAGCACAGGCATTGAACTTAATATCTTAGAACTTAGTTTTCTAAAACAAGAAGAAAGAAACTTAGAAACATTTATTTTATTAAATTTAAAGTTAAATGCAACGGAAAAAATAAAAACACCGGAAGTGGGGTTAACTTTCGATGCCAATGGAGCTAATAAACCTCTAATTAAATTAATATCTCAGTTTATGATATTTGTAAAAATTAAACTTAAACTGCTTTCTAAATTTAAAATGCTGTAGTTTTTTAAAATGCAAACAGTGGAAAATACAATTTTTTTCTCAAAATCATTTATTAAAGTAGTCACCCGGACATCGAACTCCTGACAGAAACAATCAGAAATAATCCTGACAGATACATCACTTTTTAGATTAGGAAGTTATTCTATATTATACATTTATAAATTCTTATATATATTACATTTTATATTCTGTTTCCATTTATATATTCTTATAGTAGAATTCTTCTTAGATCAGGAGAGAAGATTTAGATATTACGCAACTACAAAAGGTTATAAACATAATCCTCTAATATAAAATCCTCTAATATAATCCTCTAATATAAAATCCTCTAATATAATCCTCTAATATATAAAAGTAAATTTACAGATTATAAACGAAAAATTATGATGTAATTTTACAAGTATTTGGAACTAACAAGATAAAAGAAAAATATTTTCCTATCATAAATAAGAAACCTATCTCAAGGAACTGTTTCTGTAAGACTTGAATAACCGAACATCACAACAAGCACTTATATGAAAAAAGTCAAACCTTTCATGAGTCAAGAAATCAACTTTTTAATTAGAATACAGAACATAAATATCTGGAAAAATCCCTTTATGCCAGTATGCAGATTAAATGCCTTATTAATCAAAAATTTTCAAAACTTATAATCTTCCGGAATTACCTTTACTAAAATGCAATAAAAAATTAACAAAAAAATATCATTTGTATGGTAATTTAAATCAAATATCTTCCATCAAAAAAAGTAATTAATTATGAATAGCCATTTCAAATACTGGTAAAGTAAAAATATACTTAAATAACCTTTACACGAGGACCATTTTGTGACAACAATTTTATGGTATGGAAATTCCTGAAAGAATATCAATAATGCACTATTTTTTATGATTATAATATTAGCTGAGGAATAGCAGTACCTTTTATTTTTGTCTCGCTAAATAAGTTGTGACGTTCATAAGCCGCACGCTTATTAGATTAATGTAGAGTTTAATTAATTTCATTTTCCTGAAGGAATTGCTCACTGTATCGTAATTAATTTTTGGAAGCATTGACTGTTTACTGCAATTATGCATGAATGAAAAGATGGCATTAAATAGCTCGTGAAAGTTAATGGAAACATTTGCCGGAAAAGCGGTATTTTCCTGCCCTGTGTTTTTATTCTTTTAGAGTGAGAAATATATATCTAACATATTCGGAAAAGGGATGATACATTTCATATCATATAAATCTAGTGAAACTTTTCTCGCATAATTTGTGAAGACAGCACTGAAATTATAAGAGTTGCTTATTTCCTTTGTATGATGTTTCTCCTTGAAATTAATTTTGTTATACTAAACAGGATTTTCAATTCATGAAACAAGCAATGTTTAACATATGGGTATACAAAGATGAATTCTTTGATATAAAAATTAGTATTTAAGAATCATTGAAATAATGAAATTCTTATGAGCTTCATACAATATTTCACCTTCAAATTAATTAGTAGAATTAAACATGCTGTTTTATTTTTGAATTATGCAGTGACAGCACTGAAATTATAAGAGTTACTTATTTCTCTTTATATCATGTTTCCCCTTGTAATTAATTTGTTATACTAAACAATATTTTCAATTCCTGAAACATGCAATTTTTAACATATGGGTATACAAATATTAATTCTTTGATAGAAAAATTAGTAGTTGAGAATCATTGCAATGAGCTTCTTATGAGCTTTATACAATGTTTCACCTTCAAATTAATTCGTAGAATTAAACATGCTGTTTTATTTTTAAATTATGTTGTGACAGCACTGAAATTATAAGAGTTACTTATTTCCCTTTATATCATGTTTCTCCTTGTAATTAATTTGTTATACTAAACAGGATTTTCAATTCCTGAAACATGCAATTTTTAACATATGGATATACAAAGATTAATTCTTTGATAGAAAATTTAGTAGTTGAGACTCATTGGAATTAAGATCTTATGAGCTTTATACAATATTTCACCTTCAAATTAATTCATCGAATTAAACATGCTGTTTTATTTTTAAATTATGTAGTGTCAGCACTAAAATTATAAGAGTTACTTATTTCCTTTATATAATGTTTCTCCTTGAAATTAATTTGTTATACTAAACAGGATTTTCAATTCCTGAAACATGCAATTTTTAACATATGAGTATACAAAGATTAATTCTTTGATAGAATAATTAGTAGTTGAGAATCATTGCAATGAGCTTCTTATGAGCTTTATACAATGTTTCACCTTCAAATTAATTCGTAGAATTAAACATGCTGTTTTATTTTTAAATTATGTTGTGACAGCACTGAAATTATAAGAGTTACTTATTTCTCTTTATATCATGTTTCTCCTTGTAATTAATTTGTTATACTAAACAGGATTTTCAATTCCTGAAACATGCAATTTTTAACATATGGATATACAAAGATTAATTCTTTGATAGAAAATTTAGTAGTTGAGACTCATTGGAATTAAGATCTTATGAGCTTTATACAATATTTCACCTTCAAATTAATTCATCGAATTAAACATGCTGTTTTATTTTTGAATTATGTATTGACAGCACTAAAATTATAAGAGTTACTTATTTCCTTTATATCATGTTTCTCCTTGAAATAAATTAGTTGTACTAAACAGGATTTTCAATTCATGAAACATGCAGTGTTTAACATATGGGTATACAAAGAATAATTCTTTGGTAGAAAAATTAGTAGTTGAGAATTATTGAAATTATGAGCATTTTATGAGCTTTATACAATATTTCGCCTTCAAATTAATTCATCGAATTAAACATGCTGTTTTATTTTTGAATTATGTATTGACAGCACTAAAATTATAAGAGTTACTTATTTCCTTTATATCATGTTTCTCCTTGAAATTAATTTGTTATACTAAACAGGATTTTCAATTCCTAAAACATGCAATTTTTAACACATGGGTATACACAGATTAATTCTTTGAAAGAAAATTTAGTAGTTGAGAATCATTGGAATGAGCTTCTTATGAGCTTTATACAATGTTTCACTTTCAAATTAATTCGTCCAATTAACCATGGTGTTTTATTTTGAATTATGCAGTACTAAAACACATAATGTGATAAAGATGAATTTTTTTGTTGGACACAGAAGTAGTTTAGAATTACTGAAATTAGAGTTATTTTCTTCATATCATGTTTCCCTTTTAAATTAATTTTGTAAAATGAAACATGATGCTTTTTCTATGAATCATGTGTTATTATAACACCTGGATTGGTATTTTTAAATATAAATTTAAATTTAAAATTACCATTAGTTTAATGATTGTTTTAAATGTTTAAAGATTTTTTTAATGTTTTTTAATAATTGTTTCAAATTTTTGTGGTTAAAAATATAAATATTTTACTAACGAATTCGAAAAAAATTAAGAATTTACTATGCTTACTTTATATTACTACTATTTTTAGAAGTTTTAATAATATTTTTAGAAGCAACATGATTTACATGTAAATAATTTATATATACAATTTAAATTATGTATACTGTACAATACTGTCAATTATATTTGTGAAAAGATATTAATTGGGAATGCATAATTTTTACTTATATTTTGAGCATAAGAAGAACATGTTGTATTCTTTTTAACTTATTAACTTTTAGTTTGTAATCAGTAAGATATAAATTTTATATTCTACTAATCATACTAATTTTTACATTCTACTACAGAGGGTAAATAATTAAAATAAATAACTAAATCCTAAAAAAAATTAGTTTTTAATTTAAAATTAATAAAAAATTTTCAGTTAATGCCCATTATACATTTTTAATGGAAGCTAGTTCTTGCAGTTTAAAAAAATTGAAAAAAATACTTGTTGAAAAACTGATTTTAAGATATTTTAAAAACTTTTCTGAAAGCTATTTTTGTTCATTTTTCGCCTCATAAATAGTCGTGAGATCCCTTAAAGAAGGGAAGGATTTTTAGAAACAGCAAATACTGTCATATTTGAACAACTTTTGGCCATTATAACATACGTAGGTAGGAAGTCATTTCGAACATCGTAGCTGCAGTTCAGCTCGGTGTCCAATCGTTCAATTAATGACTTACAGTGTAACGGAGGGAATGGGCAAATAAAACCCTTCAACATTTCCCCTACAACCCATCTAGGGTAAGGTTATGAGAGGGGTCACTCTTTTTAGGGTTATACTGGTACTCGGATTCCTTCATAAAGTGTAAATTTGACTTCTGAACGCAAGGCTGTTATAATAATGGGGGAAAATTTTCCCCAGTGTTCAGTAAAACGCTCGAAAATGGCAAAAACGCTAATGACTAATAGACATGGCGTTAATAAAAATCGTTTAAATGGTACCATGAATACTCATACTGCATTTGTTACAACTCATTACTCAAGAAATACATCCATGGCCATTCTGAATTGAGTTATTTAATTAATATTATTATACTTTTGAAACCGATGAATAATTTGAGAGTCAGTGCTCTGAACCATAGGTGTTAGGCATCTAACACTATTTTGTATATATTAGTTATATATATTAGTCATATTTATTACTGTGTTTAGCTATTAAATCCAAATGTTGTTTCCATATTTAGAACATAATAACATTAACCCTTTATATCTTGAAGTAATTTACCATCAACTTTCTTACTAGATTTTTGCATCATTAGATGTTTTAATGGAGAATAATCATAGAAAAAAGAAAATTGATTTTTACTGTGTTTTACTAGTTAATTTTGCAGCATATATATATATATATATATATATATATATGTATATTGTAACGTCACAGCTCTAAAATAGGTAATTTTGGTAGCGTTATGATCGAGCTGGGTTCTTCATAGGCCTCATGAGGATGACACATCGAACACAAGCGAGGTGGAGATGAAAGAAGGATTTATTCTGGTATATACAAATATTTACATCATTTACATTCTCGGCAAGGCTCATTCTTCCTCGCTCGCCGGACGACTCCCAGCTTCTTCTCCCCCACCAAAACGACGCTTGGCCCTCGTGACGTCACTCGAAGAACCCCCACACCCCTTTCGGTCTTTTCTCGAGGAGAGGTTAGGGAGGAGGGAATGGAGGCGTGGGGACCCCCCAGATAGCAAAGAACACGTTCGACTGACATCAGAGCGAGCCGTAATACACAAATATATATTAAAGTTTTCCGGTAGCGTGATGCTACAGCATATGTACATACATATATATATAGTATATATATATATATATATATATATATATATATATATATATATATATATATATATATATATATATATATATATATATATATATATATATATATATATATATATATATATATACATATGTGTATATATATATATATATATATATATATATATATATAAATATATATATATAAGAATATATATATATATATATATATATATAAACATTGATACGTACACACACACATATATATTTGTGCGTGTATGCGTATGTTTAAACATATTTAAATGTTTAGCTGAGATCGTAGTATATATAATTTTATTTAATTTTTATCTAGTATATATTTTATTTTTGTCCTAATTTAGCTTTTGGTTTACATTTTATTTTTGTCATGAATAAACTTTTTGTTTAATTATGCCAATCTAACTATTTTTAGCTTTCCAAAAGTAAAATACATTATCAAGGAGGACCTACTTTACACCTGTTCTTCCGGTCCATTTCTACTTTATCTTTCAGAAAAGTTAAACACATTCTCATATTAGCACATTTATAGAAATATACAGTAAACATACACACGCATGTATCAACTTATGTACTTGTATTGTTTACTGACATTATTCATTTAATGTTTCACAAAGGTTATATGATATCAAAGAACAAATTTTGAAACCTATTATACGTTGATATGAAATAAATAAATAAAATAAATTTATTGATATTGAATCAGTTTCATATTAAATTTAATGTTTAACCTTTAGCTCTTTAATAGTTGTTGATGTCAAGAACTGACAAAGAAGTATTATAAATACTTGACGAAAGAACTTCTAACCTTATCTTCTAAACAAATGTTATATAATACTAAAGAACAAATTTTAAAACCTATGATACGTTCATATGAAATAAATAAATAAAATAAATTTATTGATACTGAATCAGTTTCACATTGATTTTAATGCTTAACCTTTAACTCTTTAATAGTTGTTGATGTTCAGAAGTGACAAACAAGTATTATAAATACTTGACGAAGAACTTCTAACCTTCTCTTTTTCACAAAATTTATATTATATTAAAGAACAAATTTTGAAACCTATTATACGTTCATTTGAAATAAATAAATGAAATAAAATTATTGATATTGAATCAGTTTCACATTAAATTTAATGTTTAACCTTTAACTCTTTAATAGTTGTTGATGTTAAGAATTGATAACTGATAAAGAAGTATTATAAATACTTGGCGAAAGAACTTCTAATCTTCTCTTCTTCACAAACGCCATATAATATTAAAGAAATAAATTTGAAACCTATTATACGTTTATATGAAATAAATAAATAAAATAAATTTATTGATATTGAATCAATTTCACATTAAATTTAATGTTTAACCTTTAACTATTTAATAGTTGTTGATGTTAAAAACTGACAAAGAAGTATTATAATTACTTGACTAAAGAACTTCTAGCCCCCTTTTCTTCACAAAGATTATATAATATTAAAGAACAAATTTTGAAACCTATTATGCGTTCATTTGAAATAAATAAATAAAATAAATTTATTGATATTGAATCCGTTTCACATTTAATTTAATGTTTAACCTTTAACTCTTTAATAATTGTTGATGTTAGGATCTCATAAAGAAGTATTATAAATACTTGAAAGAACTTCTAACCTTCTCTTCTTCACAAAGGTTATATAATATCAAAGAACAGAATTTGAAACCTATTATACATTCATATGAAATATATTAATAAAACAAATTTATAGATATTGAATTAGTTTCACATTAAATTTAATGTCTAACCTTTAACTCTTTAATAGTTGTTGATGTTAAGAAATGACAAAGAATATAAATACTTGACGAAAGAATTTTTCTATATTTGTAGAGAAACAGAAACTATTTCTTTAACTATTTTATCAGTCTTTTATTTTTGTTATCGCTCTTGAGCACCTGAGTGATACAAACACAGCTATCCTTTTAACTGCCCCCACCGCATTACATTTAGCTACATTGTAACAGATGGATTCAGGTAGAGATTTACTTCTCACTTAGTTTTTCCACTTATAATAACTTTCATACATCTTTAGGGCTTGAAGAAAATAAAATGGAAGGAGAAACGTTCTCGTAATGGTTCCTTGATGGTTTCTTGGATCTCCTGATTAATTCTTTTGTTGTGTGATGAAAACGGTTGTTCGATGTTCATTCAATTTTTTTTGTTTGTTTCATATATACAATCGAATCTTTTTATAGATTTCTTTTTGGCTTTTCTGATTTTTTTTTCCGTTCTGTATGATAAAGGTATTTTCTTTGGTAGGGTTGGAGAACAGTGTTATTATTTCGTGATTTGGGGGTTAGCCACCGAAAAAGAAAAAAAAAGTATTTTGAAATCGAAATAGCAACAATAAATTTGATTTTCTTTAAATGACTTTATCCGTTATATGAGTTTCTAGATATGTAATATATAATATTTTAATATCTTAGAAGAAAAAATATTCAATAATAGATATAAAATTTTCTTAGATTAAAAATGTATTTTATTCTAGTATATTTCTGTAAAAGAAAATGTACAAGAGTTTTTAGTCAAACTCTTAAATATAAATATCCTTTAAACTATAATAGACATATTAAACACACACGCACACGCACACACACACACACACACACACACACACATATATATATATATATATATATATATATATATATATATATATATATATATATATATATATATATATATATACGAAACATAGCGGTGGACACGCTATGTCTCTATAATGGACCTCAGTAGTTGCGACCGAATTCATGTTGTGGTGGTGGAGAGAATGACAAGATTTTTCAAAGGATAATTAGCAACATCTTTATTTGGTCATCTACTACATTGAACTCTCACGAAATTATCTATGTGGTCTCTTAGAACCTTAGGGGCGCCACTAGCATGTAGAAGTAATTCTAGGTGCGGCAAATCAAAGCTGTTTGAAATTCGAGGCAGAGCTATCTTATTACAAATGACAATGGAGAATATTTTGCCTTTACTAGACAATTTAGTAAAAATATTATTGTACGTTTAAAGAAACCTGTCTTTCTTTCCCTTCATCTAGAATAGGTAAGATTTATTAAATTCCTTATAATTACCTTTTATATTTAGGTCAAACATAACAGTAACCTCAAATTATGACGTTTGTTTGAATTATAGCATCATGGTCATTGTGCCACTAACCGAAGTTTAAATTTATTGACATATTGCTTTGGGTTGATTTTGAGAAACTACAAAATCTCATATTAATATTTGAACTTAAAGAGTGTCAATTCAGCCAGATTCTTTTGTGATTATATGGTCACATTTTGGCTGACTTTTGCAATTTGGTAATTCACATATTCTATCGAAATTCCATTTTCAAGTGCGAATTATTAGCATATTGTGAAACAAACTCCAATATTAAAATGTATTATAATATCCAGCGACTGCTGTAAACAATTCTTAATGTTTATTTTATTTGATATGGTGCAATTAACCTGATTTTTAATTACAACTGAAATAATTTGGTAAGGTAATTCAGCTTTTGTAAAAGTAATTGACTATTATAGGTCTAAGACCTTTAATAACAACTTACTAACTATTAAAATTCCCTTACCTTTTTTAATGACAGCCATTTTTAAACACATCTTAAATGGAGTTTTGATTTTACTTAACGGATATTTTTGATAGTTTTATGTATTAATAAAGCAATAAAATAAAAAAAATATTGTTTAGTAATCTTACACTTTATTACTTTTTGTAATATTTAAAAATACATTAATAGTAACTGTGTTTAAAATATACAATCTTTTTGAAGTTTCCTCTTTGTAGCACTATGTGCATACATTAATTATAAATAACTGGTAAAATTCAAGGACAAACATTATGAATGTTTTACTGGATGCATAAAGAAATGTTCAATAAATCTTGTATGCTGCAGATTGCTGACGGATATGATTGGTTATTAATAACTGACAACTCTAATTACAAAAATGTACATTCACAGTATTGCACGTGAACAGCGAAATGATGCTAAATTCCCCGAGATTGACTACATGAGTCAATTTTCAACATATTTTTGATATGAATGCATATAATATCAAATAAGTTTTTAAGAAATTTTTTTTTTACATACCCGATTTTAAACTTCCTTTCTTTGGTGTATGGAATAGTTTCCTTTAACGATGTAATAGAACAACAAGAAATGGTCAAATTGAATTAGTTGAATTTTTTAAGTCAGTATAAGGAATTTAATTTATTATCTCTATCATATAGGCCTAAACCATATAAGACGTAAGAAAATGTCATTGCAGTTACTTTATGTTATGGAATCGTTAGATTACTTAAACAAATTGTGACATTTTTGAAACCTTAAGATAAGTTTTATTTAATTTTTGAAAAATTGTAAAAAAAAAATGTGTTGTTACTTTCGAATTTTACTTGCACATATTGTCATTTTACGGGATTGATTAAAAGGAAGAAATTTTAATCTCAACAGTGAACATTTGATGATATCAAAGACTTTAGAAACTACTACAAAACGTACGCGTTTATACGAACCAAACGCAGACAGACACTGCTTTATTATAAATTTTATATTTTACTTTAAATATAAATGTATAACATTACATTTAATTATAAATGACTGTTACTTACAGTGATAAAGATTGTAAAAATTTTGCTAGACGTGTAAAAGAAAGCTAAACTTTATCTATGCATGCAAAACTTATTGAAATCAATATACAGGTTTGAGGATAATAAAATATTTCTAAAATTCAATTATGTTATTTGTTCCTCTAACATCTAACATTCAGCTCTTTTATTTTAGAAACTAAAACTATATCAAAACATAAGAGATTTTTAAATAAACATTTTGATAAAAACTGTTAGGGTCTTAAAAAGTTATCAGAATATGTATTTTTATGATGAAAAGGAGCTTTTTAAACACAGTCTGTTGATATAAAAACATAAAATACAAAGTTCGAGTTTTTGTTAGAGTGTTTGTTTGAGGTTTGAACGTTTTTCTCTAATGAAGAGTCTTGAATTAATGAAATAAAGCGTGAAAATGGAAAGGCATAAGAAGTAAATTAAGCATGAAGTTTTATATTTCTTTTTAATTGTTCACTTATTATTCAGTAAAAAGCCTAATAACGAAGAAAAATAATGCTTGTATTGCAAAAATTTAACAGCTGAGCAGCAAATAAATATAAAAAGATATTACTGCAGTAAATAATAATTTTTTTGAGAATTTTTACGTATTGGATACAGGTTTAGACACATAAAATAAGACCAAAAAATAATCTGCAATTTCCTAGAGTTTTTATCCCAGTAATTCACAAAACTTAATGAAATAAAAACATTTTTGTTGGTAACAGAAATATTTGGATGACATCCACATTGAAAATTCAATACCAAACAAATATGATTTGTATCATACTTTCAGAATCTATATATTCGTAAAAGTTGAGCTGTATTCTCTCTCGGCAGAAAATGATTAAATAGAACTTATTCAATTTGGACTTCAAAACTTTGTAAGAAAACTACCACAACAAGGAAATGTTCTATACTCTAGTTTCCCCGGGCTCTTTGGACCTTCTTTATTACACTTTCATGAGCATCAACAAAACGAACAAAAAATTCCCCATGCCCCCCTTTTTTACTGCCTAAAATTCAAACGTACACTTCTACCTCCTACGTAAGAGTAAAAAAGGGAAAAAATAAGTATTTCGCCTGCAGCCATCACACAGATTTCACCATAGCAGCCCCTTACACATGCTGTGAATGAATAAAGATGACGGAAAAAGTGGACCACACTGAAACTTAATGCGATCGTAAAGGGGACAAGTAAAAGCTGGAGATTTAAGGATGATTCGCAGTTGTGTATTTTCATAGTATTCGTATCTCCCCATGCCCCAAACAAAATCCAAAGTTTCAGAAGGTTTATATGACATTACGGTTTGAAAAAGTTTTTTTTTTTTCTTCAGAAAAGTAGGTGAGTAATCCATTTTAGAGAAGGATGATTTTTATTCAGTCCAAGTCTCTCCAAAAAGGTTCATTTCCCCTGCATGTCTACTTACCATTGAATGATTTTGTCTTCAGAACTGACTGAGAAGGAATTTTGTAACTGCGAATGATAACTGGAAAACGATAAGAGTATAGGAACAGAATATTTTGATGCATTTTGTTAAATAAAAGCCTGAGAATTAATCCCAACTATATGTGAATGATAATAGAAATTATATGTATTCTAAAAACAAAGTAATTACTATTTATATAAAAATATCTATTCTATACCTTAATAATAAATTATATTTGAATAAAAACACAAATTATATAGTCCAAATATTCTATAGAGGCTGTAAAGTCTTAGTACACCTTCTTTTTAATAAAAAAATCTTAGTTTTAATAATAAAATTCTACTCTTTAAAACTCTAGAAAGACCTATAATACTTTAACCAGTTCCTGTTTGGGGATCAGCATCCAACACATAAAATCCAGCGTCTGCAGATACTCTGAAACAAAATCCTGAAACCGATGAAAAACTGATAGTTACCTGCTAAATATCTTAACACATTGTATACGGGACACGTACTAGTACGTTTTCTGACGACTGATACTTGATCGAGGGTCACGTACTAGTACGGGTTAGTGTAACAATATGGTTTGTTTGTGAGTACAAAATAATGGTATATACAGGAAAACAAAGCCGAATGTTCTTGTCTACTACATAGATTCTATAAATTTAGATAACTAAAAACTGGTTTTTACATCAGTCGATGCCGAACCACAGAACGGGAAGGTTGATTAAAACCCTAAATATGAACTAAATATGACCCTCCTGGAAGATTATCACTAGATATGCGAAAACATATTTTAGAGAAAATTGTTACTACTGGGAAGAAGAAAAAGCCGCAAAGACAATATCGTGTGTGTTCTGAGAAAAAAGTGCGGAGTGAGACATCTTAGATATGCAAGTTTTGCCGTGTATCTCTTCATAGAGGAAAATGCTTTGAACGTTAAATATTACTACTGTAAAATATTATTTCAAGCTGTAAAATATTATTGCGTGATATATTATAAAATATTATATCACGCTGTCAAACTGTAAAATATTATTAGTTTTATGATTGCTCTTTTCATTTTTTATAATATAAAAATGTTTATATATAATATAATTCGAAAAAAATTAAAACTATATACTACTATTTCTATTTGATTTTTCATATTTATGATATTATTATAAATTAATCCACAAAAAATATGTTTTTTTTTACAAAAATCTTATGGTTGTTATTTATGTATTTCCATTTATGTATTTGTTTATATGTTTCAGTATTAAATACCAAAGTTGGTTAAAAACTTAAATAATTTTCGATCTATTTAGATTTAACTGAATAACTAAATTTACGCTCCGATGCGAAATATACCCGCACACAATGTGTTAATAAATAAATTATAAATTAGCATTTTTTTAAAAAAAGAATTGCCTTAATTTAAGAATTAAAAAATGAAGGTAAAAGAAAAGTATTAAAAAATGGACTAAAAAGTAAAAATTTTGTTTGAGTTTTTAGTTATGCCGCTTCAGAAATATTCACAAATAGATGACGATATTGGTTAAAAAACTCTGTATTAGAGTTCCAAGTACGCTAAACATCTTTGCCATTTATCAAAGGGATTTTAGTTTTACTCCAATTTCTTTTTTTTATGTTTGAATATTGGGTTGGAATTAGAGTTGTACCTATGTGCAAAATTTCAGATATCTGGCTAGTTAGGAAGGAAGTTAAAAATTGATTTCATCAATTCAGACACAAGGGAAGTTAAGTAAACGCGATTAAAAATGATAAATGTACACACACAGTTAGTAACTTCTTACGCTGACCCGTCCTAAGACATACAGCAGCAAACAAATTGACAACCAGTATCCATAACAACAACCACACCAGCTATAAATCTTCTGCTGACCTACCAGAGGCCCGTCATGGTTTGGAGATTAATGTGGTCCAACCCGATAAAGAGCACATTCTACAGAGGTAAGCTCAAGACTACCAGGAAGAGACTCCAGAGAGAGATCACTCAGGTACTCCGGGTGCATGAAACCCGTACATACTTAAAGAAGGTTCACCCCTGGGGGGTATTACACACAGTAATACAATTTTATTACGTGCAGTACTGATTAGCATAGGCAGAAGTATCACCTCTATTATAAAAGCTATTATGTAAACATACTATTAGTACCAAATTCACATAATCATTTTCCAGTCTTATGCCTAAAATATTTACTAATCTAAATTATCCCTATACTTGTTAGACCAAACACTTTTCACTTTAGTTACTTTTCTAGAATAAACAGAGACTCACTCTTGACACAATTCCATAAAAAAGACTCACAAAATACTTGAGCGAGACTCAAAACATGTATTATAATCTTTTGTTCATGTATATTTTTATTTGTCCAATTCTTCTACTTTTAATATGCATGTATTATGCAAATATATCATTGATATACATAAGATTACATGCATAAAAAACAAAAGAAAATATTTCTATAACTTCGATAATTTTACCGACTAGAATACTCATTTATTTTAAACAAGCCTCTGTTGTCTTGCATGGAAGAAAAGTTATTTAAATATTTATAAAAATAATCGATGAATTATTTCAGAGATGGAAGAAAAAACTCTTATTGGTGTCTGAACACAAGAATTTCTTGAGGAAATATTTCACATTATCATGATTAACTTTCTTTGACCTAAGAAATATATTAATGGTGTCTTCGTACCTGAAATCTACGTTATCTGAATAAAGTTTCGCATTTTTGAAGATAGGAATACATCGAATGTTCTACGATGAAAAGATGAAACACATGTTTCTAATTACATAGCATACCAGGCATTTAGATTTCAAATGATTGATGTTCTTGTATTTTAAATGTTGAGATATAGAGAAAGTACGTTCCAAAATTCACTTCTGTTATTTATCATGCAAAGAGAGGGGGTTCTGACATTCCCGATGATTGATGAACTAGGATCAGCCTTATTCTTCAGCTAAACTTCTGAAAAAAAATGGCTTTCCCTCTTAGTTCCTATTAAAACCATAAAAGTACCCACAGGATTATCTTTTAAAAACTAACTGTGAGAAACTCTGAAATTTTTATGGATATCAGTAATCTAATCGGGTAATACTATTATTTAAAAGATAATATTTTATATTTCGAAAATATATTTAAAGTTATAAGAAAAATTTAATATTATTTATATAAAAAATAAAGATTTTTACCGATTTGGAATTTACCCAACATATTATAGTTACAAATTGATTTTATTAGGGTATAAAATTTGGATGTAATTTTTCAGAAGTGATATTACAATATGATTCATTATATTTTTTAACGGTTATGCTACGAATCCAAAAAATCTATAAAAATGAAAATTATTGATGCAATAAACAGATATATAGATTAAAAAAATAAATGTTTAAAAAAGGCCTGAGATTAACAACAGAAAAAATGTAGCTTAATAATGAAAATGTCGAAAATGAATTTTAAAAATGTAATGTAATGAGTAAACACAATATGAATATTTTTTTTGCAATTTACTTTTAAATTAAATCCTTTATAGTGTCTAACAATAAAGATTAATATGTTTAGTTAGTATTGGTAGACTATTTCTAATTGGAAAATAAGCCAAAAAGGTTTTTAAGATCTACCATACTGTTTTTGGCTCTGAATTTTTTTTTCATATATCTGATCTCCTTCACTAACATTTTAACAAAATAAAGTGGGATATATCTGTCTCATTTTATGAACGTTTGATAAAAAAATTTTGTTTTCTAAGTGGAACACTTCATGAAATTTAAAATCATTGATACAATAGGCAGTAAAGGTATTGTCTAGGAATGCCTAAAGATAATACATCTATAGTATATTAATATGAAATACCCTGAAATACATAAATGAAAGCTACATTCAATTACATTACATGAAATACATAATGAAAGGTACATCATTACTTTTAAATTAAATACTTTATAGTGTCTAACAATAAAGATTAATATGTTTATTTACTAATAGTAGACTATTTATAATTGGAAAATAAGTCAAAAAGGTTTTTAAGATCTACCTTATTGTTTTGACTTTAAATCATTTTTTATATATCTGATCTCCTTCACTAACATTTTAACAAGATAAAGTGGGATATATCTGTCTTATTTTAATTCCATATTTATGAATGTTTGATAAAGAAATTTTGTTTTCCGAGTGGAACACTCTATAAAATTTAAAATCATTGATACACTGATAGTAAAAGTATTGTCTAGGAATGCCGAAAGATAATACATCTATAGTATATTAATATGAAATATGATGGGATACATAAATGAAAGCTACATTCAATTACATTAAGAAATGAAATAAATATCAGGTAAATTACTTTATAGTTCTCGAAGATTATTTTACTACAATTTACATACAATTATTTTAAATAGCCATCAGATTAGTAAAACTATTTATCAGAATTTATTAAATTTCGTTGGAGAAGTAATACAGTAAAAATCAAACAAGGAAAGTTAAAAATTAGCTAGAATTATTTTCTAGTTCTTGAAGTTTATTTTATTATAATTTACATACAATTTTTTAAAATTGCCATCAGATTAGCAAAAGCATTTATCAGAATTTATTACATCTCGTTTGAGAAGTAATACAGTGAAAAATAAACAAGGAAAGTTAAAAATTAACTAGAATTTTTTTCTAGTTCTTGGAGTTTATTTTATGACAATTTACATACATTTTTTTGTAAAATTGTCATCAGATTAGTAAAAGTATTTATCAGAACTTATTAAATTTCATTTGAGAAGTAATACAGTGAAAAACAAACAAGGAAAGTTAAAAATTAGCTAGAATTAATTTCTAGTTCTTAGAATTTATTTTATTACAATTTATATACCATTTTTTTGTAAAATTGCCATCAGATTAGTAAAAGCATTTATCAAAATTTATTAAATTTCGTTTGAGAAGTAATACAGTGAAAAACAACCAAGGATAATTAAAAATTAGCTAGAATTATTTTCTAGTTCTTGGAGTTTATTTTATAACAATTTACCTACAATTGTTTTAAAATTGCCATCAGATTAGTAAAAACATTTATCAGAATTTATTACATCCCGTTTGAGAAGTAATATAGTGAAAAAAAAAATAAAAAAATTGAAAATTAGCTAGAATTATAATAAAATTTAATTAGTAGGTTAAAAATATTGTAATTTTAAATTAGAAGGGTAAAAAGTGCTTACAAATTGTGTATAAATTGGCAACATGCTTTTGAAGTACATGTATTTGAATCCAGTCATATTACGAGGGGAGAAAAAAATCAGAAACAATCTAAAATACTGGTATCGAAAGTTTTATATCCCATGGCTCTATAAGTTGTATAAATTTTTATTATATCATTGAAAATATTTTTAAATGTCATATATTTTATTTTCACAGCAAAGTAAATTTTTGAAAACGATCTTTTAAGGTAGAGGAAGTTAGAGGTATCAGCCTTTTTAAATCTAACATAATATAGGAATTTTCTATAAATAAAAGAACAAAAAATCTAACCTGGGCTACCATAAAACAGGAAAATCAATTTATCGAAAATGGTTAATGGAAAACTTAAGGCCAATACCTTTTCCAGTTTCTTTCTATGTCGCTTCAAAATCCAAGCTACATTGAAGTTAGAAAGCAATGAGATATTTATTGCCTCCATTTCTAAACGTGATACAATGACATTTCCTTGGAATGGTTTTGTAGAGATAGAAGGCAATTGGAGGTAAAATACAAGTGGAATTCTATGTATTTGATGTTAGCGTCCGACACACTAACTTTACTTTAAGCTTCTAAGAGAAATTTAGAGTGTATTTCAAAAAGTAAATACTAACTTTATCCAACTAAAGAATACATAATTAGAATTTGCTTAAAGAAATCAATAAATGGGGAAATTTTATGTAAATATGATTATTTAATATGCTTAGAATTATTCTGTAGGTATAAAATACGTATAAGAATAATAACAGGTCAGTCATATTTCATTTAGAAATACTTTAGAAGTGTATTTAAAAAATACACTTTATAAAATTGTTTTTATTTTTCCTCATGTAAGTATAAATTCTTTTGTGTTTAGCCCGATAAAAATGATAAATCTGGTGAAGATTTATTTCACTTTCTTAGATACAAGAACACCCTATATAATAAAATCCTATTTTATCTGTCCATCTGTCCTCAAATTTATGAAGCGGTTGGACCTGGAATAGATAGTGGCATCCCTATTGGATTCTTGATGAGTTAGAGTTAGCAAGTTTATCTTCTCCTAAATTATCTATCCTATTCTAAAATAAAATTGGGATAAATATAGCTCAGATCACAGTGAAAACTACTGTCGTATTTAAAACTTTCGAAATCCACCCCTTCCCTCCTTTTAAAGTGTTTAATGCCATTATTTCAAGCTCTATTTTCCACGGTTTAGAGCAGGTGATTAAATTTATCAATTTATCACATAATAAATAGATAAAACTAACATTTTTTTCTTGACGTCATTTCTTATATTAAATTATTTAAATAATGTCTGCATTATTTTCATACGTTTTATCGCTGACATTAGATATGAAGTAAATAATTTCTTTTATATTTGACTTAATAGATTAGATAATACTGTGATAATTTTGAAATTAGTTATCGCTTATATTTTACTGTAATAGAAATTTTATCACCGGTATTAACAACAAATTCTGTCTACCTCCAGTATGTAATGGAAATAATACTTTCATTTCTTTATTTCCATTAACTACTGTGGTAAAAGAATTGGGAAGAACTTAAAATGATTTCGGCGTAGCCCTAAAAAATATTTGAATTATCTTTCTAAATGAATTCAACGGGATTCTAAACTGCATTCACAATATCAGGAGACTTTAGAGGAGTATGAAGATAAAGAAATTATTGAGCCTGTGCCAGAAAATTCTTAGCCAAATACAAACCATTTTTTTTACCTGTCTTATAGGGTACTTAAAAATTCTGGAAATTTAAAAAATTTTCTGATCTTGTCATATGGCGGGCTATATGCTATTAGTATTAAATATAGTTTGAAATCGAGAAATTGTGGTATTATTCTAGAAATATTTTATGTTTTCATCCATTTCGATAATATTAGTTGCATACATTGACACTTCCTTTTTTATTTATTTTAACGTACCTACCTTTATGATGAAGGATTCCTTTATATTTAATTCAGTGATATTAATTACAGAAATAAAATAATTTGTTTACCATCCTCATAGGGTATATTACAATTCTGGAAAATTAAAAAAATTACTAATTCAGTCATGTGATGGAATATATGCTAGTGTAAAATATTACTGCTGATGATTTTCCCAGATGACCATATCTCATTAAATTCATTGAAATCAGAAAATAATTAATTAAACTGAAGTAATCGTTCTCAAAACATATCATTCAAAACTAATGAATAACGTACAAATATTATGAAAGCCCAAAATGTATTAAGGAGTACAAAACAGATATAAAACTTTTTATTAATCAGGTTAAAGAATAATTAATATTCCAGCTGCTGTAGCTCGTTATATTGAATTTACTGGAGTATGAATGGTTTAAATAAGATTTTACTAACAGCTTGGGAGAAATAAAAAAAAATAATGTGACTAATATTCTAGCCAAGGATAATGAATTATGTTTACATTTCTCAGTAAATTCCCGTTGCACGCAATGACTGTTAGGAAAAATCCCACGAATTCTCGATATTTTAAACCTCACTGCTTGTTCTTTAACTTGATTCATGATCATTGTTATTTCAAATAATTTATTTTAATTACACGTAAGGTTTATGCTAATTGTTACCAATTTTCTCTGAGCTAAAAAAGTAAACTGCAATATTCTTACGATGCACATACTGCTTACTTTCATTGTAATGACTATACATTTTTCATTTTAGCAAGTTACTTTGGCATTTATGCTACTGTATGCTATATTAGCTTTCGATAGTTCATTAATTTGCTTCTTTTTTAAGCAATAATAAGAATTGAAAATGACATTTTTATCGATCGTAAATGTTTAGAAGTCTAGAGGAATTTCGAGGTTTTTTTATAATTTAGTTTAGTAGTTTTCATGAACACGAATGATGAAAACTATAATTTTCTAATGAATAAATGTATAATAAGAACAGATTTTTTGTACTTTTTTCTGAAGATCCTTTTAAATGTCACACATAAACTTCTCAATGTGCAGTATAATATTGCAATAAGATTTAAAATATAAGCAAATTTGTTTAAAAAGAATTATTTACATTAAATATAGCTTAGATCTCTTCAATATTATTTATAGTTATTAAAAAATATATTTATTTTACTTAAATATATTTATTTTACTTACCTTAGTTTCTGGTTAATCTAAAAAGATTATCATTTTATACTGAAAAATATATTTATAAAGATAAACTATTGGTAAAAAATGATAATTGTCATTATCTTATAAATAAAAGATAAAAATTTCCATACTGTTAAATCATAAAAAATATAGATTTTGAATGGAGATTTCTTCATGGCAAATATTAATTTTTTTTAAAGGAAAACAGCTAAAGAAAGAACTAAAAAGCACGAAAAAGTAAAAATAATTTACTTTTAAAAAGTTTGAAGTAAAATCTATATTTTCTGACAAAACCTATTGAGGTAAACATGACATAAAATTACACGATTTACTTCAAAACGGTTGAATTACTACTAGAATTTAGTGAGATAAAATCCTGCAAACAATACATGCATAAATACTGTAAAAATACTAAACCTGTTGAACATTTATTTCATTTAAAAAAAAATAGAATGAATGTAAATTATGATTGTTGATAATATTCATTTTTTAAAACTGACCTTATTTTATTTAAATCTAAAAAAAATAGAAAATACTTAGCCTAAGTAAATTAATCTCCTGAAAATATATCAATTATAACCGATGAATCATGCACGTTATTAAAAGACAAAATATTCCAAGGAGTCCAAAACAAATATAAAACTTTTTATTAATCAGGTTAAAGAATAATTATTCCAGCTGGTGTAGCTCGTTATATGGAATTTACTGGAGTATGAATGGTTTAAATAAGATTTTACTAACAGCTTGGGAGAAATAAAAGAATATAATGTGACTAATATTCTAGCCAAGAATAATGAATTGTGTTTACATTTCTCAGTAAATTCCCGTTGCACGCAATGACTGCTTGGAAAAATCCCACTAATTCTCGATATTTTTAACTCCACTGCTTGTTGTTTAACTTGATTCATGATCATTGTTATTTCGAATAATTTATTTTAATTATACGTAAGGTTTATGGTAATTGTTACCAATTTTCTCTGAGCTAAAAAAATGAACTGCAATATTCTTACGATGGACATACTGCTTACTTTCATTATAATGGCTATACATTTTTCATTTTAGCAAGTTACTCTGGCATTTTTGCTACTGTATGCTATATTAGCTTTCGATAGTTCATTAATTTGCTTCTTTTTTAAGCAATAATAAGAATTGGAAATGACATTTTTATCGATGGTGTGTTTAGAAGTCTAAAGGAATTTCGAGATTTCTTTTTATAATTTACTTTAATAATGTTTATGAAAACGAATTTCATTGAATGATGAAAACTATAATTTTCTAATGAATACTTATAGAATAAAAAGAGATTGTTTTGTGCTTTTTTATGCAGATCCTTTTAAATATCATACATAAACTTCTCATCTTGCAGTAAAATAATGTATTAAGTTTTAAAATATAAGCAAATTTATTTAAAAAGAATTATTTACTTTAAATATAGTTTAGATCTATTCAATATTATTTATCTTTATTATTATCAGCTTAAATTTATTGATTTGACTTACCTTAGTTCCTGGTTAATATAAAAAGGTTATAATATTATACTGAAGAAAATATATGTAAAGCTAAACAATTGGTAAAAAATGATTTTTGTTATATAATTAAATAAAAGATAAAAGTTTCAATTTTGTTAAATCATAAAAAGTTGTAGATTCTGAATGAAAATTTCTTCATTAGAATTATTAATTTTTTAAAGGAAAAAAAACCTGAAATCAAGAAAAAGTAAAAATATTTTACTTTTAAAAAATGTGAAGTAAAATTTCTATTTTATAACAAAACTTTTTGAGGTAAACACAGCATAAAATCACATGAATTACTTCAAAACGATTGAATTACAATAAGAATTTCGTGAAGTAAAATTATGCAACAATATATACATAAATACTATATAAAATACTGGTGAAATCTGGTGAAGATTTGCTTAATTTTCTTAAAAAAAAGAATGAATGTAAAATATGACTGTTGATAATATTAATTTTATAAAGCTGACTTTATTTCATATAAATTGCAAAAAATAGAAAATACTTAGCTTAACTGAATTAATCTCCTAAAAACATGTCATTCATACCGATGAATCATGCACGTTATTAAAAGGCAAAATATTCCAAGGCAAAACAAATAACAAACTATTTTTTTTATCTTCCTCATAGGGTACTTTACAACTCTAAAAAATTAAAAATTTTGCTGATCCCTTCATATGACGGGCAATATGCTAGTGTAAAATATTACTGTTAATGATATTCATTTTTTACAGATGACCATACCTTATTTAACTCATTTAATACAGAAAATACTTAATTAAACTAAAGTAATCCTCCTGAAAACATATCATTCATAACTAATGAATAACGTACAAATATTATGAAAGCCTATAATATATTAAGGAGTACAAAACTTTTTATTAATCAGGTTAAAGAATAATCATTCCAGCTGCTGTAGCTTGTTATATGGAATTTACTGGAATATGAATAGTTTAAATAAGATTTTACTAACAGCTTGGGAGAAATAAAAGAATATAATTTGAATAATATTCTAGGCAAGGATAATGAATTATGTTTACATTTCTCAGTAAATTCCCGTTGCACGCAATGACTGTTTGGAAAAATCCCACGAATTCTCGATATTTTTAACCTCACTCCTTGTTGTTTAACTTGATTCATGATCATTGTTATTTAGAATAATTTATTTTAATTACACGTAAGGTTTATGATAATTGTTACCAATTTTCTCTGAGCTAAAAAAATAAACTGCAATATTCTTACGATGCACATACTGCTTACTTTCATTATAATGACTATACATTTTTCATTTTAGCAAGTTACTTTGGCATTTTTGCTACTGTACGCTATATTAGTTTTGATAGTTCATTAATTTGCTTCTTTTTTAAGCAATAATAAGAATTGAAAATGACATTTTTATCGATAGTAAATTTTTAGAAGTATAAAGGAATTTCAAGGTTTACTTTAGTAGTTTTCAAGAACACGAATTTCGTTGAATGATAAAAACTATAATTTTCTAATGAATAAATATATAATAAGAAGAGATTGTTTAGTGCCTTTTTTCTGAAGATGCTTTTAATATCACACATAAACTTTTCATCATGCAGTAAAATAATGTATTAAGATTTAAAATATACGAAAATTTATTTAAAAGAATTATTTACATTAAATATAGTTTACATATCTCCAATATTATTTATCATTATTATTCCACTTAAATATATTGATTTGACTAGCATTAGTTCCTGGTTAATCTAAAAAGATTATGATATGATATTGAAGAAGATATTTGTAAAGATAAATCATTAGTAAAAAATGATAATTTTCATTGTCTAATGTATAAAAAATTAACATTTCAATACTATTAAATCATAAAATGCTATGGATTTTGAATGGAAATTTTTTCATTAGAATCATTAAATTTTTAAAAGGAAATCAACTAAAGAATTGACTGAAAATCAAGAGATAGTGAAAATAATTTACTTTTAAAAAATGTAAGTAAATTCTATATTTTATATCAAAACTTATTGAGGTAAACACGGCATAAAATCACACGAATTACTTCGGTTGAATTATGATAAGGATTTTGTGAAGTAAAATATTGCAAGCCATATATACATAAATACTGCATAAAATACTAAGTCTGGTTAGGATTTATTTAATTTTCTTAAAAAAAATGTAAAGTATGACTATTCATAATTATTTTTTAAAGCTCATCTTATTTCATTCAAATTTCAAAAAATGGAAAATACTTAGCTTAACTGAATTAATCTCTTGATTTGGTTTTGGTTTGGTTTTGGAGCTCTACGGTCTATTTTTTGCAACACGAGGGCTAATGAGACCGGGACCTACTGCTTAAAGTCGATTCCGAATGGCAACGAACATCCATGTCATAGTGGGATATTGGTTCCGAAGGCCAGCACCCTAACCATTCGGCCATCGTTCGGCATTAATCTCTTGAAAACATGTCATTCATAGCAGTTGAGCCGATAAATCATGCACGTTATTAAAAGACAAAATATTCCAAGGCAAAACAAATAACAAACTATTTTTTTTACCTGCATCATAGGGTACTTTACAATTCTGAAAAATTAAAAAAAAATACTGATCCTTTCATATGATGGGCTAATGCTAGTGTAAAATATTGCTGTTGATAATATTAATTTTTTACAGATCATCATATCTAATTTAACTCATTTAAACAGAAAATACTTAATTAAACTGAAGTAATCCTCCTGAAAACATATCATTCATAACTAATGAATAACGTACGAATATTATGGAAGCCTATAATATATTAAGGTGTCCAAAACAAATATAAAACTTTTTATTAATCAGGTTAAGGAATAATCAATATCCCAGCTGCTCAGGCTCGTTATATGGAATTTACTGGAGTATGAATGGTTTAAATAAGATTTTACTAACAGCTTGGGAGAAATAAAAGAATATAATGTGACTAATATTCTAGCCAAGGATAATGAATTATGTTTACATTTCTCAGTAAATTCCCGTTGCACGCAATGACTGTTTGGAAAAATCCCACGAATTCTCAATATTTTTAACCTCACTGCTTGTTGTTTAACTTGATTCATGATCATTGTTATTTCGAATAATTTATTTTAATTATACGTAAGGTTTATGGTAATTGTTACCAATTTTCTCTTAGCTAAAAAAATAAACTGCAATATTCTTATGATGCACATACTGCTTACTTTCATTATATTGGCTATACATTTTTTATTTTAGCAAGTTAGTTTGGCATTTTTGCTACTGTATGCCATATTAGCTTTCGATAGTTCATTAATTTTCTTCTTTTTTATCAATAATAAGAATTGAAAGTGACATTTTTATCGATGGTAAATTTTTAGAAGTCTAATGGAATTTTTAGATTTCTTTTTATAATTTACTTTAGTAGTTTTAATAATCACAAATTGCGTTGAATGATGAAAACTACAATTTTCTAATGAATAAATATATAATAAGAAGAGATTGTTTAGTGCTTTTCCCTGAAGATCATTTTATATATCACACTTAAACTTCTTATCGTGCAGTAAAATATTTCAATAAGATTTAAAATAAAAGCAAATTTATTTTAAAAGAATTATTTATATTAAATATAGTTTAGATCTCTTCAATATTATTTATCATTATTATTCCACTTAAATATATTTATTTGACTTACATTAGTTCCTGTTTCACCTAAAAAGATTATCATAATGTATCGAGAAGATATTTGTAAAGATAAACCATTAGTAAAAATGATAATTTTCGTTATCTAATTAAATAAAAGATAAAAATTTCAATACCATTAAATCATAAAGAGTTTTAGATTTTGAATGGAAATTTCCTTATTAGAATCATTAAATTTTTAAAAGAAAAATAACTAGAGAATAAACTAAAAATCAAGAGAAAGTGAAAATAATTTACTTTTAAAAAATTTAAGTAAAATCTATGCTATATAACAAAACTTATTGATTTAAACACGGCATAAAATCACACTAATTACTTCAAGACGATTGAATTGCGATAAAAATTTTGTGAAGTAAAATCCTACAAGTAATATATAGATAAATACTGTATAAAATACTAAGTCTGGTGAGGATTTTTTTAATTTTCTTTAAAAAAAGTATAAATGTAAATTATGACTTTTGATATTATTTATTTTTTAAAGCTGACCTTATTTCATTTAAATCGAAAAAAATAGAAAATACTTAACTCAACTGAATTAACCTCCTGAAAACTTATAATTCATAACCGATGAATCATGTACGTTATTAAAAGACAAAATATTTCAAGCCAAAACAAATATAAACTTTTTATAAATCAGATTAATTAATAATTATTATTCCAGCTTCTGTAGTTCATTATAAGAAATTTACTGGAGTATGAATGGTTTAAATAAGATCTTACTAACAGTTTGGGAGAAATAAAAGAATATAATATGGCTAATATTTTAGCCAAGGATATTGAATTATGTTTAAATTCCTAAGTACATTCAATGACTCTTTGGAGAAATTCAACGAATTTTCGATATTTTTAACTTCACTTCTTGTTATTTAACTTGATTCATGCTTACTGTTATTTAGAATAATTTATTTTAACTACACGTAAGGTTTATGGTAATTGTGTTCAATTTTCTCTGAGCGAAATTGCAATAGTCTTAAGATGCATATACTGCTTACTTTCATCATAATGACTATGCATTTTTCATTTTAGCAAGTTAGTTTGGCATGTTTGCTACTGTATGCTATATTGTTCATTAATCTGATTTTTTAGCAATAATAAGAATTGAAAATAACATTTTTATCGATGGTAAGCTTTTAGAAATCTAAAGGAATTTCGAGATTTCTTTTTATAATTTACTTTAGCAGTTTTCGTGATCACGATTTTCATTGAACAATGAAAACTTAATTTTTTTTAATGAATTCATATATAATAAGAAGAGATTGTTTCGTGCTTATTTCTGAAGATCATTTTTAATATCACTAATAAACTTCTCATCATGCAGTAAAATGATACATTAAGATTTAAAGTATAAGCAAATTTATTTAAAAGAGTTATTTACATTAAATATAGTTGACAGCTCTTCAATATTATTTATCATTATTATTCCGCTTAAATATATTGATTTAACTTGCATTAGTACCTTGTTAATCTAAAAAGATTACCATATTATACTGAAGAAGAAATTTGTAAAGATAAACCATTGGTAAAAAAATCATAATTTTTATTGTCTAATGAATAAAAGATAAAAGTTTCAATAGTATTAAATCATAAAAATTTATAGATTCTGAATGAAAATTTCTTCATTAGAACCATTAAATTTTTTAACAAGGAAAACAACTAAAAAATGAACTGAAGAAAAAGTAAAAATAATTTACTTTTAATAAAGTTGAAGTAAAATCTATATTTTCTAACAAACCTTATTGAGGTAAACACGGCGTAATATCACACGATTACTTCAAAACTATTGAATTACGATAAGAATTTCGTGAAGTAAAGTAATGCAAGCAATACATGCATAAATACTGCATAAAATACTAAACCTGTTGAAGATTTATTTAATTTTCTTAAAGAATGAATGTAAAATAAGACTGTTGATAATATTAATTTTTTAAACCTGATTTATTTAAAACCTTATTTAATTAAAAAAATAGAAAATACTTAGCTTAATTGAATTAATCTCCTGAAAACATGTCATTTATAACCAATGAATCATGCACGTTATTAAAAGACTAAATATTTCAAGGTAAAACAAATATAACACTTTTTATAAATCAGGTTAATTAATAATTAATATTCCAGCTTCTATAGGCCGTTATAAGCAATTTACTAGAGTATTAACTGTTTAAATAAGATTTTACTAGCTTGGGATAAAAAAGCTTATGCGAGTAATATTCTTGCTAAGGATATTGAAATATGTTTACATTTCTAAGTACATTCCCGTTGCACGCAATGACTCTTTGGCTAAATTCCACGAATTCTCGATATTTCTAAACTCACTGCTTGTTATTTGACTTGATTCATGCTTATTGTTATTTCAAACAATTTATTTTAATTGTACGTAAGGTTTATGGTAATTGTTACCAATTTTCTAGGGGTTAAAAAAACTGTATTATTCTTAAGATGCACATGCTCCTTACTTTCATTATAATGGCTACAAATTTTTCCTTTTAGCGAGTTACTTTGGCATTTTTGCTACTATATGCTTCATTAGATTTCGATAGTTCATTAATTTGCTTCTTTTTTAGCAATAATAAGAACTGAAAATGACATTTTTATCTATGGTATATGTTTAGAAGTCTAAAGGAATTACGAGATTTCTTTTTATAATTTACTTATTAGTTTTCAAGAACACGAATTTCGTTGAATGATGAAAACTATAATTTCAATATCAATATATATATATATATCAATATATATAAATATATATGTATATATATACATACATATATACACATATACACACACACACACATATATATATATATATATACATATATATATATATATATATATATACATATACATATATATATGTATATATGTATATATGTATATATGTATATATGTATATATATGTATAAATATATATATATATATGTTAAGTAGTAATAAAGTATACATTAAAAGGTATACTTTATTAAGCTTAAATGTACTTTACAATTTTATTTAATTACATCTCAAATAAAAGACATTGAACATAAAACTGCAATAATTTCTTCCTCTTTATTTCAATGACTCTTTGATAAACATATTATCAAACTTACACGGGAACAGTTAAATATTATGCTAAAGCTTAAGCGGAATATTTAATCTTCCCATATTTTAGCAATTTATACATTCTTTGCTAGAATGTACTCTAAAAGTAATAATTTAGCAAAAGATATGATATATGCAAAGCATGGACAAAAATTGAAATAAATAAAACTGGAATCAGGTTTTCATTGAATGCTGACACTTGAAATAAAATAATTATCAAAGGTAATTTTTCTATTTATCCATTAAAACACTAATGATACTTTGTAGTGGGTTAAAACACCCATTACATTTACATGTGTAAAGTAGTAATAAAGTATAAATTAAAATGAATACTTTATTAAGCTGAGATGTACCTTACAATTTTATTTAATTACATCTCAAATAAAAGACATTGAACATAAAACTGCAGTAATTTCTTCCTCTTTATTTCAATGACTGTTTGATAAACATATTATCAAACTTACACGGGAATTGTTAAATATTATGTCAAAGTTTAAACGAAATATCCAACTTTCCTATATTCCCTAAATTTATTCATTCTTTGCAAGAATGTACTGTAAAAGTAATAAATTATCAAAAGATGCAAAATATATGTAAGGCATGGACAAAAATAGAAAAAAATAAAACTAGAATCAGAGTTCTATTGAATGATGAAACGTGAAATAAAGTAAATGTCAAAGGTAATTTTTCTATTTATTCATTAAAATACTATTGATACTTATTTACTAAGTTTAATTTTTAACTTACATTACAGTATTAATTTTTTACTTACTCTTTTACATATAGCATTAAAGATTGATTTGAAAATAGTTGCATGCTGCACTTAATTTCCTTTACACTATTACACATATACCTCTTCCCATTTATTTGCATTGCAAATAATGCCTTCATTCATTAAGATAGATCATTGCATGAAAAAAACATTGTATCTTAAATCATACGTGATCACAAAACTACGAAATTTATTATTACTTTGTTCCAATACCATTAAATAAACAATAACTTTTTTCAAGTTTTTTCTTTCATGAATAAATTTTATCATAAAATATCCCTAGAAGAATACATTTATTTCCGTTGTTTAATGAATAAAAGATAAAAGTTTCAATACTATTGAATCATAAAAAATATTGATTTTGCATAGTTAATTAGAAATATTTGGTTTCACTACTTTTATGAAATATTACAGTTACGGATAAAGTGAAAAACTACTTACAAAAATCTCATTTAAAGAAATGATATAAAAACTTTCATAATGATGGTTTAATTTACAAAATTAAACCATTTGAAAAATTTCATTTTTAAACTCTTAAAAAGTAAGCATTGTGATTAAGCATGCACTCCTACATAATTAGCTATTTTTGATACATTTAAACTGTTAAGTCAATTTTCTTAACTTTTGAAGGATATAAATAAAAAGAAAGTTTTCATTCTTCCGATAATTAAATCTTTTCCTCTAGTGGCAGCTATTAGTACTTTGGAATTTGACGTATATTCTTTAAGCCTAATGAATCTTTAAATTCCTTTATCTTTACAAGCTGTGGGCTATAATTGATTTCACCTTTCGAAATCTTAATTGCTTTTTTCTTCCAATACTGAATACTTAATAGTACTTTTAATTAAGCATTTAAGGTATTTTTTTTCATATGGCAGCTGTGACCACTAAGTAAAATAGCTTTCTTAAGTGTATACGATCAAAACACATCAGAGAGTCTTTACAAAAAAGGCCAAAAATTATTTTTTTAAAAAATTCTAGTTATTTGATATTTTTCAGGGTAATCCAGATGCATTTTTTAAAAGGTAATTTTGATAATTTTTTAAACAAAAAAATTATATCGCAAGTAATCTTTAAAAAATTCTTCACACCTTAAATTACCAAAAAGAAATATTATATAAATTTTGACGTTTTTTATATTTGTTGGTTTATTTTATTTCTATCTTCTTTACATAAAAAGAGAATGAACTTTAGATATTTTTCTACACATTTGATAATTTCAAAATTTAAATTATATACTGTTTATGCATTCAGTACTGGCCTAATAAATAAAACACCTCAGTGCAAATACCTTGATGCAAATCATATTTAAACTTTTCCTTTGTTCTAATATTATACCCATTGGACATAAATATATCATTAGGACATACATGTATCATAATTAACTAATAAACAGTATCCATAAACAATATAAATTTAAATTATATACTGTTTATGCATTCAGTACTGGCCTAATCAATAAAACACCTCAGTGCAAATACCTTGATGCAAATCATATTTAAACTTTTCCTTTGTTCTAATATTATACCTTTTGGACATAAATATATCATTAGAACATACATGTATCATAATTAACTAATAAACAGTATCCATAAACAGTACAAATTTAAATTATATACTGTTTATGCATTCAGTACCTGCCTAATTAGTAAAACACCTCAGTACAAATTCCTTGATGCAAATCAGGCTTTTCTTTTGTTCTGTATCATAATTAACTAAAACTTGAGAAAGTGTACTTAAAGTATGATTTAATTATTTAAAATGTCATTCTTTTCTCTTTAACTCCTTACACAATTTTTGCTGATATAAAACTTTAAATTTAATGGAAGAATTTCGTGATGTATTTTTTAAAGTAGTACTATAAAGAAGAAATAGTAGACACCTCTGTTAGAAACTTTACTGAATGTGTAAAATGTTTTTTATATCTTAAGAACTTATAAGGTTTTTCTGATTTCATAATATGTATTAGAAAATCCTTCACAATGGCATGTGTCTTAAATTTTACCCTCATTTACAATTCTTTAACTTGTTAAAAGAAAAATGCTTAAAATTGATTTAAAATTACAAAAAAGGAAGGTTTAAATGCTTTTTGTGATAAATAAATAATACAAAATGTTTTTAGAATTAAATAAAAATTATTTTACATGTGAAAGAAATTCAAGTAAATTTATTATTAGATTATTACTTTCAACAACAAACAAGAAAGAAAGTATTAAACCTGCTTATGTCAGCATGTATTAAAGGATATATTATAGTTTTTAGGACAATACTTGTCAACATTAAGCTCTCTCAGGAAAAAAACAAGAAATTTAGCTTAAGAGGAAATAAACAGGAGCTTTTATAAAAATGGTATCAAAGGTTTATAAATTTCAAAGCATCGAAAAAAGTTATGATAAATTATATTTAAGTTTCAAAATATTAAAAAAACGCTTTGGAAAATTCCTAGAGTACAAGTTATTTACCGTGTTATATTGTATATTGTATGTATCACAAGGCATAAGGTTTCAAATATGACTGATGTTTTCCTCAAAACTATAATACCACCACTATTCGTGAGATTTAAAAAACATATAAAAGAATTTGCTTGAAATCTGTCACGTTTCAATTAATGTTTAATATAAATTCAATTGATATAAACAGAATATTTTAATATTACAATGATTATATCAATATTTCAAAATTAAATTACACGATAGTTATTTCTTCCTTTTTCAATTTCATACAAAATAACAGTTTCACTGATATCATATTGAAAAGTCGTTAATACATTCTGTAAACTATACATTTTTAATCACGTTACCATAAAATAGAAATTAATATATATCTGTCAGAATAATATATGTCTGTATTATATATCTGTCAGAACAGTTCAGAATAATTCCACCACTATTCGTGAGATTTAAAAAACATATAAATGAATTTGCTTGAAATCAGTCATGTTTAAATTAATGTTTAATATAAATTCAAGCGATATAAACAGAATATTTTAATATTACAATGATAATGTCAATATTTCAAAATTAAATTGCACGATAGTTAATCTTCCTTTTTCAGTTTCAAACAGAATAACAGTTTCACTGATATCATTTGCTTTTTCAAATCATTATAACAGTTTCCCTGATATCATATTTTAATTTTTTATTCATTTCACTGATATCATTTGCTTTTTCAAACAAAATAACATTTTCATTGATATCATATTTAAAAGTCGTTAATTCATTCTATAAACCATACATTTTTGATAATGTTAACATAAAATAGAAATTAATATATCTGTCAGAACAGTTCAGAATAATTCCACCACTATTCGTGAGATTTAAAAAACATATAAATGAATTTGCTTGAAATCAGTCATGTTTAAATTAATGTTTAATATAAATTCAAGCGATATAAACAGAATATTTTAATATTACAATGATAATGTCAATATTTCAAAATTAAATTGCACGATAGTTATTCTTCCTTTTTCAATTTCAAAAAAAATAAATAAATAACAGTTTCACTGATATCCCATTTCAAATTCGTTAATTCATTCTGTAAACTATACATTTTTAATCATGTTACCATAAAATAGAAATTAATATATCTGTCAGAACTTGAGTTGCTTTGCGGATAGCAAATGATATTGGGAAATACCTGAAAATGCTGTTATATTAAATATATTATAAACTTTTAAGACAGAGATAATTTTAAAAGATTAAGTTAATAATTTTAAAAGGTTCTGTATAGTTTTAAAATGTTTTTATTATATTAATATTTAGTTATGTGAAGTCGAAATAGAGCAGATTCAACTGTAATTTAGCCATGTAAAACTATTCAAATCTCTTGATAAAATGCTAAAAAATCTTCTAAAAATTATAATATTCCTCTTTTAACTAGATTAAAACTTAAACCATAGTATATAATTATATATAATGGTTTTATTTTCATGCTATAAATAAATAAAATCTTTAAGAAATATCTTAAGTTAACATATTTTTTCAGCACATTAAAATTTTTGCAATAATTAAAAAATGTTGAAATTATATTTATAATAATATTAAATAATTACTATAATAAATCTATCTATGATAATTAAATTAATGAGTAGAAGTATATCTAGCTAATTAGATCCACAAAATAATTTGCTGTCATCTGGAAATGCAACGCAGTGCTGCTTACACTACTTCTTATCTGTATAAAACAGTAACTTTGAAAACTAAACTAACAGCTCCACTGGGAATAATTACGAATATATGTCCAAAAGAGAATAATTATGAATATAAGTTACACCTACAGGGAATAACTTAGTCTGTAGGGGTTAATTACTTTATTTAAAATATGTTCAGATTTTTACCCTTTGACCTTAGGAATGTATAGTATAGACAGTTTTATCTGACATTATGGATATTAAATAATATCGTTAGAGCAACTAATAAAAAAATTTAATTCGATATTTTTTTTGCTTCAGAAAAAATTAGATATAGAAAACTTAATCTGTAAAAAAAGTTTCCTAAAAATTTATAACAATACATGTGATTTATTGTATTTTGAAATTTATAAACAATAGGGGAGACCGGGGCACCTTGGGACACTTTTCAGTTAAACATTTCTTATGAATTTTTTTAAAGCTAATTGAAAAAAATAAGTATGCATGCATATATTGTCATCATATCTGCTTCTTTTAAACATTAAACCTACTTAATATCTCATTTAGTTAAAGAGTAATAAAAGAAATAAAATACCTTTCCAATGTCCCAACCTGCCCCACTGTATGGGGTAGGTTGGGACACTAAACAACAAATACAAAATACTGTTCAAATTATTTTAATTAACTGTTATAAAAGAGAAATAGCTGAAAATTGTTCAAGTTAATACATTTTTTAACAAATCTTGTATTTGCAGCTGATTCAAGCATATTAGCATTTACAGCAGAAAACTTTCTGTTTGTTTCCCTTGTTCTCACCATTTTTTCTGAAAAAAAAAGATTAATAAATTAATATTTTAACATGTTAAATCAATTAAAAATCAGGCACCAAAATATTAATTATTTTGCTTGGATTGATATTTGTTTACACTTTTTAAAATGTCCCAGTATATGATAAAAAGTATATGATAAAGTGAAAAATAAGATAGAATTTTTCATTTAGGGTTAATCATTTAATGGTGATGTGTCTGTCTAATGAATACATAAAAGCACAATGAGTCAGAAAATTTTCCAATTTTTGAAACACTCCCTCACTTTTTATTTTATATAAAAGGATCTTATTTTTAAAAAGCAAACAAATCAGCAAAACTAATTATATAAAATGGAGAGCACATACTAAAATTTCAAAGTATATTCGGTAATAATTGAAAAAATATATAAGGCGAAGAATAAGAAAAAGATCTTCCATTTAGAGTTACTTAAAGGAGATGTGTCTCTTTAATAAAGACATAGAAGTACAATATATCAGAAAAATTTCCAACTTTTGAAACACGTTCTTCCTTTTCATTTTATATAAAAATATGTTATTATTAAAAACAAAAAAGAAGTCAGCAAACTAATTATATAAATATAGAGAACAAATACTAAAATTTCCAAGTATATACGCTAATAATTAAAAACTATATTATAAGGCTAAAATTAAGAAAATATCTTACATTTAGGGTTACTTAAAGGTGATATGTCTCTTTAAAGAAGACAGAAAAGCACAATGTGTCAGAAAAATTTCAAATTTTTTTAACAAGCTTTCACTTTTTACTTTATAAAAATTTCTTTTATTGGAAGCAAAGTAAATTCAGTAAAACTTATTAATTAGAAATAGAGAAAAAATATTCAATATCCCAATTATTAATGATAATAATTAGAAAATATATATGGCCAAAAATAAGAAAAACTCTTTGATTTAAAGTTGCTTAAAGGTGATGTGCTACCTTAATGAAGATATGAAGCATTGTCTTAAAATTGATTAAGTCAAACTTTACTGACTTGGTCAGTTTTCATTTCTACACAGACGTTGTGTACCTTCAACATTTCATCATTACATTTTACTAAGAAACAAAGCTATCACATTTAATAGAAATTTTAAAAGACATTTATTGGGGCAAAGACTGAGCAGCGATTTTCATACAGTACTTTAATTACTGTTCTTTAAAAAATAAATAACTCAGTTTTAAGAGCACAAAAAATAGAGTACATCGAAGTCAGTCCTTTATTTAGTCGCATGTGAATATGACACCTTATTGTAGTACCTAATGTGAAAAAAACTCCTCTTTCGTCAAACAGTGAACCTGGAATCAGTGAAATACAAATATTTCCTCATGCGCGTTCAGATAAGTTAGAATCATTGTTTCCATGGAAATTGTTACAGGAAATCAGGAACGACTGTGAGTAATGGAGTATAGCAATTTCCCTCCCACCGCCTTCTTTTATTTGCTCAAAGAACAAACAAACTGGATTGCCATTGAAGATTTAATTAATTAGGTGTTAACACTGTGTTGTAATAACATGCTGAAGTTTTTCAGAAGCATTTTCACGCTAATGAATCTTATTCAAGAGTTATCGGCATTGAAAGGAATTAGGTGGGGGGGTTCTAGTGGAAGGATCAATGGGAAACAATGGAAATTCTTCTCATTTATATACTTCCAGAAAACTCTAGAATAATTAGCACTTTATTGAACTTTTCAGTTATTTCACAGAAGCTAATTTTGAGGAAAGATAATAGGTGTGGATTACTGGATGTTTAATTTCAAACATTTGCTTTTTTAGTAACTCATATTTACATTAAATGTGACAAGGAAAAAATTACAATAACAAAGACTTTCTTTGAAACAAAAAACTGTGAAAATGATACACTTTAAAATAATCCTCTACTACTCTCTTTTATTTCACTAAAGAATTGCTTTTGCTATGATAGTGGGTTTGATTACTCATTTCTTATTCTTTGTATATTTACTTTTCTTTCAGACAATAGTCATAAAACATTGGAGACTTAAAATGATGCAAATTTAAATTTTCAACATGAAATTTATTAAATTATACCCCAACCCATTTTGTAAGAATTGTTTAAGCCAACTTCAGTCCTATACCTGAAATTACATGAAATATAAATACTCAAATTAAGTATATGGTATATTTTCTTTTTTTTATTATTAAATACATGTGTGTTATTGCTCTTATTATTAATTGCCAAAGTGTATATTTGCTCTTATAATTAATGGCAAGAATGTATTATTGCTCCTATTATTAATTGCCAAACGCTATTATTGCTCTTATTATAAATTGCAAACATATATTATTACTCTTATTATTAATTGCCAAAGTGTATTTTTGCTCTTATAATTAATGGCAAGAGTGTATTATTGCTCCTATTATTAGTTGCTAAACGCTATTATTGCTCTTATTATAAATTGCAAAAGTATATTATTGCTCTTATTATTAATTGCCAAAGTGTATTTTTGCTCTTATAATTAGTGGCAAGAGTGTATTTTTGCTAAAATTATTAGTTGCCTAACGCTATTATTGCTCTTATTATAAATTGCAAAAGTATATTATTGCTCTTATTATTAATTGCCAAAGTGTATTTTTGCTCTTATAATTAACGGCAATACACTGCATTTATGAATTTATCCCTCTAGGCTCATAATTATATTTTTCTTTTGTTAGCAGAAAATCTCAGCTCTTTTAAGTGTTTTGCTTGAAATATTCTGAGACTAAAATATCGTGGAGTTTGTATAGATAAATGAAGAGACTAATCCAGTTAAATGTCAGTTTTAGTTACAATATTCCGCATTTCACAGAAAAAAAAATGTTTCTACTTCCATTTTGTTAGCAGGAAATCTCAGTTCTTTTAAGTGTTTTGTTTGAAATATTCTGAGACTTAAAAATCGTGGAATTTGTATAGATAAGTGAATAGACAAATCCAGTTAAATGTCAGTTTTATTTACAGTATTCCACGTTTCGCACAAAGCAAGATTTGTCTCCTCTCTTCAGGTATCTTTCAATTTGATAAGTATTCATTGATTTTGATAAAACGGAGAGTGAGACTCTAAAAAGAGCTCCTGAAATAAAAACTAGTGTCGAGTCATACTCGACATAGAAGTGACAGGAATAAAAATGTTTCTAAAGAAACTAACATTCTGAATTCTACTGCGGTAGGAATAAATTCATCTGATTGACTAAAATGTTTTTTAAAATTCAATTTCATATCCTCTTCTTACCCAAAATTTGATTTTATAAAAGTTTTCCTTCAGGTATTCCTCCAGGTACTTCCTCCAAGTATCTTTTAATTTGATGAGCATCCATTGATATTGATAAAACGTGGAGTGAGACTTTAAAAAGAGCTCCTGAAATAAAAAAAAACTAGTGCCATACTCGACCTAGAAGTGCACAGGGATAAAAATGATTCTAAAGAAAATAAGTTTCTGTATTCTATTGCGGTAGAAGTAAATTAATTTGATTGGCTAAAATGTTTTTAAAATTCAATTTCATATCTTCTTTTTACCCAAAATTTGATTTTATAAAAACTTCCTCCAGGTATCTTTCAATTTGATGAGCATCCATTGATTTTGATAAAACGTTGAGTGAGACTCTAAAAAGAGCTCCTGAAATAAAAACTAGTGTAATACTCGACATAGAAGTGCTCAGGAATAAAAATGTTTCTAAAGAAACTTTCTGAATTCTATTGCGGTAGAAGTAAATTAATCTTATTAGCTAAAATGTTTTTAAAATTCAATTTCATATCTTCTTTTTACCCAAAATTTGATTTTATAAAAACTTCCTCCAGGTATCTTTTAATTTGATGAGCATCCATTGATTTTGATAAAACGTGGAGTGAGACTCTAAAAAGAGATCCTGGATTAAGAACTAGCGTCGAGTCATACTCCACATACAAGTACACAGGGATAAAAATATTTCTAAAGAAACTAACTTTCTGAATTCTATTGCGGTAGAAATAAATTAATCTGATTGACTAAAACGTTTTTAAATTTCACTTTCATATCCTCTTTTTACCCAAAATTTGATTTTATAAAAACTTCCTCCAGGTATCTTTCAATTTGATGATCATTAATTGATTTTGATAAAACGTGGAGTGAGACTCTAAAACGAGCTCCTGAAACAAAAACTAGTGTCATACTCAACACAGAAGTGCACAGGAATAAAAATGTTTCTAAAGAAACTAACTTTCTGAATTCTATTGCGGTAGAAATAAATTAATCTGATTGGCTAAAATGTTTTTTAAAATTCAATTTCATATCCTCTTTTTACCCAAATTTGATTTAATAAAAACTTCCTCCAGATTTTCCTCCAGGTATTTACCCCAGGTATCTTTCTATCTGATGAGAATCCATTGATTTTGATAAGACATGGAGTGAGACTCTAAAAAGTGCTCCTGGAATAAAAACTAGTGTCGTCATTCTCGACATAGAAGTGCACAGGAATAAAAATGTTTCTAAAGAAACTAACATTCTGAATTCTACGGCGGTAGAAATAAATTAATCTGATTGACTAAAATGTTTTTAAAATTCAATTTCATAACCTCTTTTTACCCAAAATTTGATTTTATAAAACCTTCCTCCAGGTATTCCTTAGGTATTCCTCCAGGTACTTCCTCCAGGTATCTTTCAATTTGATGAGCATCCATTGATTTTGATAAAACGTGGAGTGAGACTCTAAAAAGAGCTCCTGAAATAAAAACTAGTGTCGAGTTGTACTCGACATAGAAGTGCACAGGAATAAAAATGTTTCTAAAGAAACTAACATTCTGAATTCTACTGCGGTAGAAATAAATTAATCTGATTGACTAAAATGTTTTTTAAAATTCAATTTCATAACCTCTTTTTACCCAAAATTTGATTTTATAAAAGTTTTCCTTCAGGTATTCCTCCAGGTACTTCCTCCAAGTATCTTTTAATTTGATGAGCATCCATTGATTTTGATAAAACATGGAGTGAGACTCTAAAAACGACTCCTGAAACAAAAACTAGTGTCATACTCGACACAGAAGTGCACAGGGATAAAAATGTCTCTAAAGAAACTAACTTTCTGAATTCTATTGCGGTAGAAGTAAATTAATCTGATTGACTAAAATGTTTTTTAAAATTCAATTTCATATCTTCTTTTTACCCAAAATTTGATTTTATAAAAACTTCCTCCAGGTATCTTTCAATTTGATGAGCATCCATTGATTTTGATAAAACGTTGAGTGAGACTCTAAAAAGAGCTCCTGAAATAAAAACTAGTGTAATACTCGACATAGAAGTGCTCAGGAATAAAAATGTTTCTAAAGAAACTTTCTGAATTCTATTGCGGTAGAAGTAAATTAATCTTATTAGCTAAAATGTTTTTAAAATTCAATTTCATATCCTCTTTTTACCCAAAATTTGATTTTATAAAAACTTCCTCCGGGTATTCCTCCAGGTACTTCCTCCAGGTATCTTTCAATTTGATGAGCATCCATTGATTTTGATAAAACGTGGAGTGAGACTCTAAAAAGAGATCCTGGATTAAGAACTAGCGTCGAGTCATACTCCACATACAAGTACACAGGGATAAAAATATTTCTAAAGAAACTAACTTTCTGAATTCTACTACGTTAGAAATAGATTAATCTGATTGGCTAAAATGTTTTTAAAATTCAATTTCATATCCTCTTTTTACCCAAAATTTGATTTTATAAAACCTTCCTCCAGGTATCTTTCAATTTGATGAGCATCCATTGATTTTGATAAAACGTGGAGTGATACTCTAAAAAGAGCTCTTGAAGTAAAAACTAGTGTCATACTCGACACAGAATTGCACAAGAATAAAAATGTTTCTAAAGAAACTAACTTTTTGAATTCTACTGCGGTCGAAATAAATTAATCTGATTGGCTAAAATGTTTTTTAAAATTCAATTTCATATCCTCTTTTTACCCAAAATTTGATTTTAGAAAAAACCCACAGCGTATTTCTCTGTCTGTAACTGCGGTGACGGTACCGGAAGGAAATCAAAATTTTGTTTTGATGAATGGTTCCGCGCTGCTTCTCTGACAAGGAAGAGCTTTACCAAGCGAGAAATCAAAGCATTACGGTACAGTTTCATTTTCCTGAAAGCATGCGTCAAACTTAAAGCCAAGCGGAAATTCAAAATTTCAAGAATCAGGCGTTTTTTAAACAGCTATTTGCATTCAACGGAGAAATTACCATTTCGTATTTGCTGCCTAAAAAAAAAAAGTGTTGGTGATGCGTATGAAATGGCGAGCGTCTATTCCCACGCGGAATGCTTATTTACATAAAAGTAATCCATATGGAACGTGCACTGAAAGTTGAATCATGGAAAACAAAGACATGGGAAATCAAACAATAGATGGCAGTTCGTGTGTATACCGCGATATTTCTAACTATTCTTTGCATTTCATATATTAATTCCCCGAACTTGTTATCTAAACCCTTTTTCAACTTAAAGAACATGGCGCCTTTTGAAAAAGTGATTTAATTATCATTGGAATAAACATTGTAAATATTCCGTGCTTTTAAATACAATTTAAAGTATATTAAGGAACATAAAATCGGTTTAAACTGTTCGTTTAGTAGAAATTTCAATTTTAAAAGTTTTTTAAGTCTTTATATCCTATTATCCAAATAATAATTTTTTTAATCTAAATATTTTCAGGTCTACTAAAACAGTCTAAACAAGAACTTTGCATGAATTTTCAGCTGTCTTAAAAATATATTTTATCATAAAACTATTTTATTTTTCAATATACAATTCACAAAATTATATTGTATTTAAACTCACATTTTTAATTTCTCAACTGCGATTCATTAAATAATATTACTATATTTTGCAATTTTAGTATATTAAATTCTTCTTCTTAAGTAGAAGTTGATAAACTTTTAGAAATGTTAATAATTTTACTCTAAATATTTTTAGGTTTATTCAAACCTCCCACACAAGAATTGCGTATGAATTTTCATCAGTCTTTTAAAATTAATTTTACAAATATACTGTTTTATTTTTTCGATATACAAGGAAATTTACAAACTATATTGTAACTAAATGCCAAATTTTAATTTATCAAATACGAATCAGTAAATAATATTACTATATTTTGCAATACCAGTATTTTAAATTATCCTTCTAAAGTAAAATTCTCAAATATTAATATTTTTACTCCAAATATTTTTAGGTTTATTAAAACCTTCTACACAAGAAATATGCATGAACTTTCAGCCATCTTTAAAAATGTGTTTAATAAAAAATATTTTATATCCAATATACGAGGAAATTTACAAATTATATTATATTAAAACGAATTATTTTATTTTATCAGCATGAGTATTGAATGCTATATTTTGCACTATCGTATTTTAAATTATCCTTCTTAAGTACAACTTTAAAGAAAAGGTTTACAAAACATATATTTACTTTCATAGTTGTATATTATGCCAATGCCTTTATTTTGTTCAAAATGTTTCTGCTAAATTAACCTTAAAATCTAGATTTTCTTTTATTCCGAAAATTTATGGATTGATACTTTAACTTGGCATCGCAATTTATCATCGTATCTCAATTTATTTATTGTCGTATCTTAATTTATTATATTAAAAGCATAATTTTAATTTATCAGCATGAATATTGAAATAATATTACTATATTTTGCACTATCGTATTTTAAATTATCCTTCTTAAGTACAACTTTAAAGAAAAGGTTCACAAAACATATATTTACTTCCATAGTTGTATATTATGTCAATGCGTTTATTTTGTTCAATATGTTTCTGCTAAATTAACCTTAAAATCTAGATTTTCTTTTATTCCGAAAATTTATGGATTGATACTTTAACTTGGCATCGCAATTTATCGTCGTATCTCAATTTATTATACTAAAAGCATAATTTTAATTTATCAGCATGAATATTGAAATAATATTACTATATTTTGCACTATCGTATTTTAAATTATCCTTCTTAAGTACAACTTTAAAGAAAAGGTTCACAAAACATATATTTACTTTCATAGTTGTATATTATGTCAATGCCTTTATTTCGTTCAATATGTTTCTGCTAAATTAACCTTAAAATCTAGATTTTCCTTTATTCCGAAAATTTATGGATTAATACTTTAACTTGACATCGCAATTTATCGTACTTTCTGTTTTAGAGAGAGTTAAAACTGTTATACAGCTTTGTCAAATCTATAGAGATTAAAAACTGATTCTTTTAAAGACTCCGGGATAAACTTACTCCTAGAAAATATATCTACAGATAATTTGTCGTATCTTAGGAATTAATCTGCAACTAGAGAAACCCTAAAGGAGCTATTACTCGGTGAAGAATCTGCTTCCTTTCTTTTCTTCTAAAATCCCTTCTCAGCAATATGACCATAATTGAAAGAACAATGCTGATATAGTTGGAAATATTTTCTCCTTCTACTCTTCAGAACCAATTTTTCTTTTGAGGGTTCTTCAAATGCTGAGATCTTTATAGAATTTAGAAAGCAATATAAATGCCAAAAGAAATAGAAATACGATTTCTTTTTGTTTCAATTATAGTGTGTTTTAAATTAAACAAATTTTAATTGAAATTAAAATCTTTATTTCAGAATGGTTTATTTTACATTGATGGTCAATGGATATATCCAAATAATTTTATAAATTATTAAACAAACTTTGTCTTTAAACCTTGTTAATTCGTGGACGTCTTAAGACTAAAGTTTTCTCCCCGAACGTCATAACACTTTTAAAAATATGCCTCTAATGAAGTTTAAAGTAGATCAAAATGTTACAAGTACTTTATTTGGTGAGTTGACATATCCGAATAATTTAATATTTATATCACTGGTCTTCATATTTTGTTGACTCCTGGAACCCTTAGGACAAGAGATTTTTCGGGAAACATCATCACACTTTTAAAAATATGCCTTTAATAAAGTTTAAAGTAGATCAAAATGTTACAAGTATTTTATTTTGTGAATGGACATATCCGAATAATTTAATATTTTATATCAATCTTCTTCATATTTTGTTGACTCCTGAAACCCTTAGGACAAAAATTTTTTAGGGGAACGTCATCACACTTTTAAAAATATGCTCTAATAAAGTTTAAAGTAGATCAAAATGTTAGAACTACGTTATTTGGTGAGTGGACATATCCGAATAATTTAATATTTTATGCCACTGGTGTTCATATTTTATTGAATCCTAAAACATTAGGACAAAATATTTTTCGGGGAACGTCATCAAACTTTTAAAAATATGCCTTTAATAAAGTTTAAAGTAGATCAAAATGTTACAAGTACTTTATTTGGTGAGTTGACATATCCGAATAATTTAATATTTATATCACTGGTCTTCATATTTTGTTGACTCCTGGAACCCTTAGGACAAGAGATTTTTCGGGAAACATCATCACACTTTTAAAAATATGCCTTTAATAAAGTTTAAAGTAGATCAAAATGTTACAAGTATTTTATTTGGTGAGTGGACATATCCGAATAATTTAATATTTTATATCACTGGTCTTCATATTTTGTTGACTCCTAGAACCCTTAGAAGAAAAGATTTTTCGGGAAACGTCATCACACTTTTAAAAATATGCTCTAATGAAGTTTAAAGTAGATCAAAATGTCACAAGTACTTTATTTGGTGAGTGGACATATCCGAATAATTTAATATTTTATATCACTGTCCTTCATATTTTGTTGACTCCTAGAACCCTTAGAAGAAAAGATTTTTCGGGAAACGTCATCAAACTTTTAAAAATATGCCTTTAATAAAGTTTAAAGTAGATCAAAATGTTACAAGTACTTTATTTGGTGAGTGGACATATCCGAATAATTTAATATTTTATATCACTGGTCTTCATATTTTGTTGACTCCTGGAACCCTTAGGACAAAAGTTTTTTAGGCGAACGTCATCACACTTTTAAAACTATGTCTTTAATAAAGTTTAAAGTAGATCAAAATGTTACAAGTACTTTATTTGGTGAGAGGACATATCCGAATAATTTAATATTTTATATCACTGGTCTTCAAATATTATTGACTCCTGGAACCCTTAGGACTAAATAAAGTATTGTTGGGAAAAGTCATTCATTCCATTTCACACTTTAGGCTAAATATATTTTTTTCAATGAAAGATACTCCTCACTTTAGAAGTTATCTGTTTAACTACCTGGGTCCACGTTAAGCGCTTTAGCAGATTTGTTTTTCGCAAATTCATAATAACGGGCGATTTTTTTTTTCACTTTTTTCATTAGTAGGTCTTTGGGACTCAAACTGCGTGTAAATCAGTGCAAACACTGATGACCGGTTGAGTTTTTGACCCGGAAGTCGAGGAATCGAAGAGCTGGTAGATATTCGATTGGTCATGGCAAATAGTGCCATGCACATATACTTGCAATGTACTTTTTCAGTCCGTTTTATTCCAAGAAACATTCACTGCACAACATTCTTACTTTCTACATATTTGTAACCAGTAAATAGTATATATGGTAACTGAAAAGAAGTGTATGTCCTCATATGAAGAAATTATTAAGTATCAGAGTAAGATCTCGGTTACTTGGGATCTTTACAGCTACAAATAAACAAGCACATACCGCTTATGCTATCTTCTAAAAGTTAGTTCAACATGTAAATTTCATCTCAAAATTGAATTTTAACAGCCGTATTCAGTAAGCAGAGGGTAACACGGGAATTTATAAATCCGAGGATTACCTCCAGTAAATTTTTAACCCAGGATCATCCTTAAGTGGTTTTCTGAAAAGATGAATTTCCTTATTCTATAATTTACACTCCGTTCTTTCTAAGAGCATCTGTGATGAGATAATGACTAATGAAATCGGGAACTATTATTTAAGGTTGATTACGAACGAATATCCATACCAGCAGGGATCCAAATCCAACAACTCTGGTATCGAAGAGAAGTACTCAGTCGGTCACCGTTCAAAATCTTTTGTACCGTATACACTTTACTACCAATAAATTTTTATTTTTATTTTAAATTATTTGAATTATTTTATAGGCTCGGGGACAACATCAAGTCACATGCATATATCTAGTATCTCACCCTCCATCCTCAAATTTGCGGCGATAAGCAAATTTCTTGTTGGGTTTAGAGCTGGTAGGGTCCCGGTCTACTTTTGAAACACGAGGGGTATTGAAACTGGGACCTTCTGCTTAAAGCCGATTACGAACTGAAAAATTTTGAAAACTATATTGGCCGATTGAAAAAATATTTCTTTCAATGTTAGAATATATAATATAAAGCTCCAAAATCAAGTCAAAGGCGTATCTCTCATATCTTACGCTCCATTCGCAAACTTGGGGAGATAAGAAAGTTTCGATTTGGTTTGGAGAGCTATGGTTTACTTTTGAAACATGAGGGCTAATGAGACCGGGATCTGCTGCTTAAAGCCGATTTCGAATGTGTAGGAACATCCATGCCACAGTGAAATTCGAACTCATGAACGCCGGTAGGTTCGAATACCACTGAAGACTGGATATTTGCAACCGTGTGAAATAAGCTTTAAGTAGCAGGTCCCTATCTCATTAGCTCTCGTGTTGCAAAAGTAGGCAATAGAGTTCCAAACCAAACCAAACCAAACCCGAAACTTGCTTATCTCCGCAAATTTGCGAACGGAGGGTGAGATACGCGAGATACGGGTTTGACTTGAATTTGGACCTTGATGTTGTCTTCTAACATTGAAAGAAATGTTTTCCAATTCGGAGTTGGAAAGAAAAGGTTTAGTTTGTTTATTTTATCAAATAATCGTAATAGTGAGACAATAAATCGAATTAACTAATATACCAATCTTACCAATTTGCATTAAAATTGTTATGTGCTTCCATATCATAAGCATGATAAAATAATTTTTTAAAATATGTACAAAATCTTAAGTATTTGGTGCATCATTATAACAGTTTATCTAAATTTAAAATGGAATAAAATTTATTTTTATATCCAACTGTAATAACTTCTCTTATAATATCATTGAACACGGTAGCTCAGTTTCACTAATGATGCACAAAAACAAACACGAAATGGACTGTAATCACATTATTTATTTATTTATTTATTTATTTATTTATTTATTCTCAGAGCCACGTTCACAAAAGCAAGTGCAGCCTCAGAATCCACAACACTCACTGACAAGTTATATTATTTTTCACAGATGGCGCCCTTGGCGTTGAGAGAGAAGATGTTATAGAGTTGCTATCCGCCATTGTTGAGGAAAGAAAGTTGAAATCGCAAGTAGTAGCGCAAAAGCTTGAAATTGAAAAAATTAAATTAGCGCAACTAGATAAGGAATTAGAGCTTACTAAACTTAGATCAGAATCCACAACACTCACTGACAAGTTATATTATTTTTTGTCAGTCTCATATGACATTTAACGCAGAGTTTCAAGTATGGTGAGTGAGGAGAGAATCCATTAAAAAAACATGCCATTTATTTAACATACATTAAAAAAATAATAACATTATACAGTGCTCCACGAGCAATAAAATAAGTCTATCGTGAAAACCCTCACAGGGAATCAAATCAACCGCCAGCCGTCCGCCCACAGAAACTAATTGTTTATATACTACTGGGCTGACCAGATACACGTGTAAATTTGCATACAGTTGAAAATCAAATACATACAAAAAACTTAAAATACACACACAGTAACTAAATAAAGAAAAACATTACAAATGATGACTGATACAGTTAAAGACCGTTTACAATCTCAAAGCGTCGAAAATTGGATATAATTAACAGATCAATACTTAACCGCTGGTTAAGTCCAAGTAATCCTAACATTTTTCAAAGATGGGGCCCTTCAAAGGCGTTGAGAGAGAAGATGTTTTAGAATTGGTATCCGCCATTGTTGAGGAAAGAAAGTTGAAATCGCAAGTAGCAGCGCTAAAGCTTGAAATTGAAAAAATTAAATTAGCGCAACTAGATAAAAAATTAGAGCTTGCTAAACTTAGATCAGAATCCACAACACTCACTGACAAGTTATATTATTTTTCACAGATGGTGCCCTAGGCGTCAACAATCATTATAATGGTGAGCTTTGTACTTAAGAGTTACTATTGTACTTAGTTCTATCCTAAAACCTTTCTATTCCTTAATCACTGAGTACTAAGAATCTTCTAACTTCTGTATTACATTTAATAGTTCATCTTATTCAAAATAGAATACATATCAAGCATATTCATCTAATCTCGTTTTTAATCTAATGCTTTTTACTGGCTTTGTTCAGAAATATTTACAGAACAAAAGATTCAAGTGTCTAATTAGGGAGTGATAATAATTTAAAATGAACATTTTCATTAAGCATTAAATAATTTCTCTTTCAAATACATTTTTGATGTAAACTCCTAATGATTTCTGAATTTTTTGTAGCTCCGGGCTTTTCCATTGTCCGTTTCATTATTCCTAAGAAAATTCTTGACCTCCCCAAAGCTCATTAGCACAGAAATTGTATTCCCTAATTAAGATCTTTTTCCGAATTCATTTACCGTTCTTTTCACGTGCATACTTTTCAAAATTTTAATGTGGATTTCACTAATTAGTTCTGAATTTCAAATTATTGATTCTAAAAAGCTTTTATTGAAAAGTAGTTATTTAACGTAATTACTCTTCTTGCGTCAGTACCTTACGAAATTTTCTAATAGTTTGCTTGTGTCTTATCGCTGTCCAAAAGTTTTTAAATTATGATCCAGAACTTTGGCTTCAAATTACCAAGTTCATAACTAGACACTGAATTTGCCTCCGAGCATATGCTTAACTTGTATGCTTAATTTTTTTATAACATCCACATGTTTGACTAGAAATAAAATATAAGATTTAATACAAAGAAAAATAATTTACTTTACATTTATGATTAAAACGAAGATAATTTTTATGTATCGGATATCATTCTATAATCATCATAGACGGCTATACAGCCGAGTTATGGACCAATGTTTTCCCCTGAATATTTTTTCATAACAACTTCTGACCTCCAGTTCTGTTCATTATTTTCTAAAAAATCAGCTTCTACTGAATTAGCCCATCTCAACCACGGTCTTCCCCACTTTGAAGATCCCCCTTTGTTCAGAACACTAAAGACCGGAATCAGCTGAGCTGGATCTCACCTTTTTGACCAGACTACATTAACGCTGCGACGCAGTGTCTGGGATGTTGACAGTTCGGTTGAATAGGCATCATAATGATTCCGGATCATTGCCTCGAGAATTCCGAACAGGACAGCTAGCGAATGAGAATTCGACTAATTAACTAGCTGTAACCTTAGCTGGAGTTCTCAGGTAACTGGAATCGTAAGTGACCAGAAAACCAGAGAAGGCTTCCCCGACTTTTGAGCGGAGCCAGCTTTTTAGCAATTACGTTCGGGAGACTCGTAGGGTCCACTCATATAAGGAACGGCAGGGTCTCGAACACTGAACGGAGGATAAATTAGGTACGCGTTGTACCCTAGAAAAGCCTCCCCATCGTGTGAGAATAGTTAATTCCTTTTTTACGACTGTGATCATCGTGGATATATCATCCAAACAACAATCCTTCACATTTCGAATTGTTTTGGGATATTAGTATCCCTATGTATATAGCAATTATTTACTCCAGAAAATAAAAGTGATTTCCTGTTATGTCTGTGATTCTTCATCCAGCTATTTCTTGACTCAGGATCATTGAAGACCTCACACCACCTAATGGTTTCAATGGATCAAAAACAGTACATTTTTTACGTACTTTTATCATACATTCGAATCAGGTAGGCATCCAATTCATTCTATTTATATTTATATAATGAACTATATCAGTTTGTTTATATATCATGTACAAGGCCGTAGGACAGAGGGGGATTTAGGACACCAGTCCCTCTCCGAAATTCTAAAGACGGAAAGAAAATGGACCATGTGTGTGGCTGTTCCATCTGCCTAACTGCGCATAGACAACAGTGTGCTTAGAACAGTGTGTTTAGTGACGTTGAATTATACAGAAGGTACAAATTCTATTTGACCAGTAAAGCAGATTGATAGTACTTTTAACAACACAACACAATATTGGTGCACAAACGGGCTTTCTGTCCAGAATTTGCTTTCGGTCCAGACTTTTTCGATACCCTATATTAAAACGAAAACTTTTAATATGATAAAAGAAGTAGTATTTTTACTGTTAGTTAATATGAAAAGAAATGAAAAATTATTTACTATTTCTTAATTAAAATCTGCAATGGCACTTTTTTAATTCACAAATCAATTAATTTCTGCTCATCTATTTAGTTTTTTGAATACTTTATATTAGTAATGAAATTTTAAATTACAAATAGACTGCCACTATTATAGTCTACTAAAAATTTTAATTCTCATAGAAAATGTTGGCTTAAAATCAGTAGTGTATTTTAGTTTCTCAAACAACATTGTATCGTAATATCCTTATATTTTTTTTGTGGTTTTCAAAAACTGAAAAATAAATGCAATGTACTCCATTTAGCCTACACTTTCTTAAATTCACTCGAGTGGTTTTAATGCTGTACTCAGGTGTCCCTCATTTAAGAAATAAAAAATAACTTAAAATAATGTTGCTAACTTCTTTTTCTTTCCGTGACGTCCATAGGTTTCATATGTGTCTTCAAATTGAGTTTCCAATAACAGCTGGTAGCAAAAAATTGAAAAGTTGATGTGCCAGATTTACTGAAGAAGTTAATATGAAAGCAAAATAAATTTTGCGATTGATTTTTTTTCTTTTTACGACTAACATTTTTAGATGTAATTTACAGCAAAGTTATTTGTTCATATAAGTATAAAATCCTTATAATTTACTATGTGACATCCATAGGTTTCCATGTGCCTTCAAATTTATTGAGATTTCGATTACAGTTGGTAGCACAAGATTGAAAGGTTGATGTGTCAGATTTATTGAAGAAGTGAATATGAAAAAACAAATTTTCTGATTGATTTTTTTCTCTCTATGACTAACATTTTTAGATGTAATTTACAGCAAAGTTATTTGTTCATATAAGTATAAAATCATTATAATTTACTATGTGACATCTATGGATTTCACATGTGTCTTCAATTTATTGAGATTTCAATAACAGTTGGTAACACAAGATTGAAAATTGATGTGCCAGATTTATTCAAGAAGTGAATATGAAAAACAAATTTTTCCTTTTTATGACTAACATTTTTAGATGTAATTTACAGCAAAGTTATTTGTTCATATAAGTATAAAATCATTATAATTTACTATGTGACATCTATGGATTTCACATGTGTCTTCAAATTTGTTGAGTTTTCTATAACAGTTGGTAGCACAAGATTGAAAAGTTGATGTGTCAGATTTATTGAAGAAATGAATATGAAAGCAAAATAAATTTTGCGATTGATTTTTTCTTTTTATGACTAACATTTTAGATGTAATTTACAGCAAAGTTATTTGCTCATATAAGTATAAAATCATTATAATTTACTATGTGACATCCATAGGTTTCACGTGTATCTCCAGATTTATTGAGTTTTCAATAACAGTTGGTAACACAACATTGAAGAGTTGTGTCAGATTTATTGAAGAAGTGAATATGAAAACAAAATAAATTTTGAGATTGATTTTTTCTCTTTACGACTAACATTTTTAGATGTAATTTACAGCAAATTGATTTGTTCATATAAGTATAAAATCATTATAATTTACTATGTGACATCCATAAGTTTCACATGTGTCTCCAAATTTTTTGAGATTTCGATAACAGTTGGTAACACAAGATTGAAAAGTTGATGTGTCAGATTTATTCAAGAAGTGAATATGAAAGCAAAATAAATTTTGCGATTGATTTTTTCTTTTTATGACTAACATTTTAGATGTAATTTACAGCAAAGTTATTTGCTCATATAAGTATAAAATCATTATAATTTACTATGTGACATCCATAGGTTTCACGTGTATCTCCAGATTTATTGAGTTTTCAATAACAGTTGGTAACACAACATTGAAGAGTTGTGTCAGATTTATTGAAGAAGTGAATATGAAAACAAAATAAATTTTGCGACTGATTTTTTTCTTTTAAGACTAATAATTTTAGATGTAATTTACAGCTAAGTGATTTGTTCATATACGTACAAAACGTTCATATACGCTCATATACGTTCATATAAGTACAAAATCATCATCATTCACTATGCGTTTTGTATAAATTTTCCAAATGTACATGCATTTGCAATTTTCTCAATTTGCAAAGCCCTCCTTCATTTGCAATTCCCAGAATACATTTTCAACGCCCTCTTTCCTTCTCAAGCTTGTTATGAGGCTTTCTAAATTAATAAAACCATTCTAAAGTAATATTTTTACTTGAATAATCAGAATACTAATATCTGTATAATAATTCAGAAAAAAATTTTTCCCTTTGATATTCATTTAAGTTAGTAAAAAGATTAAATAAAAATTACACAAAGCTATTCTATTAAAAATTGTTAATGGATTGTCTCATGGTCATACATTCAAGGTAAAAATTATTCTGTTTCCATGTTTAGTTTTAAAACTGCAAGTAAAATTCAGTGATTTGAGAAGATTAAGATTTACTCTCTCTCTCCTTCCCTTAACATTTTGCAGCTTGTAATACCCTCATAATCAGCTTTTCCCATTCCCAAAATGTTGTACCATTCACTTTCCTGAAATTCTCCCTACAAACAGGAAAAGAGCAAGCCCACTTTGGTGCAGTCGGATCTTAGAATGGATTGGATTTGTCGTCGCATTTGCTTTCATTCGATTTTCTTTTTTCAAGAGGGGAGTGGGGGAGTTTCTGACTTACTTCGTAAGATGAATCCTGAAATTATTTTATAGAGAAAAAAGTTTATCGCTTTTGATTTTGTTCATACATTAGAAACTAGCAAAATCTATTTCATTTTTATTAGCATCTATGCTACAGATTTTTACGTAAAAATACACTTTACGTGTACTTCTTTGATATGAAATATGTAACATCAAATTATCGGTCTTGTATTTTACCAGTATTTGTATAAACTGAAAATAATTCATAATTTTTAAGTATCTGATATTCTATAAGTTTCGTTATTTTTAATTATTGTTTTCCGTATTGGCAGAAAGCAAATGTTAATAATTCTTTATTTATAAGAATATTTTATCACAGTAACTAGTATTTGAAAGGATAAACTTGCAGTAGTAGTAAAACATTGATCATCAAAATCTCAACTAATAAAACATATAAAGATTTTATTTATGAAGGACGAAAGCTCGGGAAATTTAAAATTCTTTTATAGAATAGAAAAATAGAATAGAATTAGTTATAGTAGCATAAGTAAATTCAAAACCAGCAAAGTGATGGATAAGGCACATTAATGCTACTTCAGTGTAACTAAATAAAGTTCGTTATTTTATTTAAATAAACCAAAAGTATTCACTGAGCTTCAGAGTCATTATGTAGGACTTGTTTACATTCTTAAATTGTTTGTATATTTATCCAGAAGCGCTACGTTAAGAACGCTTTCTAACATTAAACCATTGTAGTCAAACATCGTAGTAACTTTTGTACGGGAAATATGAGATCATAGTCATGATCAATTGCTCTAAAATAGATAGCACCTTATTATGAATCAGTGCTACATTAGAAGAGCTTTAAAACATACACTCGTCAGCCAAACAGCGTAGTAACTTTTATGAAGGGATTTTGGTATCACAGTCATAATCTATTGTCCTAAAATAGATTGCACCTTATTATGACTCAGTGCTACATTAAGAACCCTTTATAACATACACTCAATGGCCAACGATTGTAGCCAAACATCGTAGTAACTTTTATGAAGGGATTTTGATTTCACACTCAGGATCCATTGCCCTAAAATAAATTGCACCTTATTATGTGTTCTACATTAGGAACCCTTTAAAACGTACAGTCGTCGGCCAACGATTGTATCCAAACATCGTAGTACCTTTTGTATTGACATTTTGACATAACAGCTGTGATCCATTGCCTTAAAATATACATTGCAACTTATTATGACTCAATGATCTGACAATTAAGTTAATTATGCGTCATTTATTATATTAATTTCTTTTATATTTCATTAACCTCACTAGACTCAAGACAGGCAACATCTTTTATCAAATGAAAACTCTTCAAAAACAGTAAAGTAACAGAAGCACAATAGCTGTATTTATATAGGTTTCTTAGACAAAAAATTAACAGTCCTAAATGATGTCAGTGCATGCTATTGATCTATCAATTGAAGAAAAAATATCTAATATGTCAGTACATTCTATTCCATATTAACTTGTGCCATTAAGCTATATAATCTATCAATAATGATGAAAATACTAAATTTTTCATTACCACCATTTGACGGAAAATTCCACAAATGGAATCGACATATATCCGTATTAGTTTCAGCGAACGACAAAACACTACTTTCAAATATTTATCCCTCTTAGATATTTACCCCTGAAATGGATCCCTCATACTTTTTATTTCTATTCTTAATAAATCAACTACCGGAATGGCAACAGATCTTCTAGATCTGTCTATCTTGAGAAATTGAGAGGGGAACAAGTTGTAAATATTTATGCAACACGATGCTAGTATGATCTACTCTTTCCAAAAACTCTGTCGAAATTTCTTAGAATTGAATTCAAAATAACTGCCATACACCGTCATATGAAAAGTAATTTGAAAACATCAATATGATTAAAGAACTATAAAAGATTATTGGTTCACGAAGAAAGGAACGAATTAGACTAAAATGAGGTTGGAGATTCCTTTCAAAATGTCTCGACTGTGTTTTGAAATATGTCTGAAGTTAATATTTTTTTAAATAACATATATTTATAGAGTTTTAAATTCTATCTTCCACTAATCTCTCATGTTTAAAATATTTACCCTTGAATATTGATATGAAATGGGTAAATGGACAGTAGGTAGGTAAATATATTTTAGGAATTTACCTAAGATCTGGGTAAATGACAGGGTATAATAAGAAAAAAGAATTTAAGGTGTAATTGAATAATACATTTCTATATCACTCTAAATTATATAAAATTTTTATACATGTGTATATATGAGTTTATATATGTAATATTAAAATCCCTTATTTACATATTTAAATATTAATTTAATAACTTCTGTTTATAAATTACATTGGAATTTGGGCTGTAATTCTGATTTTTCCCTCCCTATAGACTTAATTCAGCCTCTGTCTGTACTTCTTTAGCCAATAGTAAACGCGTTCTCTTTAAACATGGGTATTTTTTTCATGTGATCCATTGAGCTTAGAGACTATTCGTAGTCTTGTACCTGAGAAATCCCTGTTTAAAACGGTGTGTGTGCACGATGTTCAAAAAGTTCTGACTTGTTGTATGGATTTCATAAATCTCACCAGAAATAAAATGTGTTGTGTTTTGGATGAATCTCGCCCACATTATATATATATATATATATATATATATATATATATAATATATAAATATATTATATATGTATATATATAATATATATAATAAATATATATTATATTAAATATATATATATATATTATATATATATATATAATATATATATAAATATATATATATATATATATATAATATATATTATATATTATATATATATATATATATATAATATATAAATATATATATATATTATATTATATATAAATATATATATTATATATATATATATAATATTATATATAATATATTATATATATATATATATATATATATATATATTATATTATATAATATTATTTAATATATATGTGTGTGTGTATATATACATATATATAAATTATATTACATATATATATATATATATATATATATATATATATATAAGCATGGGATCAAGTGGAAGACTATCCAGGCTTCGCCTGTTAACCAATAGAGATATCGTTTGAGAACATGGAGGACATTGGGGCCACGAACACATTTTACGTGCCCCAGTAGCAATTAACTGAAAGGCGATCCCCCATTTTAGGCACAAATTTATGATAAATTCATGAAATGAAAGATTTTGGTATTAGTCCAACTTACCTTGCAGTAAAAATGTTAAATCCAGTAAGGAGGTTATCTGAGACCATCTGAACTGGGTGGGTCTAATTCCACTTAATCATACCAAGCCCGAATGAGCGTTGCTCTTTAATTAACAGAAGTGCGCCTTTCGTTGTTAACGAGCACCTTTAAGGTGAAAGTACGACTTTGCTCAAACACACACAACACAACCTTTTTAGGGGCCAGTCGAACTCATTCATACACTCATTCATCTATCAGCAAGTCAGAATGTAGATCCAAGCGAAAGACTGATTCATCCCTGATTCAGTTTCCCCAGAGGAATAATTGGAGGACTTTGCAGTCACGACATATTTAAAGTTCCTCAACTTCCATTAGCAACAAGTCGATCTTTGGCCGAGACGAGGACAGAACTCGACATCTTTCGGTTACCAGACTGACGCTCTACTAACCAGGTTACCGCGGCCCCCATCTGAACTATTTGATGGTTTGGTACAAATGATTAATTTTTACAAATAATTCTGGTGAGTGGATCATTAACTCAATACTAGTATTATAAATGATGTATTACATAATCTAGATAATTGATGGCACATTTCTTAAGACTTATATAACACCAAAACCAAAAGAACATCTCTTCATGGCGTGTGTTTTACGCTGAGCCATCCGAAGACATACAGCAGCAACTCCTGATGACCGTACTACGACAGTGACTCCATAATGGCTACCAAGCCACCGCTGACCTACGAGAGGCCCGTCATGGTCCGATTTTAATGTGGTCCAACCCGGTAAGGAGCAAACACTACAGAGGTAAGCTCGTGATTACCAGGAAGAACGCTAGAAAAAGATCACTCAGGTACCCCGGAATCGTGAACCCCGTACACACCTAAAGGAGGTGTGCCCCTGGTGACGTAAAAAAATTTATATTTATATTTATTTAATATTTTTGTTTATATATAATATATATATATATATATAAATATATATATAATATATATATATATTAATATATATATATATATGATTTAATATTTTATATTTATATATATTATATATATATATATATATATAAATATATATATATTATATATATTCATATATATATAATATAAAAAATATATATATATATACATATATATATATATATATATATATATATATATATTATATATATATATATATATATATATATATATATATATAAAAATATATATATATATATATATATATATATATATATATATATATATATATATTCATATATATATATATATATATATATATATATATATATATATATATATTTCAAATTTTTTGTAACCAGGAAAATATTTTGGCGTGCGAAACTTGAAACTTAGTAGTTGCCGTTCCTGGTGAATAATTAAGTAATAAATTTAGGAAACATTTGTAAATCCTAAAACAAATATTTGCAGATTTATGGAAGAAAACTCTCTTTCGAGAATAAATTGTATTATTGAAATGAAAAAAATAATTCTAATCTTCCGCATTAGGAAAATCTTTTAATGAAAGCATTATACGATTTTGTAAAGAGAATTCATTTTCTTCTTTATAAAACCTTTAGTTCCGAATAAGAATTTTATTTTGTCCAGATTTTATGTCTGGTCATTAACTGCATTTCGCAAAGCAATAAACCTATCATTAATCGCTCAACCGACCGATTTCAATTAAATAAACGTAACTCTGATTTTTACAGCTTTCCGCATGGCAATAAAAGTAAACTATGAGAAAGAAAACATTTTTACTCACTCTCTAGTGGTTACAAGAAAGATAAAATGATTGTATACATTAAATCCAATCTTATACCAGTAAAGCCGCTTATAGCATTGTACTTGCTTGTTTGGGGTAAATTGTAACGTCCTTATTTTATAGAAGCACTATATTCAGTTTTTAATTTCCTGTTACTCTAATATTAAATATTTTAAACGTAAACGTTTTAAAAATATTTATTTTTCTAGTAAAATATAATTTTATTTATTGTTTTCAAAAGCAATAATATTTAAATTGGTTATAAAAGCTATATATTAGGCAAAAAATAAATATTCTTGGGATTTATTAAACTTTTCATTTAATTTAAATTTTTCGATATATTTAAAAAGAAGTTTTAGGTTGCTTTAAATATGTCTATATTCAGAAATGGGTCGGAAGTATATAAAGATATACGATACGATGTGATAGTATTCCCTGGAAACTTTTAGAAAGAAAATTAGAAACCTTAGAAGTTTTCGAAATTAAGGAAATTTCAACTTAAACAAAGAATTATATAAAAGGATGCTCTCATTCTTTGAAAATATTCCTTAAAATCCCTTTTTCAATATATTGTCACTTAAATGTTATGGAAAGTTTGTTTGATTAGGTTTGGAGGACTATTTTTTCTACACAGTGACAAAATAGACAGACACCTATTGCTTACAGCTGATATGAACGACTATGGACACTTATACCATTAATGGATTACCCGGTACCTGAAAGCAATGTTCTACCATTCCCTCATCATTTGACTGAAGAAAAAAGTAATAAAGAATGAAGTAGTGTGATATATCCGGATATTCTATTTGAATAATTTTAGCGAGATATGCTATTTGAATTGTTTTAGGAGAAAGGCAATCAGAATTGTTAAAATAAGTATTATTGGTGTACAAATCCTACACTTAAAAGTTTGTAGTTAATTCATTGGAAACATGACTTTCTTAATACAATAAGGCAATTTGTCGCAACGTCACGAACTACTTCAATGCCCTTCCCATTCATTTTCATGTTTACAACAGCCAATAGACTAACAATATACTGCACTTCCGTTTGAAACTAAAGCCAGAATTGTCATAATCTGAGAATTTGCCCTACTGCGTGAAATCGGCTTATGTACTGTTAACACTTGGCATACGGGTATACTTTATCGCCAACTTACGCGTGCAGCGGACGTTTTTTCGTGAATTTTTCTGGAATTTAGTTATTCAGAAAATTCGCAGTGAATCAAAAACTACTTTGTTTTTATGAACGAAACTTTTTTTTTTTATTTTACACTTTAATATATACTGTTTGATTATTTAACAAAAAAAATATTTTTTACGAAATCACAAAAATAAACGATTTTTAAAATTAAAGTCCGATAATCTGTCAGCGTATATTTCTTCATCACTATCTTTGTCACAAAGGCTCATTTTATCAGTTTGTATTCAACAATAAAAAACCAAGCTTCAAATTGACAAAACAAGACTTGTACTCTCTAGAGCTAGGAATTCAATTAGACGAAATAACGCAACAAAAGACCGAGTAACTAGACAATCATAACTTGTGGAAAGAAAAAAAGGAAATTGCATAGCAACACAAAATACACGTATTTAATGTCACACATACATATAATTAAACGTATTTAGTAGATTTGTGGTGGTTAGCGGGTATCCACCACAAATCTATTAAATACGTATTTTTACGTGACCCGCGCGCCAGTGGCAGACTGCAGAAAACGTAAAATACTTTGGCCGCACGCGAAGTGTTAACAAGAATTTATGCTTGAACTCATGCTTAAACTGTTTTCACGTTTGAAAGATGATCCAAAGCTTTTGTAAATAAATATGACATAAAATTTGCTCACTAAGCTAATATAGCTTAATACAAATTGGGAACTACCTCATTCAATCTTTCTTATCTTTTACTATTTTTTGTAAATTATATTCATATTCCCTGTCACTTGAAAAACAAATCTCAGTAATAATTTATAATAAATTTCAGACCATTATCTCAGACTATTACACATATAAAACAATTGTTTATGTCCTAATTTGTAATCAGAGTATGTCATTTACGACTATTGTAAATTATTGCTAAATTATCCCAATTTAACCCTTTATATCCTGAATTAATTTACCATCAACTTTCTTACTACATTTTTGCATCATTAGATAAGTTTTAATGGAGAATAATCATAGAAATAAGAAAATTAATTTTTACTGTATTTTAGTAGTTAATTTTGCAGCTGGTACTTTCTAGTACCAACATATAATTTTGACTCTATGATAGAAAATAAAACGTTAAATTATGAATAAAACAAATGAAATACTTACCTATGTCGAAGTATAGAAGTCTCTAAAAATTAATGGTACCAAATAACTGGTAATAAACCACTAAATTTACTCAACTGAACAACACGTGTATCAACTCTACCACAAAATGACCTTCGAATGAAGCACGCCAATTTTAAAATCCCTATTATGCGAATAAAAAGGATTCCTGATTGGTCCTGTCATTTCTTTTCTGCTGTAGGAACTAAATCGTTCATGTCCTTGTGAGTACCGTCAGGAAAAACGGCTTTATTAGGAATATATAGGTGTTTGATTGAAGCGGAACTTATAAGTACCGTCAGGATAAAAAGGGTTAAAGTATATATTCATATTAAACAGAGTTTAAAAAAAAATAAAGAAATATATAAATGAATATGTGATAATAACATGACAGTACTACAAGCTGTTTACTGTACATTCCCCATTTTGCAGCTAAATGATCACAAAGAAATTCCATTACACAAATGCATTGAATTTCATCTAGTTAATGGAAAAATACTTTTAAGCCAACATTTCAAATTATATCCTTCGGGCAGTGGCGTAGAAAAGTGGAGTTGTAAACCCTCCCCTAAAGAATTGTTGTAAACATGCAGTTTATAAGTAAGGATTGATTTATTAATTTTTAATAATGAGTACATTGGGGAGAAATTTCTCGCTACGCCCCTGCATTCAAGCATTTATAATAGCTTCAACATGCATATAATTCATACTTTTTTTTCAATTCATGAGCATTAATTGGCACATAATAACTAGTCATTTTTGTAATTTTTAAAATGCCAATAAATTTTAGCTACACAGCGACAGAAAAAATAGTGTTTGGAAGATTAGTAATAGATAGAACCGTTTTAACAAAAATTTTTCTTAAGTTATTTTCTACTGATACTACATTGTTAGTTTTAGAGTAACAAATTGGCACATTTTAACAGGGCTTCGAATCGTAATTTTTTTGTTCCTGTTTTCGTTCCAGTTCAACTAAAAAATTAATATCGGTTCAGTTCCGGTTTTCGCTCCGCCAAAAATAACTGTTTTCGTTTCAGTTCCAAATGAATAATTTCATTTTATGTATATTCTTATTTGTACTAAAAATGTAATTCTATCAAAATTTAGAAGATTTTATTCTTTTTTTAATTGATACACTATGTGAATTGATACAAACAGCAGGTACGATAAGAGCGGCGAGCATTGGCATTGTTATCCATTATCAAAATCGCATTTGACAACTAGGTTCATGATTACCCACATTCGTCGTTTGACTCTCACATCGTGCACTTGGCCTTGCAATAATTATGTAAAAAATAAATTATTTATTTAACATATGAAAATTGCCTCTAATTATTAATATATCTTCTAACGTGGTTCCACTAAGATTACTTCTGTTGTCTCGGAGAATAAATTTCAACACTAACTTTTATAGCTGGAGCTGCCAAAACCACCATTGCAATCTTATACAAGTGCGGATATGTAATTATAAAGTTGACGTTAAATTAGAAAATATTGATAAGTTGGTAACAGTAACAAAATGACTGAAAGATATATCGAACCGAAATAAACTGATATTTTTTTCGGTTCAGTTCCGGTTCGAAGCCCTGCATTTTAACATGTTTAAAAATTATAAAATTGACGTAATTATAATAATGTAAGTTTTAAAAAATTGTTAGAATAGTAATAAAAATGTCCCATTCCTCTCTTACGTGAAGAAGGAATGGAACATGTTTTTGAAATTTAAAATATATACATAATTTTCAAAAGTAATCTGAAAATGACAAAACTATGTTTTGTTCATCCATTTTTATCTAATATTATACTTTAAATAAGCTCATATTAGCATGAAATACATTTTTGTTTTCGACTAGGTTCACCAACTATTTTTAGTGAGATCAACTTTGCAATAATGTCTTTTTTATCAATGATAGAGCAACCAATTTTTTGTGAGAACACAAAGTTTCACATCTATAAAGTATGAATGGATGTTTAGTATGGCACAGGGATGAATGGAACATGTCTTTCAATTACAATTCATAAATTATAAATTTGCAAATTATACCCAAATGATTCCTTTATAAAAATAAATATGATCTGCCAATTATAATTAAAACTTTTCCAGTTACTACAGACTTACATTTTAAGTACACACAATTTCACAAGTAAAACATGGAATAGATATTGAGAACATGAAATTGAATCGAGTACATTGTAGTACAAATTAATTATACTAAAATAATTTAGTATATTCAGATATTTAAAAAAATAAATGTAACATTTAACAGAACATACAGTTTCTTCTTAAATTTATAATTTTTAGTAGTCACAGATTCCTATAGAATATGTACTGAAACATATTTATTCTTTCAACTTCTTCATTCTCTTGAATGCAAAAATAATAATTTTTCGAGAAGATATCTTTTTAGAATAATAAAAAAATTTAACAGGTTTACATTTTTAATACATGAAATTAAAGCGAAAATTAAATCGTAATTATGATTTTGAAATAATAAAAAATAAAATATTTTTAAATCTATAAATTGTATTCAGAAACTCTAAATTTAGAAATTATATCAAATTTGTTATAACAAATAAACATAGTCTAGCAATTATAATAAATTTTTTTTCAGTAATTATACTCTTACAATTTAACTGTACATTTTCTCTTATAAAAAGGAAGAGTAGACATTTAGAATGAATCGAAATTATTGGATCAATCGTAAACGTTGTTGTACAAATTAATTATACTTGGATAATTTAGTATATTTATATAATTTTTTAAATAAATGTAACATTTAACAGAACATGCAAAATCTCTTAAATTTATAATTTTAACTACAGACAGATTCACATAAAAAAAAGGAATAGGTATTGAAACAAATTTGTTTTTCAACTTCTTCATTTTATTGAATGCAAAAAATAAATATTTCAAGAAATTATCCTATTAAAATGAAGAAGTTTAGCAGATTTTCATCTTCTAATACATGAAAACTGAAAAAAAAGTAGCGAAATTTAATAGCAACTGTGATTTTAAGATAACAAAAAAGAAGAAAATATTTTTAAATCTTCAAATTTCTATTCAGAAGCTATAAATTTACAAATTATGACAAATGATTCATTTATAACAAATAAATATGGCCTGGCAATTATAATAAAAACTTTTTCAGTTACTTTCAAAGAAGTCCGCAAAAAAATATCCCCAAGCATTACATGAAAGAATTTGAAAATTGGAGAACTTCCGATTTTGTTGCTAAAAAACTGCAAATTAGGATTTAATAGTATTTTTTCCTCTTCCTTAAGTTATTAGTTTTGAAAAAAAAAATTCTTCATTCGTAATCTAAATTTTTTTCTTTCTCAAATATAAGTTTTTGTTCGCTTTCAAGTAAATTTTTCTTACTAAAACTAGCCATAGCCTTTCATTATCTTGCAAACGCCTCATTATGTAAACTCATTTCTTTCTAAGAAAGTTCTTCTAAATGAATGTTTCTATAATTGCTGAACTTTTTTTTTTCAAAAATTAACATATCACGTAAAAACACAGAAAATTGTATCAATTATTTTATACTTTCCCCATTTTCTCCCTAATCAAAGCGCTACCATCTTTTATCAGGTGTTAGTATTCATTAATATTTTTTCTTGCAAACTTTTATCGGTCAATTAATCATAATGAAGATTTATCCTAGAGTGATAGAACGAAAATTCTAAGAAAAAAAACTTTTATAGCAGATTAAAATCTGCATATTTCATTTTTTTCTGGTGATTTATTGTAAGGTTTTGGTACTTATTAAAATCATTATTCCCATTTTTACACTTAACACATCATTAGAAAAGCATTAACTGCTTTTCTCTTTTACTGTAACCACATTATATATCTAAATTTAACAAAACTTAATCGAAAAGCAAGTTAAATGTAAAATGTGTTGTTATTACTTATCCCACTGGTGTAGGAAGGCTTATACTAGGTCCAACAGACCCCGTCGCAATGTGCGACTAGTCCATGATTAAGGTTAATAGGCAGCTTCAGTTGAGAGAGGAACGAGAGATTCAGTTAGTCCTAACAGTCTCGAGATTACCTTTGTAGAGTTTGTTCCTTAACGGGTTTGACAAAACTAAAATCGGACCATGACGGAACTCTCGAAGGTCAACAGCAGCTTCATAGATGTTGTGGTTGCTGTCATGGCGTTTGGTCTTCAGTTTGTTTGCTGCTGTATGTCTTCGAATGGGTCAAACTAAGAATTTACTTATATCTTCGTTGGTGGGACAACGTCTCTTGCGTCAGTGGACAAGAGCTCAAGCCGTACGTGTCCTGTGGATAGTGCTGAATAAGAGACAACTCAGGGATATCCCTTCTTTAGTTATATACGAGTTTCACTCGCCGGGGTTCACCTGAATGATCTGGGTCTTCAGTTATTCCTGGTAGTCTCGAGCTGACCTTTGTAGAGTTTGCTCCTTAACGGGTTTGACAAAACTAAAATCGGACCATGACGGAACTCTCAAAGGTCAACAGCAGCTTCATAGATGTTGTGGTTGCTGTCATGGCGTTCTGTCTTCAGTGTATTTGCTGCTGTATGTCTTCGGATTGGTCAGCGTAAAAATTGACTTACATCTTGGTTGGTGAAACAACTTGTCTTGCGTCCGTGGACAGGAGCTCAAGCCGTACGTGTCCTCTGGATAGTGCTGAATGAGAGGGATATACCGTCTTTAGTTATATACGAGTTTCACTCGCCCGGGTTCACCTGAATGATCTGGGTCTTCAGTTATTCCTGGTAGTCTCGAGCTGACCTTTGTAGAGTTTGTTCCTTAACGGGTTTGATAAAATTAAAATCGGACCATGACGGAACTCTCGAAGGTCAGCAGCAGCTTCATAGATGTTGTGGTTTCTGTCGTGGCGTTCTGGTCTTCAGTTTGTTTGCTGCTGTATGTCTTCGGATTGGTCAGCGTAAGAATTGACTTACATCTTTGTTGGTGGGACAACTTGTCTTGCGTCCGTGGACAGGAGCTCAAGCCGTTCGTGTCCTCTGGGTAGTGCTGAATGAGAGACAACTCAGGAATATCCCTTCTTTAGTTATATACGAGTTTCACTTGCCCGGGTTCACCTGAATGATCTGGGTCTTCAGTTATTCCTGGTAGTCTCGAGCTTACCTTTATAGAGTTTGCTCCTTAACGTGTTTGACAATATTAAAATCGGACCATGGCGGAATTCTCGTAGTTCATCAGCAGCTTCATAGATGTTATGGTTTCTGCCATGGCGTTCTGGTCTTCAGTTTGTTTGCTGCTGTATGTCTTCGGATTGGTCAGCGTAAGAATTAACTTACATCTTTGTTGGATTACAACGAATCTAGCGTCCGCAACCACGAGCTCAAGCCGTTCGTGTCCTCTGGGTAGTGCTGAATGAGAGATAACTCAGGAATATCCCTTCTTTAGTTATATACGAGTTTCACTTGCCCGGGTTCACCTGAATGATCTGGGTCTTCAGTTATTCCTGGTAGTCTCGAGCTTACCTTTGTAGAGTTTGCTCCTTAACGGGTTTGACAAAACTAAAATCGGACCATGACGGAACTCTCGTAGTCATCAGCAGCTTCATAGATGTTATGGTTTCTGCCATGGCGTTCTGGTCTTCAGTTTGTTTGCTGCTGTATGTCTTCGGATTGGTCAGCGTAAGAATTAACTTACATCTTTGTTGGATTACAACGAATCTAGCGTCCGCAACCACTAGCTCAAGCCGTTCGTGTCCTCTGGGTAGTGCTATGAGAGACAACTCAGGAATATCTCTTCTTTAGTTATATACGAGTTTCACTCGCCCGGGTTCACCTGAATGTCTGGGTCTTCAGTTATTCCTGGTAGTCTCGAGCTTACCTTTGTAGAGTTTGCTCCTTAACGGGTTTGACAAAACTAAAATCGGACCATGACGGAACTCTCGTAAGTCACCAGCAGCTTTATAGCTGTTGTGGTTGCTGTCATGGCCTACTGGTCTTTAGTTTGTTGCTGCTGTATATCTTCGAATTGGTAAGAATAGACTTGCATCTTCATTAATAGTTCATTAGAGAGCAACAATTTCACTAAAGACTTTATTTAATTCCTTATATATTTCACAAATTTAAATATTACATTTAGAAAAGGAAAATTATGCCTCTTTGTTTGTTTGTTTAGAGCGCTATGATCACTAGACTCTAATGAGACTGGGACCTACTGCTTAAAGCCGATTGAATGGCTACAAATATCTATGCCATCAGCAGAATTTAAACCCACAAATTCTCTTACCATCGTTCGGCACGAACATTATAACTTAAATAGCTTTAAAGATTAAATTATACTAGATTAAACAGCGAGTAATGAGTTTCTTGTAACTATTTTACCGGTTAATACATTTTAGTGGCAATCAACATATAAAACTTGTAACTAGACTTGTAAGCTTTAATGTTACTAGTATTTTGTTTAGTAGCGTAATTTTAACAGAAATGCGGCCCTCTCAAGTTTAATCTGAGATCTCTGCATTCTTAATTCCTGTAATTGAAAACAATCTGACAGCTCTTTCGCATTCAACAAGCCTATTTTTATTCATTTGCCGTAAGACAGACGGCAAACCGATTCTTAAGAATGTTCATTTATCACGGTAATTCAGGCTAAAGAAACAACTCTCATAGGTTGCGAATTGCAAGGGTAATTAATGTGACAGTTTCCTCATTTGAACTAAAGTTAGCCTATTGAAATAAGCAAAATAAATCGCGAAACGGAAAGCTATAGAACTTTCCTCTTACAGCATGGATGGGATTTAATTAGGGATAAGATGACAGTATAATTCTAATTTATTTGCAAGCTTAAAATCGTCAAGAGAGAGATCTACGTTTCTTTAAGTGCTAGCAATATATTTAACAGTTTTCTTTCTATCTCTGGAATGATATTCGTTATATTATAATAAATTAAAGGATGATTTAAAATATTCATTTCTAAAGTTATTCAGAATTAAGTTTATGACAGTAAACACCCCTCATAAAAATTTGGTAATTTATATTTATCTGTGAAATGAAGCTTTTCATCTGTTCCATTAAGAGACTGTTTATGCAAATTTTCAAAATTTTACTGCTATGTTGAGGATTATATGATTTCTTTATGTTTCTTTAGTCGCTAAACACGAATATGATGTATTTTGTACTTTATGTTCTAGATATTGACATTAATTATGTTTAAGATATAATAAAACAAGAAATTATTAACATACGCTCACATACTTTTAATGGCGTTTCTTAAGACAGCTCTGAAGTATTATAGTACTTCAATAGCATAACGCTTCACCATTCAGATTGGAACCTTGAAGTTCAGATTATCAACATGTAACAATAAGTTATATTCGGTTCAGCTTTTTTTTACCTCTTCCCGTGAGTCATCGTCAAAGATATACCAAAACAGGACCGGTTTGAACTAGAAAGAAACTTCGGACTTCTCCCAATAGAAGAGCCAGTTTATTTGACTTTTTCTGACCCCTCCGTTTGGGAGTGGACCCCTGTTTTTCCTAAGCTGGTCAGTCTGATTTTTTAGAGGACAAGGTTGTGACCAGAGGAGAGTAGAAGGTGGACGCTGCTATCATTCGCGACTTGAGGGTTAGACCTTTTGAGAAAAATCACGCATATTGTTTTTTTAGGGCTTGCACCGACTCGAGAGCATTCGATATCTACAAATGATTAGTTGATTACACTTGTATTCCTTAGGCATTTATTTAATTGCATAAATTCATTTAATCAAGATGTATTTGTCCAAGTGTTTATTAATGAGTATTAATTTCTTCTTTCTCAAACACTAGACCAACGTAACATTATTTTTGCACCACACAACTTAACTTCACTTTAACATTTCTTACATTTTATTATTGTTTGCTATTATTGTTATTGCCAATACACTTAGACGAGTAATGGACGTGGGCCATAGATCACTCAAATAAAGCAGAAGGAGGTGCGTTTTTCGTTTTACGAGCACTGTTAGGGTGAATAAACGACTTTGCTCAAGTAAGTCCTCATATTTTAAAAGCCGGTACCCAAGCTGAAGATCCCCAGGCTTTGCCTGTCACAACCAGAGGTATCATCTGAGAACTTGAAGAACATTGTGATCATGAACATATTTTAAGTGTCACCATTAACGAATACGGTGGATCTTTGTCCAGTTCGAGTTCCAAACCCTCAACGTTCCAGTTACGAGACAGTTGCCTTTGCCAACAGCGGCTCAATACGTTTTTGAAATGATTTAATCTAACCAATGCTCTCTCACCTCTTCCCCAAGGAAAAAATGCCTTTTCCGATTTTTTGATAACACGGGGACCTTTGCCTGTTAAGTGTTCGTCCATAAAACCCGCTGATTTTGTTAGGATTTGTATTATTGGAGTAACATTTAGTCGGCCAAAATTACTCCTTCAGGCAACACAAACACATTTTCGGTCTTCGTACTTTAGAAGCGGAGAACAAGTAGAAGACCAGTTGGAGACCACCAGACTTGGCCTGCCACCTCCAGCGATATCGTTGAGGAAGTTAGTGGACAATGGGATCGCAAACCTATTTTACGTATCATCATTAATGGATATTGTAGATCCTTGGCAAGCTTCAACCTCGATTCCACAACCCTCTGGTTATGACATCGACTCCTTTGCCGATTGAGTTACAAGCGGCTTCATGAGAAAAATGTAGAAGCGTTTACAAAATGATAAAATAAAACATTTGATGAAGTATGACATCCTGCAAGATCATTCAAATCCATCAGATCATCTAAAAATTCTTTGAAATTTTTGGCTGTGGAATTCCCAACAACCCTAGCCAAAAAAAACTTTTGACATAAAAGATAGACATTCCATTTCCTTGGTGTGATTATATCATTAATTTAAACTTAAGATCTACAAAAAAATCTCTAATCTGTTAATCGATAAACTTCCCCGCTTTCTCTTTTTATAAAATTGCCTTGGTCTATTGAAATAAATGCAGAACATCCTAACATATAGACTTCTGAAAAATTCTTTGTAAGCCAAATTTTTTAACTTAGGAGGAGAAGCAAAATTTTCTTTGCTTTATCAATAGCCCATATACTTTTTTTTACTTTAGGAGGGGGCTGCTGAAATCATCCTAAAATATGTCAAATAATAAGAATAGTAAAACAAGTCAGAATTAGAAAATTTTCTCTTATATTGCTTTTAATCAAAATATTGCACAGGTTTTGAAATGAATGCATAAAAATATTGTAATATTATAAAACATCAAACTGATGTCTACAAAGCTTTATATTAAACAAGTCATGGCTTTATGGTAATATTCAAATTTTGTCAATAAATTACATCTTAAGTATGGTTATTTCATTCTCAGCTATTATTATCTAGAAACTCCTTTTTAATCTCTTCAACAATTCAATACGTAATTTTTGAATGTGCAAAATCACCTCTGAATACAATAAGAGTCAATGGTCATTCTGAAACAAGTGTCTCTTAAGACATTTTATTAGCTTAATATTGTTAAGAATGCTCTAAACATGTAATGTGTATGGTATCTCGCCAAATTGGCAAGATATTGGCTTCTTGGGAAAGTTTTGGGAGACTCATTGTTGGAGCCACGTTTGGCGATATATCACCAAATTTGGCGACTTGGTGACATTTGTTGCCGACCCCCTGTCTCTGAAATTTTACTAGAGGCTTGTGGAAATTTCCAGAAACCTGAAAGTTACATAAAGGGGCCACAATATGTTTCAAATCTCTTTTTCACTTTGATTATCAAGTTTAAAATTAGTGTCGTTTTCAAAAATGTATTTCATTCACTATACTTAAATTCTTGAAAAATCCCTTTCCCTAAATAAATAATACTAATAAACAAACACACATCAGAATTAGGAAAAAAAATTATTGTTTTTGATTAAAATATTATATAATTTGAAATTAATACATAATTAAAAATATAAACTATTATAAAGCATGAAAATGATGTTATCAATTTTCAAAGTTTTTTATTAAGTTATACTTTTATAGTGGAATTCAAATTATGTCGATAAATTACAATTTGAATATTTTTAAAAACTTTTTTATTTCGATAGTTAAAACGTGAATTTAATTTTGTTGTCAAATAAACATATCTTAGCATTTTTTAATCCTTTTCGAAAAGTACCTAAGTACAAAAGCAATTTAATAATTAAACGAATTCATCAGAATTAGAAAAAAAAATCTTTATTCAGAATTCTTTTCCTTAAGCCCATTGTTTCTTACACATTTTATTAAATGTACTAAGTCTACACAAAAAATCATGGCCTATTTCTATCACAGGGATGGGATAAACATAATTTGAGAGTAGATTATTAAAAAGTGAGACAGCCTTCCTATTAATACTATTATTATCATTAACGATCATTACAATTTTAAATATGTTATTTAAAACTGTAAATCTGTAAATTTAAAACTGTTCATTGAAAAATCAGTCGATCATGCCTGCAATTTGAAGAATATCAGATGATGTGAAATTTTCACAGTCTTCTTTTTAGAATTCTGAAGTCACAAATTGATAAAGATATTTTTTATTTTTGTATGTATTTATGAGTAAATATATTCATATATATATATATATATATATATATGTATACATATATATATATATATATATATATATATATATACATATACATATATATATATACATATATATATATATATATATACATATATATACATATATATACATATATACATATATATATATATATATATGTACATATATATATATACATATATCAGTATATAATATATATATATATATATATATATATATATATATATATATATATATATATATATATATATATATTTATAATATATGATATATACACATATATATATATATATATATATATGTATAAATATATATATAAATGTATATATATATACATATATATATCATATATATATATATATATATATATACATATATATACACATATATATATATATATATATATATATCATACATCCGAGTTGAAAGACGTTTTGTTTTTACTTATAACGTTTGAATAACGCTCTATCCTTTAAATGACTCATGTACCAGTGTGTATATTAATATGCACATACATGCGCACAGACCTAACACACACAGATATATATATGAATAAAGAGCAACTTGTAGCAATTTCCAGCTTTAACTGCGCTTCCTCACAACAATATCCTTAAATCACCAAGGGAGTACAGATCGTTAAGTTGAATTGCGAAGGAGGTTAAGCCCTTTTTCCCTCAGGAAGAATTACCTTTAATTGGAGTCAGGAAGAAAAATGCTGATCTGATTTATCATTGTTGTGGGATCGACTGCCATTAACGGGAACTTAAAACTGCATGTGGTTGGAGGCTCGAAAAAGCCTTTGGTAAACCCACAGCAAGAGAAATTACTGCAGGCATCTTGAATTAAGCTCTCGCCTTCTCGTTTGCACTATGGAGGAATACGCTTTAGCTTAATGACGAAGCGGAATTATTGGCCGAACATTACTATGTCGGTGGGTAAGATGCAAAATAATACAATGCATACTCTATTAAGGATGTTTTCTTTTTTTAATTTCCTTACTATATAATAATATAATTGTTTAAAATCCTTCCCCAAATCTCACGTGTCTAACAGAGATAAAGGAGATATATGTCATAATTAATTAAATAATTAGTGATAATAAAGTCTCAAGTTGTTAAGAGGACTACAGGATTTCAAAATGACAGATTTTGACCAAAATTATCAATACATTTTTTTCGCAAAATATGAAGTTAAAAAAAACTTGATTATCAAAAGACATTTTTCAAATAATATGATAATTTTACTGCACTGAAATGTATTTTTGTCATACATTCTTATTTAAAATTTAAAAAATAATATTTTGCCGTTGTACAATTTTTATGTCATAATTATGTTTACGTTATAACATAATTAATTGAATAATTAGTGATAAGAAAGTTTCAAGAAGAAAATGCTAAAAGAACTAGAAGCTTTTGACAGATTTTGACCAAAAATATAAATCCTTTTTTTTTCTCAAAAAGCAAGTTAAAAAAAAAAACTTGATTATCAAAAGTCATTTTTCGAATAACATGATAATTTTACTGCACCGCGATGTACTTTTGTCACACATTCTTATTTAAAATTTAAAAAAATTTATTTTGCCGTTGTACAATTTTTATGTCATAATTATGTTTACGTTATAACATAATTAATTGAATAATTAGTGATAAGAAAGTTTCAAGAAGAAAATGCTAAAAGAACTAGAAGCTTTTGACAGATTTTGACCAAAAATATAAATCCATTTTTTTCGCAAAAAGCAAGTTAAAAAAAAAAACTTGATTATCAAAAGTCATTTTTCGAATAACATGATAATTTTACTGCACCGCGATGTACTTTTGTCACACATTCTTATTTAAAATTTAAAAAAATTTATTTGCCCGTTTTACATTTTTTGTTATGTCATAATTATGTTTTTGTAATGTCTTAAGTAATTGAACAATTAGTGATAAAAATGTTTCAAGAAGATAATGCTAAAAGGACTAGAAACTTTTGACAGATTTTGATCAAAAATATAAATACATTTTTTTCGCAAAATATCAAGTTAAAAAAACTTGATTATCAAAATACCTTTTTCGAATAACATGATAAATTTACTGCACCGAAATGTACTTTTGTCACACATTCTTATTTAAAATTTAAAAAATAATATTTTCCAGTTTTATAATTTTTGTAATGAATTAGTAATTTCCAAATTTTTCCGAGTGCATTAAATTTATGTGTTTTTTATAAAAAATTTGGAGATTTACTATTAATGTGTTTCTCATAAAACTTGGTATGCTTTATATGAATATTAAAAGGATCCAAAATATTATTTTTCAAAAGATTTTAAAGATATATATCATATAACAACATTAAATATTTTCATTATAAAAATATTGTTAAAAATTGAAAATTGAAAATGTTAAAATTCATGGTCCCTTATACGCTTAATACAGTAAAAATGGTAATAAGATAATAATAAGATTAATTAGGTGGTCAACAAGAAATTAAATAATAATGAGGGAAATGCCAAAACAATAAAAAGGGGAGTGACATAACAGATATAAATCAATTGACCACAGAAGAGACCAGACTAAAGTATGATAGAATTACTTCACAGAAATTGTAAAAACAGGAACTAAACGGTGCAACAAATATCAATTGATGAAGAAGGATGAAAGTGGAAATACAAATTATGGTATTGAAGCTGTAAAAACAAATAACTATAATTAGGATTAATAATAGAAAAGAAATTTACTCACAATTATATTATTTAGGAATAATAACATTGCGTAAGAGAATGGTATACTGGAGAAATATGTGGTACGATAGCAGGATTTTTAAAACTAAATGATGTATCTTATATTTAAAAAATGTTAAGACTTACAAGACAACTCTGCGCCGGGAAAAAAAATTATCCTCAAAAGTCGCTATTACAGTAATAACATCCATCAAAAATAGCCTGTCTTTCTACGTACAAACAGAATGAGTTAATCACAAGCTTTCGGTATTTATCAGTTTATATCACCTAGTGGTTATTTTACTCTAGTCATAAAGGCGTCTGTACTATAGGGTTCTATTATTCAATAGCAGCTAAGACACCAACGGGCAGTAGTAGTTCTCGTGAAACTAGAAGATCGGAGAATCCGGAACAATCGAATCGACTTATACTGTAAGAAATGTTGGACCTGTATGCATACAAAATCCTGTCTCTTCATCAGATATTACAGTCAGATACATGTGAAATACAAAACTTGGCTGCAAAGACGCTGGGACAAATGGAATATCACCACCCGCTATGGTTGGTAAACGTCATGTGAATTATGTAGCTCACTTTTCAGTTAATGGCAAGGTGAATACGCGAAACAGTCTTATATAGGTGACGTTAAACCCTCGTAGGTGCTTGAGCTAGTAACTCGTTTTTGTAGAGCCTTGTCCAGTATCCAATATGAAAAATTTTACAGTCACAGCAGGACGTTATTTTACACTTTTAGTTGACCATGTTGTGTCTTTACTGCAGAAAAGACCTGCATTACCTGTTTTCAATTTATGCAGGGTAGTGCCCTGTCTTATATTGTCCATGAAGACCCTGTTGAAATCTTTCACTAAAAGATAAGTGATAAGTTGTCGTAGCAAGGATAACTTGCCTTTACGATCCCCAGAGTTCATCCTGGCAGATTTTGGGCTGTAGCAATATCTAAAGTCTCTAGAGTACCGGAGCTCCCCTAAAAGTTTAGTGAATCTGAAAAATTTCTTTCGATTGTCCGTTGCTGCAATCAATGGCTACATTGACAGTGAAGACCGTTCTGTTGGAATCTTTCACTAAAGCCTGAGGAATAAGTCTTGGTTGCAAGGATCCCTTGCAACCAAGTTGCAAGGATGTCCTTGCAAATTCCAGAGTTATCCCAGGATGATTTACGCTTAGACTTAACGGAGCTCTCTGAAACCTTTGGATCCAAATATTTTAATCGACTGACCGTTGCTTCTATGGATGGCCACACTCCGCTGTAATGAGCATAGCAATGAGCCTTACTTGTCTCTCATTGATCTGTCGGTGGACATTGTATTGGCAGTAATATTGAACACCTGTTGCTTCAAAAAAGTGCACAGTCTCGTGTTATTGAAATCTGTTTGATTGTCTGTTTTTATTTGTATGATTTGTATAAAACATCTCTATGGCATGTAAGTGCCCCATTCGGTTATATTTGGAAGCATCTTTCTACATAAAAAAAAATCCAATATTCATGATTATATTGATGCAAACAGAAAATTTTTCAGAGTTTCACATCTTTTATTATGAGTTTTTTTCATTTTGCACAAATTTATGACACACCGGTAATATACAAATTCATATATATATACATATATATGTATGTGTGTGTGTGTGTGTGTGTGTAATCTAAGAATCATAAAACTACTGGACACATTTGAAATTACAGCCCCCATTCTTTTTGCTTGCCATGGCTACTGGGCAAGGAGAAGCTTCAGCAAATAGATTATTTAAGTAAACTGCTGTCTTGCCACATTGAAGAGAACGGCACACAGTCCAAGTCAACTTAAAATTTTACTTAAGAGCTGCTAGAAAAGGACATCTTTACTAGTCAACGACAACAGAAA
>CM063501.1:18798312-18830812 GCA_032207245.1 Pardosa pseudoannulata
TTAATAGCTGTAGGGTACGACACCACAATTAAAGTAATCGTTTTTCTGTAACGACTCTAATAAAGGATTGCGGTACCGTGTACAGCATCTTGAGAAGGGGGGAGATTTAAAGGTTTCCCTAAGCAACAATTACATTTAATTGGAACTTAGAAGAAAATGCATTGCTCTCCTTTGTCATTCTTCCCCATTTTGGTAATATTTTGGCAGCTGGCACAACAAGTTCAAGTATAAAGACTTTCAAGCAAACTGTTTGAATAAATATGAACTACAAGAAAAGATTTTATAGATGTACAAAACAAATAAAAATTTTAATAAAAATTCTGAAAATATACATATAGAATGATCAAGCAGTCCTCTATAATTCCTACATTTCTAGTTAGAATAGAATACAGCGCATACAAAGTATTCAAGTGACATTAATTTGAATTTTTAAAAAAGAGCTTGTCTAAATATTTATATAACTTTTTATTCAAAATATATTCTCCCCCAGACAAAATATTATAGTAAATATTATAAAAATACCAATCTGAAATATTTCTTTCTTAATATTGGTCACCCTTGCTTAAAGCCCTAAATTTTGTGATATATTATTGGTAAAGTAGTAAAGGTATATCGATAAAATTAGAATATTTATTTCTGTTTTCAATTAATTTATTCGAAATGATAAAACGTTCACAGATAATTCATATAGTGATTGCCTGTTATGTGCAAAAAAAATAAAATAAAAATATACAAAATTCTCTAATGATATTAATTTTAATTTAGAGAAGAGCTTATCTAAATATTTACACAATTTTTTATTCAAAATATAGTCTCCCACAGACATAATCTTATCGTAAATATTAAAAAAATACCAATCTGAAATATTTCTTTCTTAATATTGGTCATCCTTATCTTAAAGCTCTAATTTTTTTATATATTATTGGTAAAGTAGTAATGGTATATCGATAAAATTAAAATATTCATTTCCGTTTTCATTTATTTTATTTAAAGGGATAAAACATGCGCGGATAATGCACATAGAAATTGTCTGCTATGCTCAAAAAATAGAATAAAACATATACAAAATCCTCCAATGATATTAATTTTAATTTAGAGAAGAGCCTATTTAAATATTTATACAATTTTTTACTCAAAATATATTCTCCCACAGACATAATTCATCTTATCGTAAATATAAAAATGTCAATCTGAAATATTTCTTTCTTAATATTGGTCACTCTTGTTTAAAGCCCTAAATTTTGTGATATATTATTGGTAAAGTAGTAATGGTATGTCGATAAAGTTAGAATATTTATTTCTGTTTTCAATTAATTTATTCGAAATGATAAAACATGCACAGATAATGCACATAGTGATTGCTTGTTATGCTCAAAAAATAGAATAAAACATATACAAAATCCTCAGATGATATTAATTTTAATTTAGAGAAGAGCTTATCTAAATATTTACACAATTTTTTATTCAAAATATATTCTCCCACAGATACAATTCATCTTATCGTAAATATTATAAAAATACCAATCTGAAGGATTTCTTTCTTAATTAAAATTGAAGTGCAAGTCCTCAAAAATGAATTTATTTCCCCGCGATAGAAATGAAAGCGTGATTAAACGATATATCTTTTGTCCCTTTAAATGCTTTAGTCAACTTTTGTTGTGACTTTTTTTTTCTCAAAAAATTTTTTTCTCGTAATACGTATGAATCAAATCTAAATTAGACCTTTCGATGGAAAATAATTAGTTTTTTAATTTTCTTCCACATTTATCATATTAAATTTTCCATTTTACTGAACCGTTTGATTGTGTTATTGATGATATTGTGCTAGGTGTCCTCATGTGCTTTAACCTTTTTTTTATTTAGAGTTCAGATTAAAAGAATGATGCTATTCTATTTGTTTGATTTTGATTTCTATTTGATTTTTAATGTTAACTTAGGTAGCAAATATTTGCAAAGATAATAGATTTGAAAACGATTTTAATTATTAATTTCGGCTAAATAATATGAAAAATTTATTTTCACTTTTTATACGATTTTGGATAATTTTCTTTCTTTTGTTAGGCATACTGACTGACTTTTATTTAATATATATTAGAAAAATTTTATAAGTTTAAACCCAAAAGAAGTTTTATTTTTAAATAACTCCTCCTTTTCTTTTAAATTTTTTAATTAAAAGCGATTATTTTGCATTAGATTTAAATAAATCTTTTTTTCTTTATAGACTCTGTTGCATTAAATATTAGTTTTACTGAATTAATTTATAATTTTATACGATTTTCGATAGTTTTACTTTTTCACTAAGCATACTGTGTTTCGTTTTAAAAAAAGCATGTTAGTAAAATTTTATAAATTTCAACACAAAAGCAAAGTTTTATTTTCAAAGTTTTTTTCAACTCAGGATTGTAAAAAAATATTGTTTATTTACAAAAGCAGTATGCTTGGATTTAAGTCTAGAAACATTTTTCTATTTATAAAATTTGTTGTGATAAATATTATATTTTGTCCTGTCTTACATTATTATTTTGAAAAAAATTGCTTTTTTATTAATTATACTATGTTTTATTAAAAATAATAGTAGTAAAATATCAACCCAAAAGTGAAGTTTCATTTTTAAGTAACACCTATTTCCTTTGTTACATTAAATACTAGTTGAAATACCCAACATCTCATAAAGTGTTGATATGATATTTTGTGGTAGTTGGACTAAAAGAATAAACTTTAAAATGTAAGGGGTAAACAAAACTTGTTGAAAACATATTCTATTTTGAATACTTGTTTGTAAACAACACTTTTCATTTTGTTTTCCGGGATATATATATATATACAATTTGTTTAATTCCCTACTCGAGAGCTACGTATAGTTGACAGTGAGAGAAGGAGTCTTTGAGATTGATGTTGAAATGTTTTAAAGTTTGTCTTTAAGCTTTGTAAGTTCTAACACTATAGACTAATTTTATTGTAAACGGTAGTCTGGTAAATTGGAGTGGAAATTCAATAAGTATCTGTGGTATTCTGGGTATAAATAGTACGGTCCTTTGACCTTTCCAGTCTTCGATGATATTATTCGATAGCTGTTTCCTGATTAGCCTTGTTCCATTGCATGGTTTTGGTAAATTCACATTTCTAAGTAGTGTGATAGGATATCTAATTTTCAATCGAAGACAGTATAATGGTATTCCCGGTACTTGACAAGAGTAAGAAATTCTGTAGGTAAGGTGACACTTTTTCAACTTTTACCATCATGTCAATCGATTTGTATATCCTCTCTTGACCGGGTTATTGACAATATTATTTTTAGCCAGCCGCTGTAGCTCAGTCAGAAAAGGCAGTGACCTCATATCTGAAAGGTTGCGGGTTCGGGATTTGAGTCGGCCTAAAAACTGCGGTGTTCGTTAAAGATGATTGGGGCACTTAAAATATGTACGTAGTTACAATGTCCAAATTCTCAAAGGATACCTCTTGCCAGTCTTTTTGGCCAAACCTGGTGGTCTTCTGCTTGGTCCCTTACTCCAGTCTGTAGCATTCCTTAAGCTACATGTTCGGAACCGGAGTTCGTGGGTTCGAATCCCACTGTGGCTTGGATGTTCGTAGCCTTTCGTAGGATGTTCGTAGCCTTAAGCAGTAGGTCCCGGTCTCATTAGCCCTCGTGTTGCAAAAAGTAGACCGTAGTGCTCCAAAATCAAACCTTAAGCTACATGTGATCCCCGGGTAACATCTTCGCACTCATGTATTGGCATAAAGGTATATGTGCCTGTATTGACAGCTGCATTAGAGAGATAAACAATCTTATTTTAGTTGCCAAAATTGTACTTTGAAATAGCCACTCCGGATTGGTACAGTTGTGTAGATAAATTTAGTCGATGAGTTTGTTTACAGTAGTGGCCTATGATGTAAAAAATCACTGTTGAGTTCAATGAAGCCTGTTGTCTGGTCAGCAGGATATGTACCTCCGCCTATTTGTAATAGCTTTTGAGCAAAATGTGCTGTTGTTTCGTATTTCGAGAGTTCAACTGTCATATACTTTGTTACTCACAGTTTTTGTATGAAAAACCAGAAATATGATTTGTTAAGTATGTATTGATTTTGTCTGCTGGTGTTAACTTGAGTGTAATTGGAAGTGTTTGTTGAAAATCTCCTCAGAGTATAAGTAGAGCACTTCCCATCACTTCACTTTATAATTCTCTTGAAATGTTCCGTCGATGGATTCGAGTGATTTTTTAAGTGTCAATATACATATAATTTTAGTTTGTTTTAGAAGTTAAACCCGTCCAGAATCTCTTGAGATTTTACATTCCAGGAATTGTTTTTAGGCTATATTCATTGGTAGCTGTAGGACAAAGTTGGCTGTTCATGCCATAATTTTGGCTTCAAAGCTGGATGTTGCCAATGCAAGTGCGATGTGTTATTTAGAACGTATTTCCGATAGTAATAGATTTATTAGAAGGGTTTTCTAGGGGAGCTGAGATAAGTTAAAGTAAAGAGGGGGTGAAACTAATAGCCGTTAAATCTTCAATAACACGCTCTTCGGGTAAAAACAGAAATCTTCTTCGTGGATAGGTGATAAAGGAGTACCACAGCATATAACTCTCTTGATCATACGGGGGCTCGTCACGAAGAGTCAGTTTATTCAATACAACTTCGTTCTCCTTTCACTTCTGGTCTTTATGTTTCATTTCACTATTAGATCACCCTCAGATGACTCCCGCCTTTACAAAAAGACAAACTATTCTTGAACCGACTTAACATAGCAGTATCATCTAGTTTTTATTTAAGAATCGAAGTTACTGAGTTCTACTTGCCAACTCGTCGTCTTCCAAAGGTTCGTTAGCAATCTTAGTTTCCGAAGACACATGAGGTTTCACCAGTTCAGAGGACGGAAGATCGTGGATCTTTGCATAGACATTTGATGCTCTTCAGACTATTGTTTCTTTGTATTGTATCAATAGCATGCATATAAATGACTATTTCATACCTTCATTTATCTTGTCCTATTGATAATTCAGCTCTTGCAAAAGTCTGCGAGCCCTGATCTAACTCAACTCATTGTAAGATGAGCTTTTTAACCATAAATAACCTCCAAGAAGGTAACCATTCCTAGAATATGGTTGAAGGTGCCCTCCCACCCCCTTAGGTGAACTGGGAGTAGTATCAAGCATGACAAAAATATCTGTTATTCCCACAAAAGAGAATAATGTTCCAACACTATCCACAACCTAAAAAGGTTTACTTGCTCTAAAATTTTAGACAGGGTTCAGGAACTTTTATAAGTGGCATATTTTAGCTACATAAAAGTATTTAAGCATTTATGTCATATTCTTTTAAACTCTCATTTCAAAATGTACAAGAGCAGTTTGGAACAGACCACATGGGACATTATTAAACCACCTATCATTATTAAGAAGCCTGGTAATTTCCTTATTCTATTGATAAAATTTCCGATTTTAATAATTTTTCATAATCCAAATACTTCTACAAAAGAAAACTTTATGCGGATATTGCTGTTAACAATAACAGAGGAGGCTACATACAAATTCTTACACTACACTAAACTGATTACTTACACAGTTTGCTTACAGTTTTCCATTAAATGCAATCAACGAAAAAAGAAATCTCCTCCTATTATATTTTCTGTTCATCGCTTATTAAAATCCCCTATTTCCCAAACCTGCTGACATTATCGATTCAGAAGCAAATAAAATTTGCTTACCTCTTTCTCTTCTTTATTTTCTTAGCTGTAAAATTTTCTCTGTATTAATTTTCCAATTAATATTTTGTAAACTTCATCATTTTTGGACAGAAAAAAGGCTTAGAATTAAAATTTTTATGGTAGATTTTCTGTAATAAAAGACTAAAGATAGCGATATACAAATATATGTGTTTATCTTGCAGAATATATAGGCAATAGAAGTACATCTTTGACAAAATTGTTTCAAAAATTTAAAGGGTAAACATACACTAATTGACCAACATCTCACTTCTGTTCCTTTTGTAGCTTTTGAAATACGTAGTATACGTGAATAAATCTCAGTTAAAAAATTCATCTCAAATTAATACATGAAAGTTCTTACATTTACATCATTTGGTTCCCACTATCTTTTGAGGCTATCTATAGCTTAAAATTTTACCTCATATTAATACATAAAACTTCTTATATTTACGTCATTCGATTCCTGTTATCTTTTGAGACCATCTCATTGGGGTGCATCCCTGAAAAAAGTTAAAATATTCTTTGCTTACCTATATTAAAATATGATAGCTGTTTTGTTTAGTTTGAATTAATCATATATTAAAGATCCTTTTTTGTAGCGTATTCAATCATAATATTTTTTCAAAATAATGTAATAGGGGTATATGAATTTATTAGTTCATTTTTGTGAATATGAAACCAAACAAGTATATGTTTATCTTGTAGAATATATATACAGCAGAAGTACATATATACCACAATTTTTACGTTATACAGAAACTTTTAGACAAATAATCTCCCAGCTTCTAAATTTTAATTTTTAAATACATAGTATATTTGGATGAATCTCGGTTTAAAAAATTATCTCAAGTTAATGAATGTAGCTTCTTTAGTATTTACGTCATCTGATCATTTTATCTCAAATTAATACATGAAACTTCTTATATTTAAGTCATTTGATTCCTTTATCTTTTCAGACCATCTTGTTCAAGTGCATCCTTGGAAAAACTTAAAAGATTCTTTGCTCACCTATATCCAAATATGAAAGCTGTTTTGTTTAGTTTGAATTAATTGTATATTAAAGATCTTCTTTTGTAGTGTATTCAATCAAAATATTTTTGCAAAATAATTTAAAAGTGGTATATGAATATATTAGTTCGTTTTAATGAATATAAGACTAAACAAGTATATATTTAACTTGTAGAATATATATACAGTAGAAGTAAATCTACACCAAAATATTTAAGTTATACATAAACTACTTAACAAGTAATCTCCCAGCTATTCCCATTTAATTTTTAAATACGTAGCGTGGATGAATCTCGGTTTCAAAAATCATCTCAAATTAATGAATGTAGTTTCTTATATTTACGTCATTTGATCCCCACTATCTTTTGAGGCTATCTATAGCTTAAAATTTCATCTCAAATTAATACATGAAACTTCTTTTATTTATGTCATTTGATTCCTGTTATCTTTTGAGATAATCTTATTCGGGTACAGCATTGGGAAAAGATAAAAAATTCTTTGCTCCCCTATATCCAAATATGAAAGTTGTTTTGTTTAGTTTAAATTAATTGTATATTAAAGATCCTCTTTTGTAGCGTATTCAATCATAATATTTTTGCAAAATAATGAAATAATGGTATATGAATACATTAGTTCATTCTTATGAATATAAAACTAAACAAGTATAAATTTAACTTGTAGAATATGTATACAATAGAAGTAAATCCACACCAAATTTTTTCCACTATATATAAACTATTTGACAAGTAATCCCCCAGCTGTTCCCTTTTAATTTTAAAATACGTAGTATACGTAGATGAATCTTGGTTTAAAAAATCACCCCAAATTAATACATGAAACTTCTTATATTTAAGTCATTTTATTCCTTTTGTCTTTTGAGACCATCTTATTCAAGTGCAACATTGGAAAAAGTTAAAAATTCTTTGCTCACCTATATACAAATATGAAAGCTGTTTAGTTTAGTTTGAATTAACTATATATTAAAGACCTTCCTTTGTAGCTTATTCAATCCTAATATTTTTGCAAAATAATGAAATAGGGTTATATGAATTTATTAGTTCATTCTTCTGAATATAAAACCAAACAAGTATATACTTATCTTGTAGAATGTATATACAATAGAAGTACATCTACACCAAAAGTTTTACACTATACTTAAACTACTTGACAAGTAATCTCCCAGCTGTTCCCTTTTAATTTTTAAAACTCCTCTTCTTAGCCCACTCTCCTGTTTCTAATCATGGATCTTGTTGGTCTCAACCACATTTGGTGAAATTGGCGTGCTTGCAGCTTCGTTATATTTACGTGGCGTTTGAAATCTGGCGAGGGGATCGTAACTCAACAAATTGATACATAAACAAAAACAACATTTTGAGGAAAAATTTTACAAAAATTGAATATTTAAAATCTAATTGAATTAACAAAGAAAACACAAAGGAAACACATAACATTCATACTAAATAGACTGAAACATTCACTTAATCACAAATTAAATAAACTGAGTGTGATTTTCATCACAAATTTGTGATTTAGTGTAAATTGTAAAATTAATTTAAAGAAACTGTATTTTGAGTGGAGGTTGAAGAGGAGTTGTAAAATTGAAAATTTTTTTTCAAATATTAAAAACGTAGTATACGTGGATGAATCTCGGTTTAAAAAATCATTTCAAATTAATGAATATAGCTTCTTATATTTGCGTCATTTGAGACAATCTTATTCGGGTACATCGTTGGGAAATGTTAAAATAGATTCTTTTGAGCACCTATATCCAAATAGGAAAAGCTGTATTGTTTAGTTTGATTTAATCATATATTAAAGATTATTCTTTAGAGCGTGTTCAATCCAAAAACTTTAGCAAAATAATGACATGCTGATATATATAAGAATATTAATTTATGTGAATATAAAAACTAAACACATATATGTTTACCGTGCATAATATATGTACAATAGAAGCACATCTCTCCCGAAAACTTAAACGCTGTACATTATTGGCAAATAATTATAATTATTTATTATTATTTATTTTTATTACTTATTTATTATATATTGTTATATAATATAATGTTATTAATATCTAATATATATATATATGTGTTATTTTTTTATTATTGGCAGTTAATCTCATTTCTGCTCCTGTTTCAAATTTTAAATACGTAGTACATGTGGATAAAACTCAGTTTAAAAATTTATCTTAGATTAATAAATGAAACTTATGTTAACATCATTTGTTTCCTGCTATCCTTTGAGACCGTCTTGTTCACATCCATCGTTGGAAAAGGGCTAAAACAGATTTTTTGTGTACTGATATCCAAACATAAAAGTGGTATTCTTTAGCTTGAATTAATCCCATAAAGATCCTTCTTTGCAGTGTGTGCAATTAAAAAATTTTAGCAAAGTAATGCATGACGCAACAAAACCATCTTTCATGGGGAAATTATTAGACAGTCTAGAAAACCTTGGTTTCAATTAGAGTGATCTTTTAAATTTAAAGTTTTGAGGGGGGAGACGAAAACTTAAAATGGGAAAAATTCTAAACAAAAAGATTAGATTATAAAATAAGAAAAAAAACCATTGAATGAACGTGGTTTTGAAGCGTCGAGCACATAGATTAAGTTAATCTATATAAATAGACTTTCACTTGCGATAAAACCCGCAGATGAAAGGGGGATAAGTATCCATATTCACATTCATATTACAACTCAATTAGGATCAAGACTGGCATCAGCATCCTCAAGACATAATGCATCTTTGAGTAACGTAAAAGACTGACGTGGGGTGGAAGGGAGCTGGTGATTTGGAAGAGTTATGATTGGGGGATACCCTCTGCAGCTATTTTAATCGATGAGAAAGGGATATAAACTTTCCCTCGGTAATCGTTCGTAAATCCTTTATTCTCGTTGTAGTCTTTAAGAAGAATCGTGAAAGCTTTGCTTTTATAAAATGTGAAGAATGTGCCGAGTTTTATTGAGCAAAAGATTTTCGAGCCATGTTAATATAAATTTTGCTATGTGAACCATCTTTTTAAAGTTTCTTTTTAACTTAGTCTGAATTTTCCTGTGCTACTGTAAGATTTTCCTTTAAGCTAAAGCTTCTTAGAAGAAGCCATAATTTAAGCTCTTGGTGAAACGTAGAATTGTTTTAATTTCTGTCCCGAAATAATTACGGTGTAGCTTCAACAATCCATGAAATCTGAGGACCATGAAGTTTTGGTTTTCAACTGAATTATTGTATAACAAACTGACTTGTAATTTAATATGATTATGCTATTATACATTCTTTCACCATGAGAGTATATGAAGGTATTCTTAAAACTTTACAATTTGAAAATAGTCTGTACATTTCCATCACTGAATAGTACAGTGTGTACATGTGAATCCTTTATTGTCATGTCGCAGTCTGTAAGAAAAATCATGGAAATGTTTGCTTTTTTATAAAAGCAAAGTTTAAATGATTTTTAGATAAAGTGTAAAGAATGTGCCGAGTTTTATTGTGCAAAAGATTTTGGAGTCATGTTAATATAAATTTTTATATATAAACCATCTATTTAAAGTTTCTTTTTTTACTTATTCTGAATTTTCCTATGCTACCGTAAGATTTTCATAAAGGTACAACTTCTTAGAGCAAGCCATAATTGAAGCTTTTGGTGAAATGAAGAATCGTTTTAATTTCTGCCCTGAAATAATTACAGTGTAACTTCAACAATTCTTGAAATCAATATTCAAGTTTTAGATTTCAAATGAATTATTGTATAACAAACTGACTTGTAATTTGATATGATTATGCTATTATACATTATTTCACCATAAGAGTATATGAAGGTATTCTTAAAACTTTACAATATGAAAATAGTCTGTACAATTCCATCACTGTATAGTACAATGTGTACATATGAATTCTTTATTGTCTTGTTGCAGTCTGTAAGAAAAATTATGGAAACGTTTGCTCTTTTATAAAAGCAAATTTCCATGATTTTTAGATAAAGTGTAAAGAATGTGTCGAGTTTTATTGTGCAAAATATTTCGGAGACATGTTAATATAAATTTTTCTACGTGAACCAACTTTTCAAAGTTCCTTTTTTACTTAACCTGAATTTTTCTACGTTACTGTAAGATTTTCATAAAGGTACAACTTCTTAGAGCAAGCCATTATTTAAGTTTTTTGTGAAATGTAGAATCGTTTTAATTTCTGTCCTGAAATAATTACGGTGTAGCTTCAACAATCCATGAAATCAATATTCAAGATTTCATCTAAAGTATAGTATAACATACTGACTTGTAATTTGATATGATTATGATATTATACATTCTTTCACCATGAGACTATATGAAGGTATTCTTAAAACTTCACATAAAATATATGAAAATAGTCTTACATTTCCATCACTGAATAGTGCAGTGTGTACACGTGAATCTTTTATTGTCTTGTTGCAGTCTGTAAGAAAAATCGGGGAAACTTTGCTTTGTAAAATGTAAAGAATGTGCAAAATTTTATTGCTCAACGAAGTTCGGATCGGTGTTAATAGGAATTTTGATATACGAACCATTTATTTAAAGTTTCTTTTGTACTTAGTCGTAAGTACAAAAGTAATTGCCATAATTTAACCTTTTAGTGAAATATAGAATGGTTTTAATTTCTGTCCGTAAATAATTACAGTGTACTTTCAACAATCAAAAAAAAATTCAATTTCCTAGTTTTAGATTTCTTCTAAATTATCTAAAACAGACACAGAATTTAATGAAATTGTTCTACTATACATTCTTTCAACAAGAGATTAGGGGACAACATTCTTAAAATTTTACATAAAATATAATAAAATAATTCTGAATAATACAATTTTTACACGTAAATCATTATTCTAGTTGCAGACTGTAAGACGAATCATGGAAACTTTGCCTTTATAAAATGCAAAGAATGTGCCAAGTTTTATTGAGCAAAAGATTTAGAAGCCATGTTAATATAAATTTTGCTATGTGAACCATCTTTTAAAAGTTTCTTTTTTACTTAGTCTGTAAGTCTTTTACTGTAAGATTTTCATAAAGGTAGAACTTCCTAGAACAAGCCATAATTTAAGCTTTTGGTGAAATGTAGAATCGTTTTAATTTCTGTCCCGAAATAATTACGGTGTAACTTCAACAATTTATGAAATCAATATTCAAGTTTGAGATTTCAACTGAAGTATAGTATAACAAACTGACTTGTAATTTGATATGATTATGCTATTATACATTTTTTTCACCATGAGAGTATATGAAGGTATTCTTAAAACTTTACATAAAATATATGAAATTAGTCTGTACATTTCCATCAGTGAATAGTACAGTGTGTAAAGGTGAATCTTTTATTGTCTTGTTATTGTCTTTTATTGTCTTTAATTGACTTTGAGGTACCCTATATTAAAGAAATATTTCATTATGCAAAAATTATTGTTATATTTTAATTTTATTCTATAATTCTCCAAATCACATTTAGTTTCTCTATCACTGTAAATAGTCAACAAATGTGAATGATAAACTGTAAAGTACTCAATATTATTGAAAATATTCCATGTTTTTATATGCTTAAACATCATTTTTCCATCTCTAATATCTTCTACCAATGTTTTGTTTCTTTTATGTGTATTTTTACTTTTGAAATATTGTTTCTTAAGATTTTCCAGTGTAAATAAATATTTTTTAATTTCAGTACATAGAATGAATGATTTTCTAAACTACAATATAATAAACATTATTATGTTTCCATTAAAGGTTTCTCTAGATCTACATATTTTCCCAAAATTGAAGTTTTAAATTTAAAAATACCATAACAGAAATGTTTGTTATATGAAACATCTTAGAAATTAGAAATATATAACTGTGACTAATAGTTGCGATAGAAAGGTTGTTTAAAGAATTGACTTTGAGGCACCTTGTATTAAAGAAATATTTCATTATACTAAAATTATTGTTATTTTTTTCAGTTTATTCTATAATCCTCCAAATCAATTTTAATTTCTCTATCAGTGTAAATAGTCAATAAATGGAATGATAAACTGTAAAGTACTCTATATTATTGAAAATATTCCAGGTTTTTATATGCTTAAACAAAATGTTTCCATCTCTATTCTCTTCTAATAAAGTTTTGCTTCTTTTATGTGTATTTTTACTTTTGAAATAATGTTTCTTAAGATTTTCCTGTGTAAATAAATATTTTTTAATTTCAGTACATAGAATGAATGATTTTCTAAACCACAATATAATAAACATTATTATGTTTCCATTAAAGGTTTCTCTAGATCTACATATTTTCCCAAAATTGAAGTTTTAAATTTAAAAATACCATAACAGAAATGTTTGTTATATGAAACATCTTAGAAATTAGAAATATATAACTGTGACTAATAGTTGCGATAAGAAGGTTGTTTAAAGAATTGACTTTGAGGCACCTTGTATTAAAGAAATATTTCATTATACTAAAATTATTGTTATTTTTTAAATTTTATTCTATAATCCTCCAAATCAATTTTAATTTCTCTATCAGTGTAATAGTCAATAAATGGAATGATAAACTGTAAATTACTCTATATTATTGAAAATATTCCACGTTTTTATATGCTTAAATATCACATTATCCATATCTGATCTGTTCTACCAAAGTTTTGTTTATGATATTTTTACTTTTGAAAAAATGTTTCTTAAGATTTTCCTGTGTAAATAAATATTTTTTTAATTTCAGTACATAGAATGAATGATTTTCTAAACAACAATATAATAAACATTATTATGTTTCCATTAAAGGTTTCTCTAGATCTACATATTTTCCCAAAATTGAAGTTTTAAATTTAAAAATACCATAACAGAATGTTTGTTATATGAAACATCTTAGAAATTAGAAATATATAACTGTGACCAATAGTTGCGATAAATAGGTTGTTTAAAGAATTGATTTTGAGGCACCTTGTATTAAAGAAATATTTCATTATACTAAAATTACTGTTATTTTTTAAATTTTATTCTATAATCCTCCAAATCAAATTTAGTTTCTCTATCAGTATAAATAGTCAATAAATGGGAATAATAAACTGTAAAAAACTTTATAATATTGAAAATATTTCACGTTTTTATATGCTTAAACATTTTTTTCAGCTCTAATCTCTTCTACCAAAGTTTTGTTACATTTATATATAGTTTTACTTTTGAAATAAGTTTTCTTAATAATATAAAAAATAATTTCTTAAAAATAGAAAAATACAATAAAAATTGTTCATGCTATATGAAACATCTATAAATTAGAATTATATTTGTGATCAATAGTTGAGGTAAGAAGCCTATTTAAAAAATTGACTATGCACCCTGTATTAAAGAAATATTTCATTATACTAAAATTATTGTTATTTTTTTCAGTTTATTCTATAATCCTCCAAATCAATTTTAATTTCTCTATCACTGTAAATAGTCAACAAATGTGAATGATAAACTGTAAAGTACTCAATATTATTGAAAATATTCCACGTTTTTATAAGCTTAAACATCATTTTTTTTTTCATCTCTGATCTCTTCTACCAAAGTTTTGTTACTTTTATGTGTATTTTTACTTTTGAAATAAGTTTTCTTAATAATAGAAATTAATAATAGAAAAATACAATACAAATTGTTCATGCTATATGAAACATTTTTAAAATTAGAATTAAATGTATGTGATCAATAGTTGAGGTAAGAAGCCTATTTAAAGAATTGACTATGCACCCTGTATTAAAGAAATATTTCATTATGCAAAAATTGCAGGGTTATTTTAATTTTATTCTATAATTCTACAAATTAGATTTAGTTTCTCTGTCAGTGTAAATAGTCAATAAATGGGAATTATAAACTGTAAAGTACTCTATATTATTAAAAATACTCCACTTTTTTATATGCTTAAAAATCATTTTTCCATCTCTAATCTCTTCTACCAAAGTTCTGTTTCTTTTGTGTGTATTTTTACTTTTGAAAAATTGTTCCTTAAGATTTTCCTGTGTAAATAAATATTTTTTAAGTTCAATATATAAAATGAATGATTTTATAAACCACAATAAAACAAGCATTGTTCTATTACCATTAAATGTCTCTCTAGATCTACATATTTTCACGAAATTGAATTTTTAAATTTAAAAATACCATAACAGAAATCTTTACGTTATATGAAACATCTTAGAAACTGAAATTAGATATCTGTGACCAATAGTTGCGATAAAAAGGTTATTTAAACAATTGACTTTGAGGCACCCTGTAGTAAAGAAATATTTCATTAAAAATAATTACAAGGTTTTTAAATTTTAATCTAGAATCCCCCAAATCAGATTTAGATACTCTATCAGTGTAAATAGTCAATAAATGGGAATAATAAACTGTATAGTACTCGGTGTTATTAAAATTATTCCACGTTTTTATATGCTTAAATATCATTTTTCCCTCTTTAATCTCTTCTAACAAATTTTTGTTTCTTTTATGTGTATTTTTACTTTTGAAATATTGTTTCTTAAGATTTTCCAGTGTAAATAAATATTTTTTAAGTTCAGTACATAGAATGAATGATTTTCTAAACCACAATATAATAAACATTATTATGTTTCCATTAAAGGTTTTTCTAGATCTACATATTTTCCCAAAATTGAAGTTTTAAATTTAAAAATACCATAACAGAATTATGTTATATGAAACATCATAGAAATTAGAATTATATAACTGTGACCGATAGTTGCGATAAAAAGGTTGTTTAAAGAATTGACTTTGAGGCACCTTGTATTAAAGAAATATTTCATTATACTAAAATTATTGTTATTTTTTTCAGTTTATTCTATAATCCTCCAAATCAATTTTAATTTCTCTATCAGTGTAAATAGTCAATAAATGGAATGATAAATTGTAAAGAACTGTATATTATTGAAAATATTCCACGTTTTTATATGCTTAAACATTATTTTTCCATCTCTGATCTCTTCTACCAAAGTTTTGTTACTTTTATGTGTATTTTTACTTTTGAAATAAGTTTTCTTAATAATAGAAAAAATAATTTCTTAATAATAGAAAAATACAATAAAAATTGTTCATGCTATATGAAACATTTTTTTAAATTAGAATTATATATATGTGATCAATAGTTGAGGTAAGAAGCCTATTTAAAGAATTGACTATGCAACCTGTATTAAAGAAATATTTCATTATTCAAAAATTACAGGGTTATTTTAATTTTATTCTATAATTCTACAAATTAGATTTAGTTTCTCTGTCAGTGTAAATAGTCAATAAATAGAAATGGTAAACTGTAAAGTACTTTATATTATTGAAAATATTCCAGGTTTTTATATGCTTAAACAAAATGTTTCCATCTCTATTCTCTTCTGATAAAGTTTTACTTCTTTTATGCGTATTTTTACTTTTGAAATAATGTTTCTGAGGATTTTCCAGTGTAAATAAATATTTTTTAGGTTCATTACATAGAATAAATGATTTTCTAAACCACAATATAATAAACACTATTATGTTACCTTTAAATGTTTCTCTAGATCTACATATTTTCCCAAAATTGAATTTTTAAATTTAAAAATACCATAACAGAAATGTTATGTTATATGAAACATCTTAGAAATTAGAATTATATATCTGAGTTTGTGGGTTCGAATCCCACTGTGGCATGAATGTGTTGTAGCCGTTCGGAATCGGCTTTAAGCTGTAGGTCCCGGTTTCATTAGCCCTCGTGTTTCAAAAAGTAGACCGTAGTACTCCAAACCAAACCAATCTACCAATGTTTTGCTTCTTTTATGTGTATTTTTACTTTTGAAATGTTGTTTCTTAAGATTTTCCAGTGTAAATAAATATCTTTTAAGTTCAGTACATAGAATGAATGATTTTCTACACCACAATATAATAAACATTATTATGTTACCATTAAATGTTTCTCTAGATCTACATATTTTCCCAAAATTGAATTTTTAAATTTAAAAATACCATAACAGAAATGTTTATGTTATATGAAACATCTTAGAAATAAGAATTTTATATCTGTGACCAATAGTTGCGGTAAAAAGGTTATTTAAAGAATTGACTATTCACCCTATATTAAAGAAATATTTCGTTATGCAAAAATTACACAATGTTTTTTAAATTTTAGTCTATAGTCCTTCAAATAAGATTTTGTTTCTCTATCAGTGTAAATAGTCAATAAATGGGAATGATAAACTGTAAAGGACTTTATATTATTGAAAATATTCCACGTTTTTATATGCTTAAACGTAATTTTTCTATCTCTGATCTCTTCTACCAAAGCTTTGCCGAACAGTGGCCGATTGGTTAGGGAGCTGGCCTTCGGAACCGGAGTTCGTGGGTTCGAATCCTACTGAGGCATGGATGTTCGTAGCCGTTAGGAAACGGCGTTAAACTGTAGGTCCCGGTCTCATTAGTCCTCGTGTTGCTAAAAGTAGACCGTAGCACTCCAAACCAAACCTCTACCAAAGTTTTGTTACTTTTATGTGTATTTTTACTTTTGAAATAAGTTTTCTTAATAATAGAAAAAATAATTTCTTAATAATAGAAAAATACAATAAAAATTGTTCATGCTATATGAAACATTTTTGAAATTAGAATTATATATATGTTATTAATAGCTGAGGTAAGAAGCCTATTTAAATAATTGACTATGCACCCTGTATTAAAAATTATATCATTAATGCAAAAATTACAGGGTGTTTTTAATTTTATTCTATAATTCTACAAATTAGATTTATTTTCTCTGTCAGTGTAAATAGTCAATAAATGGGAATTATAAACTGTAAAGTACTCTATATTATTAAAAATACTCCACGTTTTTATATGCTTAAAAATCATTTTTCCATCTCTAATCTCTTCTACCAAAGTTCTGTTTCTTTTGTGTGTATTTTTACTTTTGAAAAATTGTTCCTTAAGATTTTCCTGTGTAAATAAATATTTTTTAAGTTCAATATATAAAATGAATGATTTTCTAAACCACAATAAAACAAGCATTATTCTATTACCATTAAATGTCTCTCTAGATCTACATATTTTCACAAAATTGAATTTTTAAATTTAAAAATACCATAACAGAAATCTTTCTGTTATATGAAACATCTTAGAAACTGAAATTATATATCTGTGACCAATAGTTGCGATAAAAATGTTATTAAACAATTGACTTTGAGGCACCCAGTAGTAAAGAAATATTTCATTAAAAATAATTACAAGGTTTTTAAATTTTAATCTAGAATCCCCCAAATCAGATTTAGATACTCTATCAGTGTAAATAGTCAATAAATGGGAATAATAAACTGTATAGTCCTCGGTGTTATTGAAATTATTCCACGTTTTTATATGCTTAAATATCCTTTTTCCTTCTCTAATCTCTTCTAAGAAATTTTTGTTTCTTTTATGTGTATTTTTACTTTTGAAATAATGTTTCTGAGGATTTTCCAGTGTAAATAAATATTTTTTAAGTTCAGTACATAGAATGAATGAATTTCTAAACCACAATATAATAAACATTATTATGTTACCATTAAATGTTTCTCTAGATCTACATATTTTCCCAAAATTGAATTTTTAAATTTAAAAATACAATAACAGAAATGTTTGTCATATGACACATCTTAGAAATTAAAATTATATATCTGTGACCAACATTTGCGATAAAAAGGTTACTTAAAGAATTGACTATACACCCTGTATTAAAGAAATATTTCATTATACTAAAATTATTGTTATTTTTTTCAGTTTATTCTATAATCCTCCAAATCAATTTTAATTTCTCTATCAGTGTAAATAGTCAATAAATGGAATGATAAACTGTAAAGTACTCTATATTATTGAAAATATTCCACGTTTTTATATGCTTAAATATCATTTTTTCCATCTCTGGTCTCTTCTACCAAAGTTTTGTTACTTTTATGTGTATTTTTGCTTTTGAAATAAGTTTTCTTAATAATATAAAAAATAATTTCTTAATAATAGAAAAATACAATAGAAATTGTTCATGCTATATGAAACATATTTTAAATTAGAATTATATCTGATCAATAGTTGAGGTAAGAAGCCGATTTAAAGAATTGACTATTCACCCTGTATTGAAGAAATATTTCATTATGCAAAAATTACAGGGTTATTTTAATTTTATTCTATAATTCTACAAATTAGATTTAGTTTCTCTGTCAATGTAAATAGTCAATAAATGGTAATGATAAACTGTAAAGTACTTAATATTATTGACAATATTCCACTTTTTTATATGTTTAAACATCACTTTTCCATCTCTAATCTCTTCTACCAAAGTTTTGTTTATGCATATTTTTACTTTTGAAAAAATGTTTCTTAAGATTTTCCTGTGTAAATAAATATTTTTTTAATTTCAGTACATAGAATGAATGATTTTCTAAACCACAATATAATAAACATTATTATGTTTCCATTAAAGGTTTCTCTAGATCTACATATTTTCCCAAAATTGAAGTATTAAATTTAAAAATACCATAACATAAATGTTTGTTATATGAAACATCTTAGAAATTAGAAATATGTAACTGTGACCAATAGTTGCGATAAATAGGTTGTTTAAAGAATTGACTTTGAGGCACCTTGTATTAAAGAAATATTTCATTATACTAAAATTATTGTTATTTTTTTCAGTTTATTCTATAATCCTCCAAATCAATTTTAATTTCTCTATCAGTGTAAATAGTCAATAAATGGAATGATAAACTGTAAAGTACTCTATATTATTGAAAATATTCCACGTTTTTATATGCTTAAACATCATTTTTACATCTCTGATCTCTTCTACCACAGTTTTGCTTCTCTTATGTGTATTTTTACTTTTCAAATAATGTTTCTTAAGATTTTCCAGTGTAAATAAATATTTTTTAAGTTCAATACATAGAATGAATGATTTTCTAAACCATAGTATAACAAACATTATTCTGTTACCATTAAATGTCTTTCTAGATCTACATATCCAGAAATCAAATGTAATGTACAATAACGCATTTCATGAAAATTAAGTGTGTGGTGAAATCAATTCATTTTCGAAACGTAACGATAGACCCTATGAGAGGAATTTGTATTAATGAAATGGGAATGATAACACCTTAACGCTACATCAGAAACCATATGGTATAGCTGTAGATGATTACTGCAAAATCACCATGTCGTAATTAATAAGCGTGCCTCTAATGTTCCTCGTCAAGTGATAAATGGATGGGACGCCAAACTCCGAATTAAAGATTTAATTACATGATGCAATGCAAATGGATGAGACAAAATATGTAGGAGTGTTCGTAATTTATTCATGTACTCCTCATTCCCAATTGATGCAAGTACGAGTTTGTTAGAGATCGGGTCAAAACAATATAATTATTAGGAAACAAAACTAGCCTTGTTCGATGAAGCCCAGAATGCGCGCCGAATCAATAATGCAAGAGAGAGGTAACTGGAACGATTTAGCCCTAATTTGCAAGATTAAAATATTGTGTGACACAGGGAAGTCAGAAATTGTATTATACACAATAAACATTGCAAACATTAAACCTTAATCTTCGAAGAAGATAAAATAACAGAATATACAATCATTAAACTTTAGTTTACAAAGCAAATAAAATAGTAAATTGAGTAAAGTTTGATGTTGTGATGAGGCGATTTAGATCAGTTATATAATCTATTCATTCATACAAGAAGTAAAATGCTCGGGATCTAAATCTGACTTCATAACATCTTTGTTAAAAGATAGACGACCATAAATTTATATTCAACGGATATTGTTGTCTTGTACGGTGGTCTCGGGTGGGGTTCTGATCCCAGTCCCAGATTAGAATCCCGTCTCCGTTCTCGACATTAAATAAGAATGTACCTTTGTGGAGTTATTTATGAGTCCCTAAGGGACAGTACCCAATTAGAAGGGATAAGGTTTTCCACGTTGGAGGTCTCAAGGCGGGGTTTAAGCAGACCAATTGGATTCTTACAACTATCCCGATTGGAGGATAAGAAGGAAGAGGGGACAAGGATGAAATTAATAAAATAAGAAAGATCGAAAAAAAAGAAAAGGTGAAGTTGTTCGATAGTCGAGACGAAGAGAGGAGTCCGACGGAACGAGTTCGAGAGTCCAGCCAAGTCCGACAGGAAGGGTTCCTGCATCAAATAGCACGGCCGCACCCCCAAAAACTCAGGAGAAAGCCCCTGACCAGACTGACGAAAGATCCATAGATACCCATCAACCAGCAGTGTTCCGGGCACACCATTTTAACTCCCCAAAGGTACCCCCCTTTACATACATTTTGAAATTGAGATTAGGTCCTCTCTCTTATATTTACATAGTTATTCAAGTATTAAAAAATTATTGTCATAGCCAATTTAGAAGATGTTGATAAAGCATACTTTATGAAAAATAGCATCAGTTTTGGATGTACATAGATGTATATATATTATAATAAATTTACCTTTTTTATATTAAGCTAGTTTCGGATGCTGTTAATTTAGCTTTGAGTTTATTTTTATATCTTATGTTTGTAGTTTCTCAGAACCTGTGGTTAAAATTAGTACTAAAATACTTTAACACAACGCAATCAAAATAAAATCCCACTATACATTTGATCAAAGGTTAATACTCAAATAAAACGACAGATGTTACATGGCATTAATTTTACTCTGGTCCCCAAAACTAAAGTTACAAACATATTTTTTGAATTAAATAGAGATATGTACCACTGTTATTTTAAAAATGATAATATATAGAATAATTACGGAAACAAATGCACTTTATGCATTTACGTTCACAATCTATTTTACGTGTTAGGTTCATTCGAACTCTAGCATTTAATCCTTCCTTGGAAAACAAATCTCAAAATATACACTCTTATTGTATCCTAGCACAATGTATCTTTTAATTTTTAACTTGATTTTATCCTTTGCACAGTGTTCTCTATTTTATTAATTTATACTTAAATTTTGCTTCAATACACTTGGCCAAACTCAAACAACCTAATTATTTGTCTTTCTAATCTCACTATAGCCATAGCCAATAACAATAGGTTGTTTAAATTCCTAAATAGATCTGTACTAGAAGACTTGGCCAGGAAGTTCAGTCTCTTTTCTGTAGATTCTGGGGAATTGAAATTTATGCTTTTAGTGTCCATTTAATAGTGAAGATGGCGATGAAAAACATGTATGTTGAATTTGAAGTTTGAATTGTAGAAGTTTTCTCAAACTACCAAATTTGTATGTAGAATTGTTTTTTTTTTTTTTCTTTTTTTAAAGAAAACAACTCTAACTGGACCAAATTGCAGTTAGAATGACAACACAAAATCATTTAATCGACGAATTAAGATGGATAGATACTATTAGGCTGGGAGTTGGACAATCACAAGCGGAAGTAGCTCGTTAACTACAAGTGTCCTCCAGATTACAGCAAGAGTTTCAGAAAAAAGGTAGTTTCCTAGCAGGACTAGACATTGGAAAAAGCCTCCTAAGAGTCATAGCACCTTTGGAGGATCACTATATGGCTTTAAATTGACGGCGTCGTATAAATGACTGCTGGGAAACTCAAGAATTCGCCATTGCGTCTGGAACAATAATATCGAGAAAAGCCCTGTATAGGCAGCTAGCTAATAGGAGTCTTAACGTACGTCCGGAGACCAGAGCGTATGTAATCCTCACGTAGTTTCAAAAAAGAACCTGTCTCTATTAAAGCTGTGAGACCCATTCTTGGACAGAAAAGGACTAGTTCTTTGTCCTCTTCAGTGACGAATCAAGGTTCAGCACACAAAGCGATTCTCGATGCGTTTTCACTTGGAGAAAAACAATGAAACGATATCATCTTGAGAATATCAGATAAATAATTTATTTTGGTGTATGGAGAGGTATCAAGCTGGGTGGACGTACACCAATCCATATCTTTTTTTTTCTGGTATAGTGACATCAGAATGCTACGGAGGTGAAATTCTCGAACCCCACATGTGACTTTTTCAAGGAGCTAAGAAATACCAATTCGCTTTTAGGGGTGATAAAGCCAGAACACACAGCTGAAAGAGGGTAAAACTTTAATAGATTAAAAATATGGATAAATAATATAAATAATTGAAAAGTTATAATTTTTTTAAAAACTAACCACAAGAATTCCAATAAAATGAACTGCTGAAACAAATTTAACGATCTTGAATATGCTTCAAATTGAATTCTAAAATCAGAAAATGTTTACAATGTTAGCTTTATAATTAAAATTTTAAAATAAAATTTAAATACACCATGTGCTCTTTTCTTTAAATATTAAAACGTAAATTTCCAGTATAAATCTTAGAATATGTCTGAAATAAAATAAACTGGAATTTCATAATTCAAAGTAACATATTTTATTTTTCACGGGACATTAAATATTATGCAAATGAACAACACCGTATCTCAGATTTTATCTAATAGTTTCCGCGAACTCGAAGGTATTTTATTTTCCCAGCAGAGTCTCACTTTTAATCTTTTTGCAACAGAAGGGAATGAACTGTGAAATCATAATGACAACTTACTCTCATTTCACTCATAAAAAAGTATGAATATGTTTTATTAAGTAGAGAGGAAACTTCCCTCCATTTGCATAATCGGAAGAGAAGAAAAAAAATTGAGGATGAATAAAATCATTCTCGGTTTTGTAACTGTGGCAGAGTTTCAACTTCTTCGATGTAATTTATTCTTTAAGAAATGAAAGTTTTCAGCTAATTTCGAGATCAATAAGAGAAATACGCTCTAATATCGGAAAATAAATTAAGCATTGATGATGTTTCGGTCAGAAAAAAAAATTTCGTTTTTGAGATTTACGAATTATTTAATGCGTCGGGTAAAATATTGTAGCCTTAATGTATCACAATGCAAACAAATAAACGAAATTTATTTTTCCAAAATCTTGATAAAGTGATACATTTATGTTATGATTTTTTAAGTTACCGAGAGGGTAAATCTTTTACTTTTCTAACGGAAGTAGATGGGCATTAAAAGTAAAATTGAAAGAATTGCTTTTTTTTACCGATAACACATTTTCTTTATCATTTACTTTGTCTTCTTTTACATTCAGACTACCGAATGTAATTCAATGGGCCATAAAGAGGTATGATTAAGAGAATTTTCATATCTTGTTTTCAATATTCTAAGCTATAAAGGTAAATGTCAAGAATGGTTTTTAGTTAAATCATCAAGAACAAAAGACCGAATGTTTTTATAATAAGGAAAAAAATTAAACATACATTCTACTGTACTTTAAGATAAGGAATACGCATATATTTTGTAGAAAAATCACTTTTTCATATGCAGTCTTTATATTGTCACGAAGATTTGAATGAACACACCGTTTAACTTAACAGAACAATTTATTGAACCTAAATAGCAACTCGCAACTTTACAGGATCGAGAAGTTGCCTACAACTAGTGGGTATCAGCTTTTATACCCGAACAGAATATTCGAGAAATAACTAATTTACATATTAAAGAAAGATCTAGAATAATCAAGAACATAAGGAAACAATAAGCAACATTTTTAAATTAAAAATCCGTACTTTGGATAAACTGCCATGTCAAGCATCGAACCCACAATCTCCGGGTCTGGATCGCGTGCTTTGACCATTCGGCCACTGAGATGGTTGGCTAAGCTTCTTTATGCGGCAATATTTTAAAGTAATTACAATGGAATCCGCTTAATGCGATCACGGTTAATTTTACCCATCGCTTATTGTTATCGAAATAACTTGGTCCCGATTTTCTCTATTCATTTGTATGTTAAAATTATCGGTTTATGGGATCGCTACATCGGTTAATGTTATCAGTTTTGGAACCTCATTTAACTGGCAAAGGAATATTCCGAATGTATTCAGAAGGAACCCATTCTTTTCTTTCCCTTCGTTATTGTTTTAATATTCGAGAATTCTCCCTCTTCTACCTAGGAAAAAGAAGAAAAACAAAGGAATGTGAAATTACACGTTCCTGGAATTTTTCAGAAATACGCACACCCTGTTGGTGGTCAGTAGTTGTCAGATAAGCAGAAGGCAACACATTCTATTCGGAACTGAGAAAGAGCGTATTCACATTTTATGCCTTGCTCGCTTACATGAGGTTTGTCGATATGGAAGCAAGAAAGCAAAATGATTTAACATTAAAACTAAATATCGAAATTTTAAATCGTTATGACAGGTTACCAAATATGAGTCAGGGCAATGCTGTAGGTGAGTTAAACATTTCTCAGCTTCTGAATTGCATTGAAAATGTTGAAACGTGAAGTACAACACCGCTCCGATGACTTTATAAAACGTTACGATTACGAACGATTTATCAATCAGATTCTTAGAAACAACTGTAGACAGTCAACAATTGGTCAATTAATTTTATTATGTAAACAATTTTTATGTCTTAAATGATAATATACAGTACATAAATATAAAGTTAGTTTTTTTCCTTTTATTTTGAAATGTAGAGCGTGTGAATTAAAGGGGGGGAAATTTATCTAATTTTGTATATCGGTTATTTTTATCAAAATCACGGTGTCTCAAACTGATCACATTAAGCAGAGCTCACTGTAGTATTTTTCTTCGGCACATGCTACAATAATTTCATAATTTGAATGGGTTTTTCAACTCCTCTTCTTAGCCCACTCTCCTGTTTCTAATCATGGATCTTGTTGGTGCTTCAACCACATTTGGCGAAATTGGCGTGCTTGCAGCTTGCGTGCGTGGCGTGCTTGCAGCGTGGCGTTTGAAATCTGGCGAGGGGATCGTAACTCAACAAATTGATACATAAACAAAAACAACATTTTGAGGAAAAATTTTACAAAAATTGAATATTTAAAATCTAATTGAATTAACAAAGAAAACACAAAGGAAACACATAACATTCATACTAAATAGACTGAAACATTCACTTAATCACAAATTAAATAAACTGAGTGTGATTTTCATCACAAATTTGTGATTTAGTGTAAATTGTAAAATTAATTTAAAATACATAACTTACTTGACTTAATAGAAACTGTATTTTGAGTGGAGGTTGAAGAGGAGTTGTAAAATTGAAAAAAAAATTTCAAATCTCTTATTTTTAATTTTCATGTGATTCCTGTTTCGCCTTTTTAATTTCTTAGACGAAAAAAAGAATTGAAATCGTGAATAATCACATTGTTCGTATACCATTTTATCAAGTGATATATACTTATATATAATATATATTACATTATCATGTGATATACAAAAAAATATTTAAGAGGATTTTAAACTAATAAACCTCGTGGGAGACCTGTATAGAATATAAGAATAAGATGAAATTGGATGATAATCAATTTTTAACTTATATGACCTCAAATTTTTTTGTCTCTAAATTGTAGTACTCTCTAACGGAGCTATAAGTCTTTGTTAAACTTACAAGTATGTAAAAGCTGTTTTTACAAATTTAGAATTCATAAAATCAGCTAAAGTAATGCAAATGATAAAACCCTGTTAAGACATTTCCAAGCCTGTACCCGTTTCTTAAAATCATCTAAGGTACAAATTGAAGTTATTCCAATTTGGAACGCTGCTCTTTACTTTTTTGCTGCCCAAAGATTAAATGAAACAGGGATCGACTGTATGAAGCAAGTTTAATAGACTACTAACATTCATTCCTAAGGTGTAATTTAAAACTAAGAACTTCAGTATACATTCATTTTAACACATTGTATGCGGGACATGTACTAGTACGTTTTCTGATAATTGATACTTGAGCGCCGGTTACGTACTAGTACGGGTTAGTGTAACAACACGGTACGGTTTGTTTGTGGGTACAAAAATAACGGTATTTACAGGTAAATGAAGCCGAATATTCTTGTCTACTACATAGATTCTAGAAAAATTTAGACAAATAAAAACTAGTTTTTACATTATTAGTTTTATGATTGCTATTTTTATTTTCTTATAATGTAAAAATGTCTATATATAACATAATTCCAAAAAAATTAAAACTATATACTACTATTTCTATATGATTTTTCATATTTACGATACTATTATAAATTTATCCACTCAATAATATATTTTTTGTTTACAAAACTCTTATGGTTGTTATTTATATATTTGTATTTATATATTTGTTTATATATTTCAATATAAAATACGAAAAGATGGTTAAAAAATGAAATAATCTTCCATCTATTGAGATTTAATTGAATAACTAAATTGATGCTCAACGCCCGCTCACGTGTTCTCTATTGTGCGGATACATACAGTGTGTGCATTCTCTATTGTGCGGATACATTTCGCAACGGTACAATTCGTTGCGAAATGTATCCGCACAATAGAGAATAATCGCACATACCATTTTAATAGAGCAAAGTAAATGTATAAATATGAAATTCGGAACGTCTTTTTCAAGGCAGATGCTCTTGTTGTAATTGTTACTTCCAGGGAATACTTTTTTTTTCCTGAAAATAACCTCCTAAATTGTGGTATTCTATTCTCTAACGAAGATTTAAATAGTTGTCATTGCTATTCGTAACTTACGAGGACTTTAAAGTTCATAAAATCGTAAATTCGATAAGATTAAACAATGCTAATGACAAAACCATATAAATTGTTAATAAATTTCCAAGCATATACCTGTTTCTAAAACCTGTCTTTTGAACAGGAAGTTAAATTTTAACTTGTTTATAAATTTCCATTATCATTTTCTTCAAGACAACATTATAGGCTAGTTTAACGAAATGTTGTTGTTGTCATATGCCACTTGGCCAAACCAAGAACGATATAGCCGTAGGCTGCTCGTATTAAGGCGAGGGGTTGAGCCTTTCGTTTTTAATGAGCACTGTTAAGATGAAAGAACGACTTGAATCAAGTGGACCCTAGTAATTTTGAAGCAGGGACCAAGCAGAAGACCCATAGACTTGACCTGCCACCCCCAGAGGTATTAATTGAGAACTTGGAGTACATTGTGTTGACGAACATTTTTACGTGTCCCAGTCACCTTTAACGAACATGGTGGATCTGTGGCCTGCTCGACTTTGTGCGAACAAGATGTGAAAGTAGTCTAATTATACTGAAACATCTAAGTTCATTATGTTACAGAAAAGAGTAAACATGCTTTACATAATAAATTTGACTTTCAAAGTTGTTGTTGTTGTCATATGCCACTTGGCCAAACCAAGAACGATATAGTCGCAGGCTGCTCGTATTAAGACGAGGGAGTGCACTTGTCCTTTTTAATGAGCACTGTTAAGGTGAAAGAACGACTTTGCTCAAGTGGGCCCTCGTAATTTTGAAGCAGGGACCAAGCAGAATACCCACAGACTTGCCCTGCCACCACCAAAGGTATTGAGAACTTGGAGGATATTGTAGCCACGAACATATTATACGTGTACCAGTCACCAAAACGGCGGATCTCAGGCCGAACCAACAACCTCTCAGTTACGAGATCGTTCACTTTGCCAACTGAACTACCGCGGCTCAACGAAATGTTGTAGAAGATTACATATTTGTAAAGATACAATAGACAACTAAGTGTTTGTGAGTAAATGTGGAAAAATAGAATAAACTGCTTTGTTAAAAGTTAAAAATAAAATTTAAAATGAAGGTCCCATTTTAAAATTTTGCTTGGTTGCTCTTAAGATTTTTACTCTAAATAGTCGTGTTCTCCATCAATTTTCCTACCACCCAAAAATCAAAATAGAGTTGACGTTATTTTTAAAAAGTCACTTAGTTTCTGCCTAAATAAGTGTTTTTATTTTGCTTCTTATTATTCTTTTTAAAAAAATAAAGTTTGAAAGAAGTAAGCTTCAAGAGTTTGAATATTTTTCTGATAGCATAAAGAATAAAACGTTATGGTTGCGATAAAAATACTTGCGTGATTTTCATTCTTTAAGTTCTGTCCATATGAAGCTTGTAATGGTTCGAGGAAATTTTTTAGATGTTTCATAGACGCATTTGCATGGAAATTGTTTCTGGACTCTGCAATTATATTTGTCTTCAAGGCAAGACAAAACACCTCATTATCTCGGAAAAGATGACACCCATTGTTTACACGAACTAAAACAATAAATTACTCTAATTTATCTTTCTAGACCAAATGATAATGAGCTAGATATGGCCTCTAAAATAAGAATTAATGCAAAAGAGCTTTAAAATTGGCCAGATAAATGGCATTCATAAAGATTTAGTTTCCCTCACACTTTACGCTTTTTTAATTTAGGATACCTCATATATCCTATTTTATATAGATATTCTTTCTTTTTTTATATTAAACTAAATTTATCCTAAATATAAAAAAAATCTTTCTTATTAATTAAACGTTGTTAAAAATTGGTAAACTTAAATTTTCAGTTTTTCTTGTAAATTTCCACTTATTAAATTTTTTATGACTTAAATGGAGAAATTTTATTTTAGAAAATACTAACTATTCACTAATTTTTATAGAAAAATATTATTTAAAGACTAGCATGTAGCCCATCATATGACGGGATTGGTAAAATTTTTAATATTCCAGAACTGTTAAGTACCCAATGAGGCAGGAATAAAATGGTTTGTTTTTTGGTTGAAAACTATCTGGTTCACTCTCAATAATTTATTTATCACCATACTCCTCTAGAGTCTCCCGATCCTGTAATGCAGTTTAGAATCACATTGAATTCATTTAGTCAAACCGTGTGGTTATGTATAATAAACAAACACACAAAAGAACAAACTTCTTAATTTCCAAATATATATAAATTAAAAGTTAGATATTTATTAGTCCGTGAAATAGACTCCTAGACTTATATGAAAAGAATTTATTGTTAATACCGGTGGTAAAAGTTTCATTGCAACAAAAAATAATCGATGATTAAATTTAAAATTATCACGTATGTACCTAATCTATTATTTAAGCCAAATATAAAAGAAAATCATTTACGTAATATCTAAGTTCAGTGATAAAAGATATTAAAATAGTGTAGACGATATTTAAATAGTTTAAAATATGAAATGATTAAATGAGATGTTTAAAGGAATGACGTCACAATGCTAGAAAAAATTGTTATTTTTACCTATTTATTAAGTGATAAATGGATAAATTTAATCGCCTGCTCTTAACCGGGGAAAATAGGGCTTGAAATAATGGCATTAAACTCTCGAAAAGGAGGGAAGGGTTGGATTTCGAACGTTTTAAAGACGACAGTATTTTTTGCTGTGATATGAAGCATATTTATACAAATTTATTTTAGAATCGGATCGATAGTTTAGGAGAAGATAAACTTTATTCGCTTTGAATGGATGCCTCTATCCATTCCAGGTCAACCGCTTCATAAATTGGAGGATAGAAGACAGATAACTTAGGCTATTATTATATAGGGGATTTTAAAATTAAATATTTTTTTAAAAAAATAGAAAATATATAGATTCATTATAGTAAAATAAAAGTTTGAATATTATGTTATAATATTGCATATAATAAAAATTTTTTATTTTTTCTGATAAATATTGATAATATATAATACATCATTAATTTATAATAAATAATTTTTTGAGAATATAAAATATAAACATGATAATAATAATAAACAATTATAAAAATAAAAACATTTTATATTCGATAAATAAATTTTAGTTAATATATATTAGATTAATATAAAATTATATATTAACTTTTATAAAAAGGTAGAATTTAATAATTTAATATACGATCTAATAATATATATAAAATAATAAATATATTGTAAATAATATATAGATAAAATATATTATAGTTATATATTAATAAAAATATTATATATAAAATATAAAAGATATTAATTTATATGAATAAATATTTAAGCGAAAATGAATATAATTATATATAATTATATTTAAAAGTTATAAATATGATATATTGAATATAAATAAATTATAATTTTATTATATATTTTAAAATTATTATTTTAATTATAAATAATATTTATTAATATAATATATTATAATATACATTAATATATAAAATATATTATAAATAAATTAAACATATAATTATTTATATTATATTATAAGCATATATTTTTTTATGATAGGATATATTTATATGATATATTAAAATATAAAATATTATTATAAACAATATAATGTTCACAAAGTTTAAAATATATCTTAATTTTGTATTAAATTATATATTTAAATATATATAGTTAAATAATAATCTTTAAATTATATGATATTATATAGTCAATATAAGATGAATTTCCCATTGATCCTCTTTTCAAAAAAAAAATTTTTTTAATCTAAAATTTTAACCTAATGGCGAAAAGGAAAATTGATACTAATAACGGTGCTGAAAAGTGTTCTGATTACACCTTAGAAACTGAAACAGATACCGATTTGGATACATCTGAAGATAGCATTTTAGTTTGTCCTGTGCAAAATTTAGTTAGTGATGAAACTGCTTCTGGTCACGAAAAACTTTCATCGAAAGTGGCACACACAATCGTCGCTCGATTCATAAGGTTAAATACCAATAGAAAATTTACCCTATAGATGCAAATTTTCCTCCCCATTTTATGCAATACAGTATTTTTGTTTCCCAAATTAAAAGTTATTGGGAGAAATGCTGAAAACCCTTAGATATACCCTTAGTTTCTAGAATAAAATAATCTTTAAATTTCAAAAATAATAAAAATAGTGAAGAACTTCGAGAAAAAATGAAAAATAGTGAGTTGTTTAAAAAAAGGGGGAGAAGCTGGAAAAATGAGTGCATGGCAAAATATATCCAAGCTCTATGCCACCAAGAAAATATTCAAATACATAAGCTTACTTCGTTCAAAGTTTAATTTTTTAGAGAATACTAAGAAGCAAAATAAAAACATTTTTCAGGCAGAAACTAAATGACTTTTTAAAAATAATGTTACGCCTACTTTCTTTTTTGATAGGTAGAGGAAAGTAGAAGCAAAGGACTGTTTAATAAAAATCCTTGGGCGACGAAGAAACAAATTTAAAAATGTGCTCTGCATTCTAAATTTTTACTTTTAATAAAACAGTTTGTTCTAATTTTCCTTATTTACCCACATAAAGTTAATATATTGTATCTTCAAAGATATACAGCCTTCTACAGTAGTTCTTGAAATTTGTCTTTAATATTGTGTTGAAAATTATAATGAAATGTTTCAAACTACTTATCTTCAGTATTATCTTTTTTCTTTCAAAAATGATTTTAATAAACATCTATAAGCGTGGAAATTTATAAATACAGTATTATCATTAGAATTATATTCAGTCTTGTCGATTGAATTGGATTGGATTGGAGTGCTACGGTCTACTTTTTGCAACACGCGGGCTAATGAGACCGGGACCTACAGCTTAATGCTGATTCCGAACGGCTACGCACATTCATGCCAGTGTGGGATACGAACCCACGAACTCCCGTATCGAAGGCCAGCACCCTAACCAATCGGTCATCGTTCGGCTCAGTGTTGTAGAATTTATTATTTTATGAATTCGTCTACGTAAATTACGAATATCAGCTATGAATTTTTAAATCTTCGTTAGAGAATACCAAAATTTAGAAGGTTATTTCCATTAGAAAAGTATTCGCTGAAATAAACAATTATAACAAGAGCACCTGTCATTGAAAATACATTTAAACATTTATATTTAAAATCTTCCTTTTTTATATCACTAGCATTTAGCCAGTCATATGACGGGATCAGTCAAATTTTGAATTTTCCAGAATTGTAAAGTACTCTATGAGGGAGATAAATAAATGGTTTGATTTGTGGCTGAGAATTATCTGGTACACTCTCAATAATAAGGCGATTCCACGCAGCAGGGTACCTCTCAACTTATGA
>CM063501.1:18840812-18845812 GCA_032207245.1 Pardosa pseudoannulata
CCGCATCAGCTCACCTGAGCCCTGTGATTTCCATTCGGAAAATTTGTACATAACCTCATTTTAATCAAGAATAAACGTTGTTATTGTTCTAAACTGTACGTCGTGTCATAACCACTTCGACACTTACACGCTACCCGAGGATCTCGTGACTTTACAATGTAAGCCATTCGTGTAAACTCAGTCATATCCTATCAAAGATAACCATATTATACCCAAAAATGTATAATTAAGCTATTTGTTCACTCCTTTAAATGCCTTAAACCGAAAAATCACTGTCTGACAATCCCAGCTAATGACTGACATAAAAGATGCAAGTGGGTAATCACACTAAAAACAATCTGCTTAATAAAATGCCACACATAAGTTTTTTTTAAACTACACAAACACTACTCTTACAAATTTACTCCTCCTGCGCCAGACAAACACCTTACACACAAACTAAATGCTAAGAAGTTCTGAAAAGAATCATAATTGAAACTTTACAGCTATTATTATTTAGTTTTAAAAAAAGGCGGAGATTTTTCCTCCTTTTCCTCCTAAATGGCACTAAGAACATTTTGCTTCTTGTAGGTAATAAAAGGAGAATGCTGTTTTTCTGCATTTCTACGTTAAACATTACATTGACCTTAATTACTCGGACATTTTTAACTAATAAGAAATAGCTTTTAAAGAGAGAGAAATCTTTCTGTTTTTTCGCTCCTTTGATGCAATTAATTTTCCCCCCGACAACCGCAAGTGGCATTTATTAGCTTTAAGGGTTTTGAAATGCATTAAATACTTATAAGATAGCTTAGCGTTAAAACTATGGGGATGTAATGCCTTTTTCCACTTCAACAATGTCCTTTTATTTAACTTATAGGTGCGAGGTTAAATTAGCATTACGAAAGAAAGAACTTGTGTTTTTTATTCACACGTTCTAGTGATTTCTTTTCATGATATAACTTTCCTAGTTTTATAATTAAACGAGTATGCTTTACAAATCATAGAGTAGAATCTGTGTTTTCATCCATAATCTATCTATTTATACGAGGGTTACTCTGAAATTTTTGAGATACGCGCAGACAAGAATTTACAAAATAAAAATAACGGTTTAATTCTAAAATACAAAGTATTTTAACACAGGAGACGATTTTTTACTGACTATTAGAGTAGAATAAATTTTAAACAGAAGAGAAATAGGAGTTGACGCGAGAACATTTCCGTGCTATGATTTTCTACGATTTTAAAGCAGAATTAAATCAAGAAGAATGATTTCAACGGTTGCAATTGGACTTTCGTGATAAATCATCTCCAGCTCGTGCTACTGTATTCAGATGGTTTAAAGAATTTAGCAGAGGTTGAAATTTTCTTCAGGATGAAGAACACACAGGAAGGCCGCCGTCGGAAGTCATCCCGGATAATGTGTCTGCCATACGAAAAATGTTAATGGATGATAATAGCTGTACATGCCAAATTATACAGAAGGAACTTAACATTGGATCCGAAGCCATACATAAAATTATTAATGAAGAATTACAAATGAAAAAGTAGTTTACCGTTGGGTTCCCCATAATCTAACTGAGCACCAAAAAGGGGAGCGTGTCAGAATCAGTAAAGAAACTCTTAAATTGCTAAATGATGGTTGCCACCGCATCATTTCTAAAATTGTAGCTGGTGGTGAAATGTACGTACCGTTTTATGACGTTCCAACACACCAAGAAAGCAAAGTAAGGGTCTTTTATGATGATCCCACGCCGACAATGGTGAAAAGACAACGTGCATTGAAAAATGTGATATATGCCGTTTTCTTCAGAAGTATGGAATTGGTCAAAGCCATCAAATTGGAAGAACAGAAGACAGTAAAAGCAAACTGGTATACCACTAAATGTCTTCCACAAATTCTACAAGAAGTTAATGTTAGGGGACTAACGCTTCACCATGTCAATGCACCTTCACATACAGCCGGATTAACAGTTGAGTTGCTTAAACAAAAACAAATTAAAGTGATAGAACATCCGTCTTATTCACCTAATCTAGCTATGTGTGACTTTTGGTAATTCTTTAATCTAAAAAAGAACTTACGTTGACGTCGTTTACATTCAGAAGAAGAGATGGATGTTGCTATAAATGCATTTTCTCATTTATTCCAAGAAATGAATGGCTTGAGGCATTTAATCTGTGGAAAATTCGTCTACAAAAGGGCATTGATGCTGGAAGAGACAACTTTGAACACACCTAAAAGTTTGTAAGTATAACTTTACAAACCTAGTTGTATCTCAAAAATTTCAGAGTAACCCTCGTATATAAAATCCTTTGTATGTATGAGGGTGTGCATATGTGTATGTATGTTAAACATTCATTGCAAATTGTCTTGACAGATCTTGACAGGATTTGACAATGTGATTCAGGTAAACATTGGAAAGTGTTTAAAGGAGGTAAGAAGAAATGAAGATAGAATGCTTTTTTTTTAATCTAATATTTTCTTTAAACGGAAGGAAAATTGAAAAGCCCCCCGCTACTTTCTCGATCGGTTCAGATAAGAATTGAACTCGACCTAGCGAAATGATCTTTATTACTGATAAACCGTAGCTTAACTTTTACGATTTAAGCATGATTGTGTTTTTCCAGTGCCGTGGAACTTGCCTTTATTAACATTAGCCGCTGCAGAACTGCATATATTGTTGAACAAAACTGCAGATATTGTTGAACATTTTATTATGAGAGTACCATAAAGGCGACTAAATTAATTCCGTCTGAAGAGTGGCACAAATGCATCCAAGCCTTACTCAGGAATCAAACCTAAGTCTATCGGTTGGGAACAAAAATATGCCAACCACCATGTAATCTGGGTTATGCATGATTGTACGTTGTACGTGTCGTACATATTGAGAGGAAAAGAAATGCCTAAAATTAAATATTTTATGAAAAAAAATGAATAAATAAGTAAGAAATCGGCACTGTAATATTTTACAATAGCTATTTTTTAACTATGATTTCAAATAAAAGGATTAAAAAAGGAGAGTGGAGTCCTAATGTTTATCCATTATCCTGATATATATTCCAGTTTTTAATTATGCTTGAATAATATAATTTTTTTCCATTAAGTTAAATTTGAATAAATGACTTAGAGTGGTAATTAAAAATTTATCTACCTAAAATCATGTTCTCTAACTAATCTGTATAAATCATGCCTGTTTTCCTACGTTGAATTTTTAAAACAAATTCAAAAAATAGTAAATGATTTGTAATGTATAAACATCAAGGGAAAGAATTTTACATTAATCAAGAAAATTTATTAAGTTAATTTTTACAGTGAAAAGCTATGTATAAAAGTCACAAACGTCTTGCAAACTGAACGTTTAGATCTAAAAATAATGTGCGTGTGTTTTTTTTCTTCGGAAGTGTTTCATTTATATACTTTTATCCTCAATGAAATATTTTGACTGTAAACTGAAAAAAAAAGTGCATACAAGTTCAGTCAGTAATTCAATTACACCTATCAGAACTCTCCGAGTCCAAACTTAAAATTAACTGCGGTGGTAATTTTTTTCTCCAAATGGCATACTTTCAGAATATTCTTAACAGTAAACAATGCGTGTCAAATCTTTTTACCTTTTCCCTTAAAACGTAATTAATGGAGACCACAAATTTTTCGTCCTGATGCTTTTGGAGTGCCTAAAAAGTCCCGGGGCAATTAAGAAAATTGTAATTACCCGTATAAACAAGAAAAACTAATATTTCCAGCCATGACAGAAAAATGTACATTTTACATCAAATAAATATGCTTTCATTCTCTTTCTGAGACGCTAATTTTTTGGAAAAAGTTCCTCGAGTCTGAAAAGGAGAGAAATGTGAGCCGATTGAATTATTTTTCGAGTAGCTTCTTGTATTTTTCGAGATTCGAATCCTATTTCAAATGGCATTTATTTTTAAGAGACGTGCTTCTTTACTTTTAATTAATGGGATAATAATAAAAAAGGACAAAAAAACAGAATAAATTAAAATGTCTTCAGCATTCTTTCCTCTTTATTAGTAGCTGTTACTATATTTTGGGTGATGTTTTAAAGGGTTTTCAAGTGAGGATATTTTTTTTTACCCTTATTGCTTTCCTAAATTGAAAGTTTTTTTTTACCAAAAGTGTAGAAAACAAATAAAGTACGTGTAGAATTTAAGAAATGTTTATTATTTTTGTGAAACATTTTTTTTTCCTTTTAGGATAACATTGCTCCAGAAAACGCCAAGAGATAAATAGATCTAAAAAAATTTTTCTTATTTTTAAATAAGAGTTTTGATTTTTTTTTCTTCGATGGATTAATTTGTTTTATTGATCTGGCAAGTATAGACAAACTCGAGAATCTGGTCCCAGAAATAAAATTAAAATTTGCCAATTGTATATGCATGAATGTCTGCAATTAGAATAATTTATTAATGAAGCAAATTTGATTTAATAAAGCACATTATTTTTGAAATATCCATCTGTTATACAGCTGATTATATCTTAATCGCTGATTAAAAGTACCGTGTATTTCTGAGATAATTAACTTAACTGAAAATTAACCTTAGCTTGTTTGATTTATTGATCTGGAAAGTATAGACAAACTCGAGAATCTGGTCCCAGAAATAAAATTAAAATTTGACAATAATTTATTAATGCAGCAAATTTGATTTAATAAAGCACATTATTTTTTAAATATCCATCTGTTATACAGCTGATTATATCTTAATCGCTGATTAAAAGTACTGTGTATTTCTGAGATAATTAACTTAACTGAAAATTAACCTTAGCTTGTTTGTTTTATTGATCTGGAAAGTATAGACAAACTCGAGTATCTAGTCCCAGAAATAAAATTAAAATTTGCCAATTGTATATGCATGCATGTCTGCAATTAGAATAATTTATTAATGCAGCAAATTTGATTTAATAAAGCACATTATTTTTGAAATATCCATCTGTTATACAGCTGATTATATTTTTAATCGCTAATTAAAAGTACCGTGTATTTCTGAAATAATTAACTTAA
>CM063501.1:18850812-18890812 GCA_032207245.1 Pardosa pseudoannulata
CGTGGTAGTTATTTTGAAAAAGGCCATGTAAATTATGACGATTAAAGGTATTCTGTATTTTTTATAATTTTAGTCTTATTACTTATTGAACAGCCCTCGTAAATATTACTTAAGATTATTAATTAGACACATTAACATCAAACAACTTTAAATGGAAAATTTTATTTTATTTTTCTCAAATTTGAGTAGAGACTATTTAATCTTACTTCCTCCCTCTTGCTCTATAAGTTATCTGAATATTAATGTTGATCTTATACAAAAAGTTGTTTAAAAACGAAATGAGTGATTCGCAATTAAGATCTTTCGCAATGGAGACTATAGAGGTTCGTTATACTGAAAATGAGTGGTTGCATATCTTCACTGACGATTCTATGATGGAGAGATCATAAGGTGCTAGAGCAGGTATCCATTGTGACCTTTTCAGTTTTTACTTACCAATGGGTCCTCTTACAACTGCCTTCGATGGTCAAATTGAAGCTATTGCAGTGGCAATTCAACAGCTATCGGTTAGTAGTCACTCTTTTACAAGATCAGTCACTTTGTCGGATTCTAAGAGTGCGATGTGAAATTGAAGCTATTGCAGTGGCAATTCAACAGCTATCGGTTAGTAGTCACTCTTTTACAAGATCAGTCACTTTGTCGGATTCTAAGAGTGCGATGTGAAATTGAAGCTATTGCAGTGGTAATTCAACAGCTCAATACCATAAAAATGTTTCCTCAAAATTGAATCAAATAAATTCCACGACGTTCGATTACATAACTCAGCCATGTATCAAATTCGGTATCAGTTGGCTCAGCAGGTACCAACCTTACTCATTACTACACAAACATACAAAGCAGGTCTTCGTAATTTAGAAGGAGGGACCAAGATGAAGACCCTGTTACTTGGCCCTCCACCTCTAGTGGTATCGTACCCCATCCACCTATTAATGAACTCTAATCTTTGGCTGAATAAAGTTCCGAACCCGCAACCTTCCGGTTATGACATCACTGCCTTTGCGAACTCATCTACCACGGATATGTTTAAAGTTGAAATAAAATAACAAACCAATTCGAACATCTCAAACATAGCTTCGACAAGCTTCGCATAGTGCCACGGAAAAACTCTGTACTGAAATTCATGCATATGGCTCTGGTCATTTCTGTGCTATCGTTTTTACAAGAATACACAAAGAGAAATACTCCTATTAATTTATATATCTGTCTAAATAATGTTCTAGGATTTGTTCGAACATCTCAATAGCTTCGAGAAGCTTCGCATAGTGCCACGGAAAAACTCTGTACTGAAATTCATGCATATGGCTCTGGTCATTTCTGTGCTATCGTTTTTACAAGCATACACAAAGAGAAATACTCCTGTAAATTTATATACATGTCTAAATAATATTTTAGAATTTGTTCGAAAGTCTCAAAAATAGCTTCGAGAAGCTTTGCATAGTGCCACGGAAAAACTCTCTACTGAAATTCATGCATATGGCTCTGACCATTTCTGCGCTTTCGTTTTTACAAGCATACACAAAGAGAAATACTCCTCTCAATTTATATATCTGTCTAAATAATGTTCTAGGATTTGTTCGAACATCTCAAAAATAGCTTCGAGAAGCTTCGCCTAGTGCCAAGGAAAACCTCTCTACTGAAATTCATGCATATGGCTCTGACCATTTCTTCGCTTTCGTTTTTACAAGCATACACAAAGAGAAATACTCCTCTCGATTTATATATCTGTCTAAATAATGTTCTAGGATTTGTTCGAACATCTCAAAAATAGCTTCGAGAAGCTTCGCATAGTGCCAAGGAAAACCTCTCTACTGAAATTCATGCATATGGCTCTGACCATTTCTGCGCTTTCGTTTTTACAAGCATACACAAAGAGAAATACTCCTCTCAATTTATATATCTGTCTAAATAATGTTCTAGGATTTGTTCGAACATCTCAAAAATAGCTTCGAGAAGCTTCCCATAATGCCACGGAAAAACTGTTTACTGAAATTCATACATATGGCTCTGACCATTTCTGCGCTATCGTTTTTACAAGCATACACAAAGAGAAATACTCCTCTCAGTTTATATATCTGTCTAAATAATGTTCTAGGATTTGTTCGAACACCTCAAAAATAGCTTCGAGAAGCTTCGCCTAGTGCCAAGGAAAACCTCTCTACTGAAATTCATGCATATGGCTCTGACCATTTCTTCGCTTTCGTTTTTACAAACATACACAAAGAGAAATACTCCTCTCAATTTATATATCTGTCTAAATAATGTTCTAGGATTTGTTCGAACATCTCAAAAATAGCTTCAAGAAGCTTCGCATAGTGCCAAGGAAAACCTCTCTACTGAAATTCATGCATATGGCTCTGACCATTTCTGTGCTATCGTTATGCATACACAAAGAGAAATACTCCTCGATTTATATATCTGTCTAAATAATGTTCTAGGATTTGTTCAAACACATCAAAAATAGCTTCGAGAAGCTTCCCATAGTGCCACGGAAAAACTGTCAACTAGAAATTCATGCATATAACTCTGACCATTTCTGCGCTTTCGTTTTTACAAGCATACACAAAGAGAAATACTCCTCTCAATTTATATATCTGTCTAAATAATGTTCTAGGATTTGTTCGAACATCTCAAAAATAGCTTCAAGAAGCTTCGCATAGTGCCACGGAAAAACTCTCTACTGAAATTCATGCATATGGCTCTGACCATTTCTGCGCTATCGTTTTTACAAGCATACACAAGGAGAAATACTCCTCTCAATTTATATATATGTCTAAATAATATTCTAGAATTTGTTCGAGGGTCTCAAAAATAGCTTCGAGAAGCTACTGAAATTCATGAATATGGCTCTGACCATTTCTGCGCTATCGTTTTTACAAGCATACACAAGGAGAAATACTCCTCTCAATTTATATATGTCTAAATAATATTCCAGAATTTGTTCGAGAGCCTCAAAAATAACTTCGAGAAGTTTCGCATAGTGTCACGGAAAAACTCTCTAGTGAAATTCATGCATATGGCTCTGACCATTTCTGCGCTTTCGTTTTTACAAACATACACAAAGAGAAATACTCCTCTCAATTTATATATCTGTCTAAATAATGTTCTAGGATTTGTTTTTGAAAGGCAGCGTAAGAAGAAATTTGTAAATCTTTCAAACTTTGAAGTCGGGGTCTAATGAGTATTCATAGTCTGGAATAATCTTTCAATAAACTTGAAAATTCCCATTCCTATTTACCGAGAGTGGGGGTTATTGTGTTACTGAAGAGGCAGTTATTCGGACTATGAGAACTGTTCGTGCCCACAGGCATTTCTATCTCGTGGAAAGCCATCAGCCGAGTCAATACGATGTTAATGAAGAGCAGTTGCGCTTGATGGGAGATTAATAAACTAGACCCCGGCCTAACGACGCTATTCAGGTCAAGATGGACGGCTGGGCACACGGGTTTTTGAAACCACAAAGTAAATTTAGACACTCTGTTGACATCATAGGAGTGTCTCGGTCGCGAGATGCGTCAATCGTCAATAAAAAGTGTTATTATTGTCTATTTATATACATAAAATCCACTGTATATTTGTATGTATGCTTATGTATGTATAAATGAATGAAGGTATGAATATATATATATATATATATGTATGTCTTTTTATATGTATATGTATATATATATGTATGTATTCATATATGTATATAAACATATGTATGCATGTATGTATGAAAACATGTGTATATATATAATATTAATATGCATGTATGAAAGTATTTATGTTTGAATGCATGTATGTATATATGTATACATGTATGTATGGAAGCATGTGTTTATATATATGCATATTTATATATATGTATGTATTTATGCTTGAATGCATGTATGTATATATATGCATATATGTCTGTATGATAGTTTGTATGTATATGTGTATATATATGTATGTATTTATATATGTATATAATCATATGTATGCATGTATGTGTGAAAGTTTGTGTATATATATATATATGTATATATACATATTAATATCCATGTATGAAAGTATTTATGTCTTAATGCATGTATGTATATATGTATGCATGTATGTATGGAAGCCTGTGTGTATATATATGCATATTTATATGTATGTATGTATTTATGTTTGAATGCATGTATGTATGTATATATGTATGCATATATGTATGCATGATAGTTCGAATGTATAAGTGTGTATATATGTATGTTTTTATATATGTTTATAATCATATGTATGCATGTATGTATAAAAGCATGTTTGTATATATATATATATATATATATATATATATATATATATATATATATATATATATATATATGTATATATATATATATATGTATATATATAATATATGTATATATATATATATATATATATATATATATGTATATATATATATATGTATATATATATATTTATATGAACATGTATATATATATGCATGTATGTAAGCATGTATGTATGTATATATGCATGTATATATGTATGTATGATAGTTTGTATGTATGAATGTATGTATATATATATATATATATATATATATGTATATATATATATATATATATATATATATATATATGCATGTATGTGTGAAAGCATGTATGTATGAATGCATGAATATATGTACACATATGGGAAAGTCATCAATGGAGTTAATACACTGTTTCAGTTTAAAAGTGTTATTATTTATCTATGTATATAAAACCTCTATAACACCGTGTACATGTATATGTTTGAGTGAATTTTTTAATATATATATATGTGTGTGTGTGTGTGTGTGTGTGTGTGTGTGCTCTTCAAATGTTATTATTCAGATGATTAAATCGTAACCAAATCCTTCACGTTTGTTACCGTTTGTGTGGGGATCGTTGGGATGATATCGGCTACTTTTAGATGGTCGTGGGGACTGGAGTTGAAGGCTTCCTACACCCCTCTTTTTTAATGAAGGGGTGTACGAAGAATTACATTTTCTTTATTCCACTTCATTCTGTAAGGAAGGGTGTTTTTGTGACAATGTTCGAACAAGATGTGAAAGTAGTCTAATTATACTGAGGCATCTAAGTTCATTACGTAACAGAAAAGGGTAAACATGCTTCACATAAGAAATTTGACTTTCAAAGTTGTTGTTGTCCTATGCCTCTTGGTCAAATCAAGCACGATATAGCCGCAGGCTGCTCATATTAAGGCGAAGGGGTGCGCCTTTCGTTTTAATGAGTACCATTAAGGTGAAAGAAGGACTTCGCTCAAGTGGGTCCTCGTAATTTTGAAGCAGAAACCAAGCAGAAGATCCACAGACTTGGCTTGCCACCCACAGAGGTATTAATTGAGAACTTGGAGGACATTGTGACCACGAACATATTTTACGTGCCCCAATCACCTTTAACGAACACGGTGGATCTTAGGCAGACTCGACTTTCAAAATAACCCTTTGCACCCCGAATTACATTGTAATTTTATTACTAGCAGTTGTCAAGGATTATAAATGTTATTGAGATAAATAAAGGAAGAAACGAATTCAATTAAATGGCAATTTTATTTACACTATTGTTATACAATAGAACCTCGATTAACCGAGCTTCGATTAACCGAGGTTTCTAATAACCGAGTCAATAACGAAGTCTAATTTTTTTTTTCTCGTTTCCAAAGTGAACTTGGAAAAAATGATACACATTTTAGTTCGTTGTCCGTGTTACAGACACTTCTTCCCCACAGCGTAAATCACGTTGTTTCCCAGGCATGGCAATTAGTGAATCCAGCTCCAATTCGTAAATCCTTCAACAAAATAATTGTTAAAAAGAGGAGACAGGGTGAATCCCAGCAGACGAAAAACACACCTACAGGCAGTGTTGCCAACCTTCACAGGCAAAATTATGGATTCTAGGTCCTAAATTTATGTCATTGGCTTATAAATTATCGTACATTTTTGTAATTAGTTCAAAATATTGTTAATAGAAGGCGCTTGTACGATATATATTTTTAATCAATTGAATTTTAATATCAGATAGATTTTGAAATTGTGGAAAAACAGAGAAATGGCAGAATTTTTATTATTTACCATTATGTAACTTTGTAACAGATTATTATTTAATAATCAGTTTAATTATTAAAAATACCATATTTTAGGGAAAACTGCAATAGAATAAGTAAAATGCAAAATTACTTCTAATTATCCATAATTATGTAATTATTAAAGAAATATCTCCAGTATAATCATGAATATTCAGTAATTTTGCATCTAACAATTTTGTGTTTTGTGTATTTCAGGATAAGAGTGATTTAAATAATTTTAAATAACTAACAGATAAAAACACTGGTCATAACCATTTTTAAAATTCTTTATTTTATATTAGTTTCAAATAATATCAAACATTACAATTTCACAAATATACATTTTTTTTATAATTGACACTTTCCCTTGTATTATTACACAGTACAGATGGCCTTTCTCAACTTCTGTTACAGAATTATTTACTTTTATTTAATGAAGAAGCACCTCAAAACATGCTCCTTAAGCTGCTCTAAAATCAACAATAATTATTTGATGTTAAAAAGTGATAAAAAAATTAATTAGACATTCTCAATTTTTTTATGTTGCTCTTTATAGAGTTACAATTAAATTACCTGTTCTTTTAATTCTCCATTAGTCTACTTTTGGTTTATCGTACAAATCAGGAAATTATCGTACAGTTTTTCAGAATTATGTCACATATTTTTGAGATTATTTTTCATCATGCAGAGTCCTAAGTTATCGTACAAATACGATAATTATCGTATGGTTGGCAACACTGCCTACAGGGAACTTCTTGAGATCATCAATGGAATTGAAGGATGTGAGGAAGTTTTGGAACAGGACATTTGCGAGTGGCTGGAAGTTGAAATCAACATCCAAATTTTGAAATTCTTAATGACAAAGAAATCATACAAGCCGTTAATCCTTCAACGGACATTAATGACGCTGAAAATGAAGATGAGGACTTTAAGGATTCTACGACTTTATGTCATAGGGAAGGTGTTCAAGCACCGACAACTGCCCTAGTTATTTGGAGCAAAGAAACGATGCTACACCAATGGATCTCCTGTTGCTCAAAAATTGGCGCGATACGGCTGCCCATGATAGAAATTTTGAACTTTTGCAACGAAAGGTAACAAACTTTTTTAAAAGAATGCAAATGTAACAAATTAATGTATATTAAATTTTAAAAATACAATATTTTCTTGAGATTTGTATTATTTTGAAAATACGTCTTTCGATATTTAACTTAGTTAAAAAAAATTCCGTTTTACTTTTTAAAATTTACTGCTAGAGTTGATTTCCTTTTTAAATCTTTTTAGCTATGAAAAATAAGTTCATATATGTTCATTTTTATCATTTAAAGAACGTTCTGTTCTTTTTTACTTTAAAAGTTAGTTAAATTCGCAAGCACGAAAGGTTTTTATACACGGTTTCTATTAACTGAGATTTCCGATATCCGAGGTACTAAAGGTCCCAATTAGCTCGGATAATCGAGGTTCTACTGTATTCTGTAATTTCCGTGTGCATGATATCTCCTGAAACAATTTTTAGGGCGAAACCCTTATTTCCTTTCACACACACACGATTAAAATAGATTTCTTACATTTAGAATTAAAGCTCTGCAACGGGAATTCCCTTTTCCTTTTAACGTGCAGGAATTTCCTATGTTGAAATCATTTAAGATTTTTTTTATGTCAATTAAAAGTCATTAACTTAAATTTAGGAAATCATTATATCGACTACAAAAAAAAAGGGTTTCTTTTCTTCTTCCAGGTGTTTTCTACTTGATTACCTTTGATTTGGACGGGGTAAAATGTCGAGCAAGACTGTACAGATGAACTCTTGAGATGAAAACTAATGTCGAGTCACCAGGGTTTGCAAAAACCCAGGTTTTTCAGAAAAACCCAACCCAGTGGGTTTATTCGGGGTTTTTGAGGTTTTTTCAGGGTTTTTGGGTTTTTTCCGGGTTTTATCAGGAGGTTTTCTATACTTTAAAGGATTTTAGATCTTTTTTGGATTTTTTGGGGGGATTTGAAAACTATTCAGATTTTTTGTTATGTAAGAGGACAGGATGTATAACTAATTGTATGATTAAAATATATTTAAAATGTTAATCACTTTTTAAAGTTGTAAACTTTAAAAGAACCATGGCCTATTGGTTAGGGTGCCAGCCGTCGGTACTGGAGTTCGTGGGTTCGAATCTGACAGTGGTATGGATGTTCGTAGCCCTTCGGATTCAGCTTTAAGCTGTAGATTCTTCTTAGCCCTCTTGTTGCAAAAAGTAGACCGTAGCACTCCAAATAAAACCAAGACTGAAAATTTTAAAAATCAATTTTAAATTATGCAGAAGAAAATTTTGTCTAAATTAAGGGAAATTTTGAAATCTTAAAATAAATTATTTTTTACATATTCTAAAATTTTTCTAACATCCAAAAACTTGTTTTGAATGGCGATTATTTTATACTAAAAGTTGGCTTTGAAATGGTTGCATTTGAAGTTTTTTCTTTATAATAAAATGTATTAAATTATTGCACTATATTAATTATCAGTATTGTGTTATTAAAGCATTCAGAAGATAATTTTTTAGTTAATTTGTAAGTTATATATGATAAGTAGCAGAATTAGTTATACATATTATCCCCATGTTTACTTATTTGCAGTTGTTATGCATATTTTTTCCCAATTTTTCGTGTCCATTTTTCGATAAATTTTATCACATATAATACTTTAATATTCTTATTTTTTTCATCATATGTTCTTATTAACTTTGTTTAATTTAGATTTTATTCTGTGTTTTATAAATGTCATCCAAAACAGTTTTATATGTAAATATATATATTAACCAAATATTTTATACTAAATATTTAACTCAATATTTTTATTATTAGTTAAATATGTGGAATTTTAAATAAAGATTTTGAAAAAAAACACTTGGGTTTTTTCAAGTGGGTTTTTTCGGGTTGGACAAATCAAGCCAACCCTGCGAGTCACACTCGATATAGGAGTGCAAAGAGTTAATAATTAGGGTTGCTAGATTAATAATTAGTGTTGTTTTTAGTCTGCTGTATAGAACAAGTGTAATAGGAATGAAACATAAAACAGCAAAACATCTATTGAATAAGATTTTTGTCATTTAATGTCCTTCCTACAATATCAGTCTTTATCATCGTTAACGTAAGTTGCGTATTATTCTTCAGCATTCTGTTTAGAGTAATTGCGTTGTTCAGACAATCAGTTAACTAATGCTTAGTTCACCTCAATAAACTTGAAGTTCCACAGCACTATACTTGTTTTTCAGATGGAATCCAGACTAAAACTTGAATAGTATTTTTTTCAGTAATATTTAACAAATAATAGGATCCTAAATCTTTCATGTAATTGCTGATAAATATTTTCAAAAGAAAGTTTTTTTGTCGACTTTGTCATTTTAAGCAAATATCATAGTAAAAGGGTAATTGCAAAAATTTCGTAGCGTTACTCTTTTACGTCACAATTTTCCTCATGCATGTTAACACACATATGAATGACTATGTCATTCATATGCGTGTATTGATTTAGAACATTTCTACGCGATTCTACATTAGTAAAACAGTACTATATCCAACTATTGCACACAAAGAAATAAAAAAATAAGAATTGGAAATAAACCAGATTAAGACTTCCGTAGTTACAAGCAATATTATAAGTAAGCAAGTTGCATAATATTTATAAGTAAGCAAGTTGCGTAAGCTTTTTAATATAAAACAAAATTTCAATTTCAGGAACTGCATTAATGCTGCCATCTGACGGTTTAAAAAAGAACCTTTTGATGGAAAATACTATTTGTACATTCATCTTCTTATTTATTAATGAAAATATAACCAAGTTTAAACTAAAGAATAATTCTGAAAATAAAAAAAAATTCGATAAATGTGTAAGGTACATATTTCAAAGCCAAGGATTTTTTTTTTCAAAAAGTTATGTAACTTTTATTTGAATCTTTAGCAACTAAAAGCACGAGTTATTTATAAAATATTGTTTTCAAGCCAAGAAATACTTTTAATTTAATTAACACTGTAAAACTCAACAAATTTATTTTGAATTAAGTCATAGACATTTTTAAATATATTTATTTGGGTTAACTTTCGTGTAACCAAAATCTTGAAATGGACAAAAGCCATCTTACAATGTGTCCATCTTTGAAAGAGGAAAACCTCTACAAATCCCATTGAAATATTCGAATTAGAACCTGTAAATCTAGACGATCTTTGTATTTAGTATCGTAGCTTTTGAGAAACCTAAAAAAATTCATTTCTTTGTTTTTGGTTTGTTTTTGCTCGTTAACTTTTTTTTAATTTCCGGACATTTCTGAGTTTCTTAAAACAAATCCCATTGAAGTATTTGAATCAGAAACTGGAAATCTAGACAATCTTTGCATTTAATATAGTGGCTTTTAAGAAACCTAGAAAAATTCACTTCTTTGTTTTTTGTTTACTTTTGTTCTTGAACTTTTTTTAAATTTCTGGACATTTCTGAGTTGTTTAAAACAAACCCCATTGAAATATTCGAACTAGAACCTATGAATCTAGACAATGCTTGCATTTAATATCATGGCTTTTAAGGAACATAGAAAAATTCGTTCGTTTGTTCTTTGTTTGTTTTTGTTCTTGAACTTTTTTTAAAGTTTCTGGACATTTCTGAGTTGATTAAAACAATGCCATTGAAATATGTGAAAAAGAACCTGTAAATCTAGAAAGTGCATGCATTTAATATCGTATCTTTTAAGGGACCTTGAAAATATCATTTCTTTATTTTTTGTTTGTTTTTGTTCTTTAACTTTTTTAAAATTCCTGGAAATTTCTGAGTTGTTCAAAACAAATCCCATTGAAATATCCGAATTAGAACCTGTAAATCTAGACAATCTTTGCAGTTAATATCATCGCTTTTAAGTAACCTAGAAAAATTCGTTTCTTTGTTTCTTTTTGTTCTTTAACTTTTTTAAAATTTCTGGAAATTTCTGAGTTGTTTAAAACAAATCCCATTGAAATATCCGAATTAGAATCTGTAATTCTAGATATTCTTTTCATTTAATATCGTAGCTTTTAAGTAACCTTGAAAAAATAATTTCTTTGTTTTTTGTTTGTTTTTGTTCTTTAACTTTTTTTAAAATTTCCGGACAATTCTGAGTTGTTTAAAAGAAATCCCATTGAAATATTCAAATTAGAACCTGTAAATCTAGACAATCTTTGCATTTTATATCGTAGCTTTTAAGGAACCTAGAAAAATTCATTTCTTTGTTTTTTGTTAGTTTTTGTTCTTTAACTTTTTTAAAATTTCTGCATATTTCTGAGTGATTTAAACAAATCCCACTGAAATATCCTAATTAGAGCCTGTAAATCTAGACAATCTTTGCATTTAATATCCTAGCTTTTCAGGAACCTAAAAAAATTCATTTCTTTGTTTTTGATTTGTTTTTGCTCTTTAACTTTTTTAAAATTTCTAGACATTTCTGAGCTGTTTAAAATAAATCTCAGTGAAATATTTGAATTAGAACCTGTAAATCTAGACAATCTTTGCATTTAATATCCTAGCTTTTAAGGAACCTAAAAAAATTCACTTCTTCGTTTTTCATTAGTTTTTGTTCTTTAACTTTTTTAAAATTTCTGGACATTTCTGATTTTTAAAACAAAATGTTTTTAAACGAGCTCTTACATTTCACTATACATAAAATTCTTGATTTTTAAAAACAAAGTAAATTCAGCAAAACTGATTAAATAAGAATAGAAATTGGGTGTTGAAAATTTCATGCATTTACAATAATAATTAAAAAAGATATAAAATGAAAATAAGACATGATCTTCCATTTGAAGTTGCTTTAAGATGAGATGTTCCCTTAAAACTTATAACAGTGCATGGAGCATTCTGTTTAAAATCGAAAGAATTCGAATTGGCTGGAAGATTCTTTTAATTGAATAGATACAACTAAAGTAATTTGAATAGAATAGCTGAAAAACAATTGATCAATTTCCCTATAGAAGATAAATGAACATATAAAAAATTGTAAGCTACCAATTTCATGTTATTCAAATCGCGAGCTAGCCATATTGATGAAGACAACTTTAATTTTTCGTGTGACTACTGCTGCCATCTTTTGATTAGCATATACATTAAAATATTTCACATTATAAAACTATGTTTAGAGGCAAAATTAGAAAATTTGACAAAAGTTAAAGGAAAATGATTTCTGTTGGTGAAACTAATTTTTAAAAAAGAAATCCTGAACTATTTTTTTTTTCTATTTTATTCATTATTACACTCTCTAAAAGCTGTACTACTGTATTTCTTTATTTAGAGATGGCATGGATCAAATGTCAATAGATAAGCACGAATGCGTGTTCCCACCGAAAACTTAAATATTGCCATTAAATTTTGAATGTAATTTCTTCTCTTTAATGTGTAAGAAATTCTGTGTAATTTGGCAGTTTTTAACTACTGCAAAAACTAGTTATAAAAAACTCTGAAAAATAAAAATAATTTGTATCTTTTGGATAGAATATTTTGTTTACCTATTAAAATCACACTTGTATATTTTATAAACCAGTTTAGAATATTTCTTTTCCTTTTAATTGTACGTTTCTATAGTCTTTAGTGCATAACTTGCTCTTATAGGCAGGAATTTTGTGCTGAATATTAGAATAGTGCTACGTTAAAGGTTTACGATTTTGAGAATAATTAATGCTGCCATCTATTGACTATAGTAAATACTAAAAGCTTTATATTCAAAAATTACAAAGTAGAAGATGAAATATATATATGGAAAAGTTTACATAAATTTTAAAGGATCCAGCGAAAATAGATGCTTTAAAAGTTTTATAGAAATAGTAACATCAATAAAATATTGTTCTGTTTTGACCTTTTTCTTCATTAGATTACTGCGATACTTTTTTTAGGAAAAGAAAATATATTTAAGGAGTATATATAAAAATAAATGTTTGCTACAGGAATAAAATTATGCATTATCTTATGTATTAATTTCGTTTTTCCACAATTCATTGAACACATTAAAGGCGTAAAAAAGTTTTAAGTACGTCTTTGGTTAAATTGTTTAGTAGTTTACTGTCCAAAATGCAATAATAGTTAGTCACAATACTAATAGAGGGCAGCAGTATTGTAAAAAAAAAGAAGGGAATAATCTTGTTAAAAATATAACCGGTTCAAACAATCCTATTTAAATTTACTGATACTTAATACCTTATTAATATTTGAGTATTAATTTGAATAATGTCCACACTTAATTTTTTACATTTTATATCGATAACATGCCCTTAATTTGCATTCAAAGAAGAAAAATCTTGACAAATAATTTAAGCTTTATTATATATTTATAACTTCATAATATATTTTTTCACTTAAGAAATTAGTCACGCTTTACCCTAGAGAGTTTTTCGTTGTTATCCCTTAGTAAAATCTGTTTTAGCTTCAGATGAAGCCATCCAGAAGTAGAATAATTTACTCATTGGTTAATAAGAAGCTAGATGAATCCCCAATCTTCATGAGTGCAAAGTTTTTAAATTGTTTAAAAAAATCTTCAGCCTTAAATTAATCTTCACCAAATGCAATTGGTGGGAGGTCATTCCAAGTATTAAAACGCTAAAATACTGTTTGAGTCAATAGAAAATAAATTCTTTAACTGTTTTATATATAAAAATTTTCATTTGGATATTATTATTTGTGATAATATGATTGATAATTTTGCTGAATCAAAGACTACAAAGTAAACTTTTTTAAATAAAACGTAATCATATTCATACATGATCATATATATACTTTTCTTAAGCATTTACTGAAACTTTTGTTAAACATTTACTAACATTTTTCTCTTGGCAAAACAATAAAACAATTTTACATGACGAAACTTTGAAATTATTCAAAGAAATCTTCAACTTTAAACTTAAATTTAACTTTGCCTTTATCAAATGCTATTACTAGAAGGTCATTCTTTGAATTAAAAGGTGTAAAACAAGCATTTACGAAATCGATTGAGACAAAAGAAAATAAATTCTTTAGTTGTTTTGTGTAGGAAAAATATGCTTTAATATTAATTATGACAAAATAATCGCTAACTTTGCTGAATCTAAGACTAAAAAATAAACTTTTTTAAATAAAACGTAATCATATTTATACATCTACTTTTCTTAAGCATTTACTGAAACTTTAGTTAAACATTTACTAACATTTTTTTCTTGGCAAGATAATTTAAAACAATTTTACACGACAAAACTTTGAAATTATTCAAAGAAATCTTAAGCTTTAAACCTAAATTTAACTTTGCCTTTATCAAATTCTATTGCTAGAAGGTCATTCCTTGTATTAAAACGTGTAAAAAAACTATTTAACGAAATCGATTGAGACAAAAGAAAGTAAATTCTTTAGCTGTTTTGTGTAGAGAAAATATGCTTTAGATAATATTAATTATGACTATATAATCGCTAACTTTTCTTAATCACACACTACAAAATAAACTTTTTTAAATAAAACTTAATCATATTTATACATTTACTTATTTCAAGCATTTACTAAAACTTTAGTAAAACATTTACTAACATTTTTCTCTTGGCAAGATAATTTAAAACAATTTTACGCGACAAAACTTTGAAATTATTCAAAGAAATCTACAGCTTTAAATTTAGTTTAACTTTGCCTTTATCAAATGCTATAGCTAGAAGATCATTCTTTGTATTTAAAAGTGTAAAAAAACTATTTAACGAAATCGATTGAGACAAAACAAAATAAATTCTTTATCTGTTTTGCGTGGGAAAAAACTGCTTTAGATAAAAATAATTATGACGAAATAATCGCTAACTTTTCTTAATCACACACTACAAAATAAACTTTTTTAAATAAACTTAATCATATTTATACATCTACTTTTCTTAAGCATTTACTGAAACATTTACTAATATTTTTCTCTTGGCAAGATAATTTAAAATAATTTTACATGACAAAACTTTGAAATTATTCAAAGAAATCTTCAGCTTTAAACCTAAATTTAACTTTGCCTTTATCAAATGCTATTACTAGAAGATCATTCTTTGAATTAAAACGTGTAAAAAAACTATTTACGAAATCGATTGTGGCAAAACAAAATAAATTCTTTATCTGTTTTGCGTGAGAAAAAACTGCTTTAGATAAAAATAATTATGACGAAATAATCGCTAACTTTTCTTAATCACACACTACAAAATACACTTTTTTAAATAAAACTTAATCATATTTATACATCTACTTTTCTTAAGCATTTACTGAAACATTTACTAACATTTTTCTCTTGGCAAGATAATTTAAATCAATGTTACGTGACAAAACTTTGAAGTTATTCAATGAAATCTTCAGCTTTAAACCTAAATTTAACTTTTGCCTTTATCAAATTCTATTGCTAGAAGGTCATTCCTTGTATTAAAACGTGTAAAAAAACTATTTAACGAAATCGACTGAGACAAAAGAAAGTAAATTCTTTAGCTGTTTTGTGTAGAGAAAATATGCTTTAGATAATATTAATTATGACTATATAATCGCTAACTTTGCTGAATCTAAGACTACAAAATAAACTTTTTAATCGAAGTTTATTCATATTTATATCTTTACTTTCGTTAAAGATTTTTTTTTTTTTTTCAATGAGATGCACTTGCCATTATTAGCATTTTTCTGGCCGATTTTCGTAGCAACATAATTACTTGCTAAATTCGTAGAAACTACGATTTTTTCGTAGCAGTTGGCAGATCTGATGTATAATTTTCCCCTATATATAAATTTTCAGTTTTTCTTCTAATTAAGTTGATTGCATAAAGTTAGATATAAATAACACTGAAATAACTCACAAAGAAAAGAAAAGAAAAATACAGCTAGATATGAAATTTTTCAAAGAATTCTTCCTTTGAGTTAATAGTTTATTTTTAACGCAAGAATTTTCAAATATAATTATTGTATTTGGATAATTTTCAAAAATCTGAATAATATTCTAACATAATACATTGATAAAACATCAATATTATCGTGAAAAGACATAATTTTCACCTATATATAAATTTTCAGTTTTACATCTAATGCACATGAGTGGATTTCATAAAATTAGATACAAATATAACTGAAACCACTGGCAAGAAAAGAGAACCTAAAAATGTATTTAGCTCTTTTAATACCTAACTTCTCAGACGTAAAGTGTCAGCTATAGGAGAATATTTTAATTTTCTGTATTTTATGCTTTAATCATTCCTTGCATTGATTCTCAATTTTATTATTATTATTATTATTATTATTGTCCTGTCTATCCAATTTTTGTTGAATCAAGGACTTTGCCACTCTTCTATCTCATCTAGTCTCATTATTTTTTTATCGTTTGTTCTCTTTCAAACAATTATAGAAATAAAAATATTAATCCACCTTCAAAATTTAACAAAATTTTATAAAATATAAAAATGCATGAAACTTTGTATCTTCGTTCTTTTATTTTTGCTATTATTACATCAGAACTGAATATTACAATTGTTTTTAGTTTATTTCGCCATCACCAGATGGCTGCACTTTCCGTAACTTACTTTCATCCATGTAGGGGATTTTCAACGCGGGTGGTACCAGCCCCGGAGGTTCAATGGTCGGATGCTGAGTGGAGGTGAGCTTGCTTTGGGAGTAATGGAAGTTTTTCGGGGGGGAGGAGGGTTAACGGGCGATTTGAGTATGTTTGGATATTTCAAATCAATTATAAAACTCCCAAATAAATTTATTAAATCGCTAAATCCAATAAAACAAACTTATAAATAAAATAATAAAGTAGACTTATGGGACTAAAATTAGTAAATTTCATCCCTTTACTTCCCACGTGAGTAAAATTGGCCTCCTGGCTAGAGATGTAAAAAACTCGGAATTTTGAAGAAGTGGGAATATTCCCAGGAATTTTTGGGGAATAAACCTGGAAATTTGGGCACTTTGGGAAGAAATCATTTTGACAATGTTTATATTTATTTTTTCAACAGTGGCTATTTAAGAACTAGCATATTATTTCTAAGAGATTTTTTTTTTACTTTCGGCAATATATATATATATATATATATATATATATATATATATATATATATATATATATATATTCAAGAAATAATAACAATGAGCATTTAAATGATTTTATAGTAGTACTTATGTAATTACCCTGTTAAATTTGTACCCTGTTAGTCTTATCAAACCACTTAAATGGTTAATAATTATATACATTATTTTTTATCATTATTTATTATGTAAATTGCTTTATGCTAAACTTTTTCCCCTCCTTTTATAATATAAAAATAAATATCTTTAAATTTAAAATAACAATTTATTATTTTTTGTAATGCATATATCATTTAAAGGCGTAAACAAATGACTCTGTTGCATTTTATGTCCAATTCCTACACACACACACACACATTATATATATATATATATATATATATATATATATATATATATATATATATATTTATTTATTTATATGCATATATGTATATATATTTATTTATTTATTTATTTATTTATTTATTTATATGCATATATGTAACTCTTTCCTTGGCTAACATCTATATAGAGATAGTGAGAAGGAGAGTACACACACATTATATATATATATATGTATATATATATATATATATATATATTTATTTATTTATTTATTTATTTATATGCATATATGTATATATATATATATATATATATATATATATATATATATATATATATATATATATATATATATATATATATATAATGTGTGTGTACTCTCCTTCTCACTATATATATAGATGTTAGCCAAGAAAAGAGTTTAGAGAGATGTTTGCCAAGAAAAATAATGATTTATGGGTTTTGTGACACTACAGATTACTGCCTAATATTTATGTAATAATAAAAATATTGGATATTTCTCAAAGGAAAAATATACTCATACTTTCATGCTAAACATGATGCCTTGCCAAATATAGTTAACTAATCCCAATTATTCAATTTTTTTCATAGCATATAATAGTTAAATTTTGTGAAAATATCAACTTTTCAGGTCTACAACAAAGACAGAAAAAAAATAGTGTTTCTCATTGTCTCATAGGAACTGGCGACTTCAAAATACTTCAAAATTCATGGTTTGGAATTCCATGTTTTGGAAAGTTTCAAAATTCCCTACCCAAAAAACCCGGTTTTTTCCTGGGTTTAATCCGGGTTTTTTCTACTGCTCACAACTCTACCCCTGATCACTCAGTAACGAGGTTTTCTCAACAATATTCCTTGAGGGTTTTTGTTGAGTCGTTTGAGGATGTAACGGATTTTCAAATTACAAAATCATTATTTACGTTTTCAGTGTGTGAGAACATCCTCTACTACTATTAAACAAAATGTATATATTGAGCATCCTTTCAATATAAACTAGACATGTAAAAAACCCAGAATTTTGAAGAGGTGGAAATAAACCCGGGAACTTTGGGGAATAAACCCGGATATTGGGGAACTTTGGGAAGAAATCATTTTAACAATGTTTACATCTATTTTTTTCAACAGTGGCTATTTAAGAACTAGCATATTATTTCTAAGAGATTTTTTTTTAATTTAGGCATATATATACATATATATATATATACATACATATATATATATATATATATATATATATATATATATATATATACATATATACATATATATATATATATATATATGTAATCCATTTTTTATAAAACTCCTTCACAAGGAGAAAGTTCAACAGCTAGCATTCATAAAGTACAAAGATGCAGCCGGGTCTCATATTCAAGAGAACTCAGAAGTCTAATTTAAAACTTTATTTCAGAGCGGCAACACGGCACATCTGTCCTTCTGGACAATATATAATCAAAAGCCACAAAGTTCACTCTGCTCTCACACAAGTACACCCAAGAGCGCTGACAAGAATTTTCCCACAACAAAAACAGCTTAATAGGCGAATTAACTGCAATATCAGCAAAACGCGAAAACATGTTCCGCCAACATCTGGGAAACTGCTGTATAGACAGAAAGTTTACAGTTTTATGACAGAAAGGAATGTTAAGTGGAAAATACTTCGTTGATTAAATCATTTAGAGGCTGATAAAGATATTTAGATGAATTAAAATGGAAGAGAGGAGGTTTTTGAAGAAATATTAAAGTTAAATAATTTTGATATATTACATATACATATATACATATATATATATATATATATATATATATATATATATATATATATATATATATATATTATATATATATATATATATATATATATATATATATATATATATATATATATATATATATAGAGAGAGAGAGAGAGAGAGAGAGAGAGAGATGTTATCCAAGAAAAATAATGATTTATGGGTTTTGTGACACTACAGATTACTGCCTAATATTTATGTAATAATAAAAATATTGGATATTTCTCAAAGGAAAAATATACTCATACTTCCATGCTAAACATGATGCCTTGCCAAATATAGTTAACTAATCCCAATTATTCAATTTTTTTCATAGCATATAATAGTTAAATTTTGTGAAAATATCAACTTTTCAGGTCTACAACAAAGACAGAAAAAAATAGTGTTTCTCATTGTCTCATAGGAACTGGCGACTTCAAAATACTTCAAAATTCATGGTTTGGAATTCCATGTTTTGGAAAGTTTCAAAATTCCCTACCCAAAAAACCCGGTTTTTTCCTGGGTTTAATCCTGGTTTTTTCTACTGCTCACAACTCTACTCCTGCACTCAGTAACGAGGTTTTCACAACAATATTCCTTGAGGGTTTTTGTTGAGTCGTTTGAGGATGTAAACGGATTTTCAAATTACAAAATCATTATTTACGTTTTCAGTGTGTGAGAACATCCTCTACTACTATTAAACAAAATGTATATATTGAGCATCCTTTCAATATAAACTAGAGATGTAAAAAACCCGGAATTTTGAAGAGGAGGAAATAAACCCGGGAACTTTGGGGAATAAACCCGGATATTGGGAACTTTGGGAAGAAAACATTTGAACAATGTTTACATTTATTTTTTCAACAGTGGCTATTTAAGAACTAGCATATTATTTCTAAGAGATTTTTTTAACTTTCGGCAATATATATATATATATATATATATATATATATATATATATATATATATATATATATATTTATAAATTTTACAATGAGCATTTAAATGATTATAGTAGTACTTATGTACCCTGTTGTTAAATTTGTACCCTGTTAGTTTATCAAACACTTAACTAGAATAAGATAATAATTATATACATTTTTTATTTTTATCATTATCCTTTAGTAAATTCCTTTAGGCTAAACTTGTTCCCCACCTTTTATAATACCATATATAAATATCTTTAAATTTAAAATAACAGTTTATTATTTTTTGTAATGCATATATCATTTAAAGACGTAATCAAATGAAACTGTTGCATTTTATGTCCAATTCCTACACACACACACACACAGTATATTTTATATATATATATATATATATATATATATATATATATATATATATAATATATATATATATATATATATATATATATATATATATATATATATATATATATATATGTATATGTATATATATATATATATATATATATAGAGAGAGAGAGAGATGTTATCCAAAGAAAATGATGATGTATGCGTTTTGTGACACTACAGATTACTGCCTAATATTTATGTAATAATAAAAATATTGGATATTTCTCAAAGGAAAAATATACTCAGACTTTCATGCTAAACATGATGCCTTGCCAAATATAGTTAACTAATCCCAATTATTCAATTTTTTTCATAGCATATAATAGTTAAATTTTGTGAAAATATCAACTTTTCAGGTCTACAACAAAGAAAGAAAAAAAATAGTGTTTCTCATTGTCTCATAGGCACTGGCGACTTCAAAATACTTCAAAATTCCCATGTTTTGGAACGTTTCAAAATTCCCTTCCCAAAAAAACCCGGTTTTTTCCTGGGTTTAAACCGGGTTTTTTCCTCTGCTCACAACTCTACACCTGGCACTCAGTAACGAGGTTTTCTCAACAATATTCCTTGAGGGTTTTTGTTGAGTCGTTTGAGGATGTAACGGATTTTCAAATTACAAAATCATTATTTACGTTTAAAGTGTGTGAGAACATCCTTTACTACTATTAAACAAAATGTATATATTGAGCATCCTTTCAATATAAACTAGAGATGTAAAATACCCGGAATTTTGAAGAGGTGGAAATAAATCCGGGAATTTGGGGGAATAAACCAGGAATTTTGGGAACTTTGGGAAGAAATCATTTAAACAATGTTTACATCTATTTTTTCAACAGTGGCTATTTAAGAACTAGCATATTATTTTTAAGAGATTTTTTTTTAATTTAGGCATATATATACATATATATATATATATATATATATATATATATATATATATATATATATATATATATATATATATATATATATATATATATATATATCTATATATATATATATGTATATATGTAATCCATTTTTTATAAAACTCCTTCACAAGGAGAAAGTTCAACAACTAGCATTCATAAAGTACAAAGATGCAGTCGGGTCTCATATTCAAGAGAACTCAGAAGTCTAAATTAAAACTTTATTTCAGAGCAGCAACACTGCACATCTGTCCTTGTGGACAATATACAATTAAAAGCCACACAGTTCACTCTGCTCACACACAAGTACACCCAAGAGCGCTGACAAGAATTTTCCCACAACAAAAACAGCTTAATAGGCGAATTAAATGCAATATCAGCAAAACGCGAAAACATGTTCAGCCAACAGCTGCGAAACTGCTGTGTAAACAGAAAGTTTTACAGTTTTATGACAGAAAGGAATGTTAAGGGGAAAATACTTCGTTGATTAAACTATTGAGAGGCTGATAAAGATATTTAGATGAATTAAAATGGAAGAGAGGAGGTTTTTGATGAAATATTAAAGTTAAATAATTTTGATATATTACATATATATATATACATATATACATATATATATATATATATATATATATATATATATATATATATATATATATATATATATATATATATATATATATATATATATATATATATATAATATATATATATATATATATATATATATATATATATATATATATATATATATAGAGAGAGAGAGAGAGAGAGAGATGTTATCCAAGAAAAATAATGATTTATGGGTTTTGTGACACTACAGATTACTGCCTAATATTTATGTAATAATAAAAATATTGGATATTTCTCAAAGGAAAAATATACTCATACTTCCCTGCTAAACATGATGCCTTGCCAAATATAGTTAACTAATCCCAATTATTCAATTTTTTTCATAGCATATAATAGTTAAATTTTGTGAAAATATCAACTTTTCAGGTCTACAACAAAGAAAGAAAAAAAATAGTGTTTCTCATTGTCTCATAGGCACTGGCGACTTCAAAATACTTCAAAATTCCCATGTTTTGGAACGTTTCAAAATTCCCTTCCCAAAAAAACCCGGTTTTTTCCTGGGTTTAAACCGGGTTTTTTCCTCTGCTCACAACTCTACACCTGGCACTCAGTAACGAGGTTTTCTCAACAATATTCCTTGAGGGTTTTTGTTGAGTCGTTTGAGGATGTAACGGATTTTCAAATTACAAAATCATTATTTACGTTTAAAGTGTGTGAGAACATCCTTTACTACTATTAAACAAAATGTATATATTGAGCATCCTTTCAATATAAACTAGAGATGTAAAATACCCGGAATTTTGAAGAGGTGGAAAGGGAATTTTGGGGAATAAACCCGGAATTTTGGGAACTTTGGGAAGAAATCATTTTAACAATGTTTACATTTTTTTTTCAACAGTGGCTATTTAAGAACTAGCATATTATTTCTAAGAGATTTTTTTTTAATTTAGGCATATATATATATACATATATATATATATATATATATATATATATATATATATATATATATATATATATTATATATATATATATATATATAAATATATATATATATATATATACATATATATATATACATAAATACATATATATAATATTTATATTTTTTATAAACTCCTTCACAAGAGAAATCAACAGCTAGCATTCATAAAGTACAAAATGCAGCCGGGGCATATTCAAGAAACTCAGAAGTCTAATTTAAAACTTATTTCAGAGCGGCAACACGGCACATCTGTTTCTGGACAATATATAATCAAAAGCCACAAAGTTCACTCTGCTCTCACACAAGTACCAATAGCGCTGACAAGAATTTTACAACAAAAACAGCTTAATAGGCGAATTAACTGCAATATCAGCAAAACGCGAAAACATTGCCAACATGAAACTGCTGTATAGACAGAAAGACAGTTTTATGACAGAAAGGATGTTAAGTGGAAAATACTTCGTTGATTAAATCATTTAGATATAAAGAATTTAGATGAATTATGAAGAGAGTTTTTTTGAAAATATTAAAAAATAATTTTGATATATTACATATACATATATACATATATATATAATATATATATATATATATATATATATATAATATATATATAATATATATTATATATATATATAAATAAATATTATAAGAGAGAGAGAGAGTAGAGATGTTATCCAAGAAAAATAAAGATTTATGGGTTTTGTGACACTACAAATTACTGCCTAATATTTATGTAATAATAAATATATTGGATATTTCTCAAAGGAAAAATATACTCATACTTTCATGCTAAACATGATGCCTTGCCAAATATAGTTAACTAATCCCAATTATTCAATTTTTTTCATAGCATATAATAGTTAAATTTTGTGAAAATATCAACTTTTCAGGTCTACAACAAAGACAGAAAAAAATAGTGTTTCTCATTGTCTCATAGGAACTGGCGACTTCAAAATACTTCAAAATTCATGGTTTGGAATTCCATGTTTTGGAAAGTTTCAAAATTCCCTACCCAAAAAACCCGGTTTTTTCCTGGGTTTAATCCGGGTTTTTTCTACTGCTCACAACTCTACTCCTGGCACTCAGTAACGAGGTTTTCTCAACAATATTCCTTGAGGGTTTTTGTTGAGTCATTTGAGGATATAACGGATTTTCAAATTACAAAATCATTATTTACGTTTTCAGTGTGTGAGAACATCCTTTACTACTATTAAACAAAATGTATATATTGACCATCCTTTCAATATAAACTAAAGATGTAAAAAACCCGGAATTTTGAAGAGGTGGAAATAAACCCGGATTTTTGGGAACTTTGGGAAGAAATCATTTTAACAATGTTTACATCTATTTTTTCAACAGTGGCTATTTAAGAACTAGCATATTATTTCTAAGAGATTTTTTTTAATTTAGGCATATATATATATATATATATATATATATATATATATATATATATATATATATATATATATATATATATATATATATATATATATATATATATATATATACATATATATATATATATATATATATATATATATATATATATATGTAATATATCAAAATTATTTAACTTTAATATTTCTTCAAAAACCTCCTCTCTCCTATTTTAATTCATCTAAATATCTTTATCAGCCTCTAAATGATTTAATCAACGAAGTATTTTCCACTTAACATTCCTTTCTGTCCTAAAGCTGTAAAGTTTCTGTCTATACAGCAATTTCCCAGGTGTTGGCGGAATATGTTTTCGCGTTTTGCTGATATTGCAGTTAATTCGCCTATTAAGCTGTTTTTGTTGTGGGAAAATTCTTGTTGTCAGCGCTCTTGGGTGTACTTGTGTGAGAGCAGAGTGAACTCTGTGGCTTTTGATTGTGTATTGTCCAGACGGACAGATGTGATTTCTGCCCAGTGCTCTGAAATAAAGTTTAAATTAGACTTCTGAGTTCTCTTAAATATGAGACCCGACTGCATCTTTGTACTTTATGAATGCTAGCTGGTGAACTTTCTCCTTTTAAAGGAGTTATATAAAAAATGGATTACATATATATATATATATATATATATATATATATATATATATATATATATATATATATATATATTCAAGAAATAATAGTAATGAACATTTAAATGATTTTATAGTAGTACTTATGTAATTAATTACCCTGTTAGTCTTATCAAACACATAACTGGTTGCTTCAATTTTAATTGCTAATATAATAACATTATTTATTATGTAAATTACTTTATATTAAATTTTTCCCCTCCTTTTACAATTTAATATAAATTACTTTATATTAAATTTTTCCCCTCCTTTTACAATATAAAAATAAATATCTTTAAATTTAAAATAACAGCTTATTATATTTTGTAATGCATATATCTTTTAAAGGAGTAATCAAATGACACTGTTGCATTTTGTGTCTAATTCCTACACACATACACGCAATATATATATTTATAAAGATATATATATATATATATATATATATATATATATATATATATATATATATATATATATATGATATATATATATATATATGTATGTATGTATGTATATATATATATATATATATATATATATATATATATATATATATATATATATATATATATTATCCAAGAAAAATAAAGATTTAAGGGTTTTGTGAAACTACAGATTATTGCCTAATATTTATGTAATAATAAAAATATTGGATATTTCTCAAAAGAAAAATATACTCAAACTTTCATGCTAAACATTGCTAAACATGTAAAAATTGTCTTGTGCGATTAGGATAAAAAGTAAACAAAATACTTCAAAATTCCCATGTTTAGGAAATTTTCAAAATTCCCTTTCCAAAAAACCCGGTTTTTTTTCCGGGTTTAAACCGGGTTTTTTAAACTGCTTACAACTCTAATATAAACACGGCCCGACTGACCCCCTCACTGTGATATACACAGGTGGTGGCTACGAGGTTTTTGTTATACGTACTGATGCTTAAACTATGCTACACATTGCTGTAAATGTCAAAATTGAGAAGCAAAAGCTACTTACTCGGTGATGGCAAGAATTTTAAAAGAAGGCAGATGCAGGGGGAAAAAAAGAGAGAGAGAGAAATCTATAGTCACGTCTACAACATAAGTTTCGTTATATTTCAGTTTCATGTTTATTTTTGAAATATTTGGACACAATGAAGGCTCAAATAGTAGTAGGCGAGTTTTTGAAAAAAAATCGCGAAAAACAATACCGTCGCGATATACTACTATAAAAGCGTTTTTGTTATACGTACTGATGCTTAAACTATGCTACACATTGCTGTAAATGTCAAAATTGAGAAGCAAAAGCTACTTACTCGGTGATGGCAAGAATTTTAAAAGAAGGCAGATGCAGGGGGAAAAAAAGAGAGAGAGAGAAATCTATAGTCACGTCTACAACATAAGTTTCGTTATATTTCAGTTTCATGTTTATTTTTGAAATATTTGGACACAATGAAGGCTCAAATAGTAGTAGGCGAGTTTTTGAAAAAAAATCGCGAAAAACAATACCGTCGCGATATACTACTATAAAAGCGTTTTTGTTATACGTACTGATGCTTAAACTATGCTACACATTGCTGTAAATGTCAAAATTGAGAAGCAAAAGCTACTTACTCGGTGATGGCAAGAATTTTAAAAGAAGGCAGATGCAGGGGGAAAAAAAGAGAGAGAGAGAAATCTATAGTCACGTCTACAACATAAGTTTCGTTATATTTCAGTTTCATGTTTATTTTTGAAATATTTGGACACAATGAAGGCTCAAATAGTAGTAGGCGAGTTTTTGAAAAAAAATCGCGAAAAACAATACCGTCGCGATATACTACTATAAAAGGGTTTTTGTTATACGTACTGATGCTTAAACTATGCTACACATTGCTGTAAATGTCAAAATTGAGAAGCAAAAGCTACTTACTCGGTGATGGCAAGAATTTTAAAAGAAGGCAGACGCAGGGAAAAAAAGAGAGAGAGAGAGAGAGAAATCTATAGTCACGTCTACAACATAAGTTTCGTTATATTTCGGTTTCATGCTTATAGGCGAGTTTTTGAAAAAAAATCGCGAAAAACAATACCGTCGCCAGAGGTGCAACGGGTTTTACGAGGTCAAGGTCAAGGTCGCTGGTTTTTACGGAGTACTTAGCAGTGATAAAAAGCACTACTTCAATTTCCGAACGAATAAAGATCAAAAACATAATTTGGTGAATCAAGAAAACGAGTTTGCCAAACGGGAATTTAGTACGCTTACTGCAGCTTCCAGAAAAAACGAAAGTTAAAAGCTGTTAAGGTGAGAAATCGTTCACATAACAATGCATATGTGAAAAACAACGCGTTCTGTGATTAAAATTAACCACACTGTACCTACGGGTTTTACGAATCTCAATATTATCGTGAAAATGTACAGTTTTTAACTCTAGATAAATTTTCAGATATATGTCTAATGCATGAGTGGATTGCATGAAGTTAGATATAAATAACACAGAATTAACTCACAGAGAGCCTAAAATTGTATTAAACTCTGAAATTTTCCCCTGAACACAATTATTCCTTTCAATTTATGGATTATTTTTAATGCAAGAATTTTTAAATATAATTTATTGTGTAATTAATTTTCAAAAGTTTAATTTTTTTCTAAAATAAGACAATATTAAAATCTCAATATTATCGTGAAAATGTATAGTTTTTAACTCTAGATAAATTTTCAGATATACGTCTAATGCATGAGTGGATTGCATGAAGTTAGATATAAATAACACAGAATTAACTCACAGAGAGCCTAAAATTGTATTAAACTCTGAAATTTTCCCCTGAACACAATTATTCCTTTCAGTTTATGGATAATTTTTAATGAAAGAATTTTCAAATACAATTTATTGTGTAATTAATTTTCAAAAGTTTAATTTTTTTTTCTAAAATAAGACAATATTAAAATCTGAATATTATGAAAATGTATAGTTTTTAACTGTAGATAAATTTTCAGATATACATGTAATGCATGAGTGGATTGCATGAAGTTAGATATAAATAACAGTGAAATAACTCACAAAAAGAGAACTCAAAATTATATTAAACTCTGAAATTTTCCCCTGAACACAATTATTCCTTTCAATGTATGGATAATTTTTAATGAAAGAATTTTCAAATATAATTTATTGTGTAATTAATTTTCAAAAGTTTAAATTTTTTCTAAAATAAGACAATATTAAAATCTCAATATTATCGTGAAAATGTATAGTTTTTAACTGTAGATAAATTTTCAGATATACGTCTAATGCATGAGTGGATTGCATGAAGTTAGATATAAATAACAGTGAAATAACTCACAGAAAGAGAACTCAAAATTATATTAAACTCTGAAATTTTCCCCTGAACACAATTATTCCTTTCAGTTTATGGATAATTTTTAATGAAAGAATTTTCAAATATAATTTATTGTGTAATTAATTTTCAAAAGCTTAAATTTTTTCTAAAATAAGACATTAATAAAATCTCAATATTATCGTGAAAATATATAGTTTTTAACTCTAGATAAATTTTCAGTTTTACATCTAATTCATATGAGTGGATTGCATAAAGTTAGATATTAATAATACTAAAATAACTCAAAAAGGGAATCTAAAATTACATTTAGCTCTGAAATTTTCCCCTGAACCCAATTATTCCTTTGAGTTTATGAATAATTTTTAATGAAACAATTTTCAAATATAATTTATTGTTTAATTAATTTCTCTAATAAATAATAAATAATTTAATAAAATCTCAATATTCTTGTGAAAATATATAGTTTTTAACTCTATAAATTTTCAGTTTTTGATTTAATGCATGAGTATATTGCATAAAGTTAAATATAAATAACAGTGAAATAACTCACAAAAAGAGAACGTACAAATATATTTAACTCTGAAATTTTCACCAGAATTATTCTTTTGGGTTTATAGTTAATGTTTAATGTTTGAATGTAATGTTAATATAAGAATTTTCAAATATAACAATTTTATATGATTAGTTTTCAAAAATTTAAATTATATCTGAAATAATACATTGATAAAATGGCAATACTATTTTAAAATGAAAACTTACCTTTTAAGGGATTTTATCTTTCACTTCCTACATGATGAACTTCTGTTTTCTATTAACTCTACAACTAAATTTGATTCTAAAATAATGTTTCATAAAAAAAATTTAATAGAAACAACAATTTTTTATTTTTCATATGTTGAGTAATTCTTACAATTTGGTTATTATATCATATTGGGACTGATACATTTGAAGTAATAAACAATTTCGTGCTCTTATATGCTATGTTTTTAACAATATTTCAAATCTCTCTATTCAAAATGTTCATAATTTAAAACATATCTTTTAAAGTAGTCTTATAAACTCTTAAAAGATTTTTCTATCCAAAAGTTTCTTCAGCTTTTACAAGTGGAAAATGTTTTAAGTATTTATCCCACTTGTCACAGTCTTTAACAGTTTTTAGTAAGTTTGAAAACTGTTTAGGAAAGGTAGAATCTTTTATACTCTGAACCAGAGCTTCCTCTTCTATAACACCGGACTTTTTGAATAATTCAAGCATAGCTTCAATTGCATCAATATCGTTAATCCATTTCATAATTTTTTCTATCATTTCAGACGGAAAGTCATCTTTATCCAACGCTTCACCTATGACTTCGGGGATGTTATTACGGTGTGACAATAAATTACGTAAATCATAACCAGCAAACAAGTTCTTAGATTTTTCATACAATATTTCCAAGTAGTTATCCGGATCAGCTCTGGTATCCCTCTCCTCGTCCCAGAACTTAAGGGGTTTGTGCCTGATATTCAGCAAGTCAAAATGAGCCATTTCCAGTGAAGCACAGACAGTCGTTTCTCTCATATACCGTTGGCGCATTAAAAACTTCAAATGGAGTTTTATAGCATCGCTTCGCCCCCATTTCCAAGTGGCTTTGATTTCTTCATCATCGTCGATGAGTATATTCTTAAGAATTTTCGTCCTATCAACTAGAATATTTACTTTGCTGGTAAGGAAGTTTTCAAGTTTTTCATAGAGTGCATCAGGTAATCCAACAGATGATAAATTTGATTTTCTCTGAAACACTATCTTTATAAGAACAGTGTTCCCATGACCGTCACTTAAAGAATTCTCCTCAATCATTTTTTTGATATCTTTGATGATCGATTCCTTCAAACATGTTAAAGGTTTTAATGTGAGGGAGCTTAACTTTTCGTGCTCGTAGCAAGATCTGATTTCAACTAATTTATTATCCGGAAGTGGAATTTTTTTTAATAATTTGTCAACTTCGGGAATTGATTCTTTACTAAATCCTTCTTTAAATATCCCTTCCAAATGGCTTTTTGCATTAATTGCCTCCTCTACAGTTTTTTCCACTAACGTATTTATCTGTTTTTTCTCATCTTCTGAAAATATGTCTTGTTTCACAGACTTTAAAAATGATTCAATATTAGGAGTAGACAATGTGGTACTTTTCTTGGGATTTTGTTTTAGGATCTCCTCCTCCCATTTATTTAAGGCGCTTATCAGTGTTTGTATTTGTTCATGCTTAATAGTCTCTATTTTACAGAAATTTTGAACCTCCTTCAGCAAATCATTCAAATATTTTTCATTCTTTTTTTTCGCTATGAATTCAAGTAAGTACTCGATTGATTTTAATTGTCCAGAAAGATCCCGCATATGTAAGCCATGGAATGTATATTCCGCCTTTGATTGTTTCAGAAGATCCGATAATGAATACTGTAGTAATTCAAGGCAATTTTTCTGGCTTTTTACATAATCAAGTGACTCAGGTTCTAAATGAAGTGTCTCCTTTAAAGTTTTGTCCACTACCGTATTTATCTGTTTTCTCTCATCTTCTGACACTATTTTTTGTTTCATAGACTCTAAAAATGATTCAATATTAAGAGTGGACAATGTGGTATTTTTCTTGGGACTGTGTTTTCGGATCTCACCCACCCATTTAGACGAGCTGTTTATTAATTGTTGCATTTCTTCATGATTAATATTCTGTATTATACTGAAATTTTGAACCTCCTTAAGCAAATCATTCAAATATTTTTCATTCTTTTTTTTCGCTATGAATTCAACTAAGTACTCGATTAGTTTTAACTGTCCAGAAAGATCCCGCATATGTAAGTCATGATTTATACATCCCTCCTTTGATCGTTTCTGAAGATCAGATAATGAATCTAGTAGTAATTCGATACATTTTTCGTGTTTTCTTGCATAATCAAGTGACCTCTGTTTTAGATGCAAATCATATTTTTTCTTAAACATTTCATATTCATTTAACTCCACATTATTTTCCAGATGATTAAAGCATTCATTCATCACTAATTCTTCTATTCTGAAATCTTGCGTAAAGCCGACAATTTCAAAAGCAACTTGAATTTGCTTCAGTTCATTCTTAATCCCTTCCAAGACTTTTTTATCTTTCTCTATTTTTAATTTTCCATGCACGGAATTGCATCGATATTTGGATAAATCATTTCGAATACTAATAAGCACTTTTTGAAGTTCTATAGGTAGGCATGACCTAAGCAGAAAACAAGAAATACTGCCTTGTGAGGAAGTTTTAATAGATTCCCCGATCACTTGCATCGCTCTCTCAATAATCAAAAATTGAGAACATAGTAGCTCATCAGTTTCTAAGGATATTTCCTGGACGGCCTTTAAATATTTATTTAGTCTTGATATTAATACTTCATCAATAATCTCGGGATATGAATTACAACCATTTTTTAGATATTCTTTAACTTGTGAATCTTCAGAATTTTTCATTATTTGAAGAAGTGAAATCAGTTCGCTTTGAACAACGTTGCGATAATACAGTGGTATATGTCTTAAAATGTTTTCTGTTCCATTTTCATTTATAGAGTGAAGATCTGCAGATGTATTTAAAGAAACGGTTGTGGGGAAATATTTGTTACTCTTTATTGCTAAACACATCTTCCCTTCAATATGTGATGATAGCACATTTTCTTCTTGAAGATGAAACAAAAGTTTTAATTTAAAAAAATTATCAAAGAAGGAAAGATAAAAGAAATTATCAGTGAAATCGTAATATTCTGACAAACGGACAAAATCACTAAGTTGTTGAGATATATTCTCTGAGTCATACTGGAAAAAATTTAAGTAATGTTCTACAATTACACGTATAATTTCTTTTCGATAATCAGAAGTGTTGATGTCTTTACTGTTGAACTTACTTTTAAGGTTTGTTAAATCATTAACTATTTTATACTGATATTCAATAAATCGGCTAAGTTGCGTCAGAATATGTAAAGCCCTTTCTGTAGAACATATATCAAAATTAGAATTTTTAAGTATGGATATATCACTTTCAACTACTCTTTTAATTCGTTCTAAATTATTAAGAACTGTATCATCCGATGATTTATCAAATAAACTACGGCAGTTAGATGCATAATCGTAAAGAATTTTAAGTTCAGCCGAATTTTTACTATATAATAAAGCATAGCACAATGGCGAGGGCTTATCTGAAATTGTTGCTATCGGATCTGTCTCGAAGCCTGCTTCTGACAGTTTAAGGGCAATATAAGGAGATTTGTAAAACTGTGGCAAAATATCGATACAACCTTTTTCCAGGATTGTGGGCAAAAATGCTGCTCCGTGAGTTTCTGAAGTATTCATAAGTTTAATAATTTTATCAATGCTGCCTTGGGAAATTTTTGCTTTTTTCAAAAAGTGTCTGAGAGCACTTAGTTTTAGTGTAAGAACTTGTTGAAGGCCCATGGAAAAGTAAAAAATATTTATAGGATTTGTTTTTGCACCATGCATTCGATCTTCATACTCAAAAAGAGTTATGTTGGCATTTGGAGAAGCACATGATTTTTCTGAATACTCTCTGGATTCTCCTCTATCTGGGAAATACACTTCAATTTTGAAACCTAGAAATTTAGAAGCAGCCTTTAACTTCAAGTCATCTTTCCGTTCTTCAGTACTTGATTTTATTTTATAAGATCGGTTCAGCCGCAAATTAAAAATGCGGACTATAGCCTTAATTTCTACCTCGTGGAAAATAGTATGCCTATTTTTAAAGGGATTAAAACTTCGCAATTTTTGTTTTATCTTATCTGCATTAATTTTGGACTTCCCTGTTATTTCCTGTACTTCTGATCCGTTTCCTGTTAGTTTTTTAAGAATGCCAGGAAAACTTACTTCATTTGCTGAGAGCAATGCTGACAGAACGATAGACCACCACAGACTGTTTGTTGCTGGAACACCAATTTCCCATACTTTTGTATGTTTTGTACTTGTTGTGGCATTTCCTTCGATCCATGTAGATAAATCCCGAAGTTTAGGCGGTGGTAATCCCATGGCGATAAATATTCAATCACACCCACAGTGTGCAGTATTACGATATTAGTTCCAATCTGTATTAAAACACGCAAAAATCCTATTCACACGAGAGTCTGCATACCACTCGCACCAATCCTTTTCATCCAGCGAGTGAAACCATCGCAGCTGATTGCACGACAGTTACTCTATTACCCAGAAACAACCATCCAATCCCTTTCCGTTACATTCGCGCCATGCAGGCAAGAAAAAATTTTATCAGCCGGTTTGTTTTTCATTTGCAGATTCGCGGCGAAGGTCATGAAAACGAAACTGACTGCCGATCTTGTTTGTAGTGAAGACAGATGTTTGTCTTTATCTTTTTATGTAGCTAATAACGTCTGAATTGCTTGTAAAGGAATCCTTCGTCATAAAGATAGATACGTTAAAACAAATTAAATAGGAAGTGTCAATTTAAGCAACTAGTATTATCGAAATGGACAAAAACTTAGAATATATTCGAATTAAAACCACAATTTCTTGATTTCAAACTATATTTAATATTGTTAAATCGTGTACAGTATTTCTATTGAAATTTGCATCTTGCACTTTATTAAATTAAATTGTCTTCACCGTATTTTTTTAATTCATTTTTCTTTTATTATATTCCTGCCTGCTCAAACTCAAGCAACAATTTAATAAATTAGCTATTAACTTTTCAATTTGAATTACATACTTGTTCTTTTAAGTTTATCAATATCAATTACTTTTGTGTGAAATTTCCTTGATAACTTTACTTGAATGATGGCCAAATGGTTAGATCGCTGATCTACCGGAGTTCTTGGGATCGAATCCTTCTGTGGCAGGGTTGTTCGCATCCGTTTGGAATCGGCTTTAAGCAGTAAGTCCTGGTCTCATTATCCTTCGTGTTGCAAAATAGTATACCTTAGTACTCCAAACCAAACCCAGTGTAGAAAAAGAACTGCAACTTTAACTGAATCTCTAACCGTACCTGGTGAAGAGTTTGGTTTTGAGAGTGTAATCTTTGTTTTTTGTCACTGTAACTGATGTTAGTGTTCGTTTGCGCGTCATATAGCTTAATAAATGTCTTTTTAAATCTTTTATTATGCTTTGTTTTATGAAGAATTGAACAGGTGTTATTCATTTGATAAAACTGACCACCTAACCCGAGATTCATCGTCTGCTGGAAAACGTTACAAGGTAAGAAACATTTTCTTATTTTGAAACCTTGTAACCATTTGAACTTTTCTGCAAGATATACGTTTTGGAAGATTATTTTTTATACCCAGATAACTCTGAACTAGTGAGCTTAGCTCAGGAAGTTTAACCCAACTCTCTGTGAACGCTTCTATGAATAGCAGTGTCCCGCCATTATTCTCGCAGTTATGATTCTTGATTCTTCCGAAAACTGTTGCCACCCAAATAAAGCAAAATGATGTGGTCCTCTGAAAAGAAATAGAACACAAAATAAAAATACAACCTTTGAGTGTGTGAGATTCACAACCAAAGCGAACAAAGTGCATTTAGAAAAGTTTAAAAATTGAATCTTAAAGTGTCTGACACTTCATTAATACCTGGAAATTTAAATTAATTTTACAAAATGCTTAATGTTAAGTTCATATTCAAACATCAGTGCATTTGTATTCATATGAAACAACACTTTATCAACCCTTACAAACAATTTTATTTTCTAAAAGGAAGAAGGTACTTGATTCCTTTTGGTTGTGGATATCTCAAATATCATTAACATAAAATAATTATTCACAAATAAATGATCTAAAGATGTATTACATAAAGAATTTAATTTATGCAAAATTATTCATTTCTGTCATTAGTATAATTTTTGTTAGTATTATAAGAATGATTTGTTTTTATGCTTCTACTTATGTAATTAACCAATTTTATTTTGACAATACCTGTGGAGGTGATAAGTCAATCCTGAGGGGAGGGGGTTTGGTCCCTGCATCTAAATGATGAGGACCCACTTCCATACTTGAAGCAAGTTTGATTGTTTTCTGGATAATATCTTGTCATAACAAATTTGACGTAACAAACTTGCAGCAAATTTCCTGCAAATTAGACGAAACATAAAGCTACCACTCATTTGCAACTCTATTTTGCCGCAGAATTGTGGCAACCTTGTCATGACAACCTTGGAGCTAGCGAGAATTCTTAGACTTTATGCAGTCTTGTTTCAAACTTGCAGACTTGTTGCAATTTTGCAGGCTTGTAAAGCAAGACTACTACAAGTTTGATGCAAACTAAATTTGCTATGTGGGTTTGTGTTGTCTTAAGGAGTAATGTTGGCGTATATTGTACTCCCATATTAAAATGGTCAATAAAATCAGCGGCTTTATATGGGTGAATGATTAACAGGCAAGTGCCTCCTCGTTATTAAAAAAATAATAACAACATTCTGTGCTTCCATATAAGATTAACTCCTATCATCTTTAATCCTCCATTTAAGATTAAATTTATGGTTAAAACGAGTCATGTCCCATTGCTTCTTATGTAAGATCTTTATTTTCAAGTCTCCTTTGGAAATTTTTAATCAAATTACACAGCAAATTGATTGAGCACGTGGAAGCACCACAAGGAAATTGACGGTTGAACTGTCATCCCACATACTGGCTTATTTTGATCCGGTAATTCTTATTTATTTAAAACTAGCTATCTAAATCACTCGTTTGTTAATATCTTACAGTCTTTATTTCAGTCTCATTAACAATGGCACAGAAATTATTGTAGCAGTCTCCTTCTCTAATACACGTGGCCATGTGCTTCAGAACCCGACCCGCCTCTGAGATACAGCACAATAGTCACACTCGGAGAACCATCAAAATAGGAACGTGCTCTGCAACGTTTCTTAGGGATTTTTTTTTTCTTTTTCCTAATTTCATGGCGATTCCTTTTTTTCCCGAACCCTTGCAATGTTAGAACTTCAACGTAGAATGGCTTTTATTCGGATTCCTTTCTCTCAGTCTCTCTTATTCGCCCTCCGTGTTTTCTAACAACCCCTTTCTCAGTTTATGATAACATTCGCTGCTGATATCGCCTTTCGTTTGGATGTGTATATCCCTCAGATTCACAACTCCGGGCTTATGTTAAAGACAACATAAGCTTATGAGCATCTGAAACTGTCGTAACTGATGTAGTTTCGAAAATCCTAACAATTGTGAGCCAAACGATAGCCGAATGGTTAGGGTGCTGGCCTTCGGACCCGGAGTTCGAATCCCACTGTGGCATGGATGTTCGTAGCCGTTCGGAATCGGTTTTAAGCAGTAGATCTTGGTCTCATTAGCCCTCGTGTTGCAAAAAGTAGACCGTAGCGAACCAAACCTAACAATTGTGTTAAAAATACTTCTTGATTTTTAGTCCATGGGTCTCTAAAACTTATAAGTTCATCAGAATACAGTCGTCATAAAGATTGAATTTGATTAAATTTCATTCTAAACTACCGTATAGGAATACGACAGTTTAGAATGCACTGTTAAATAGAGTTCAGTAATTTTGCATATTTACTCACAAAAGTTAAAAAGCTCTCCTTGCAGCTTAGAAGCATTAATAGTATTCATTGATAGTTCGTTGATAGTATTCATGATTTATCGTATAACTTCCTAAGAATCTAAATTTCTCAACTGCGTTTATTTCACTACAAGAATCTATTTCACTCAAAAATTAATTTCAGATAAGAGTATCTAATCTAAAATGGCTATTTAGAAAAAATTGTTAACTGCATTTGACTCAGATAAACAAATAAGATATGATTCCTCAATAATATGCAAGTCATTATCGAGTTTGAACTCTGATACAATTGTTGCTTTTTGTGTCATTGAAAGAACTTGTGGCTATATCTACATCAAAGTTTCATCACAATCTCGGAGTTCATTGTTGAATACAACGATAAAAATAAATGTAGATATCAAATGCAAAGTAAGATATTAAGGATACACGACTTCGTTTGACTCTCAATATTGTAAACTAGTAAAATATAATTCAATAGTGCTTTTTAGTGTGGTGGTGTATAAAAATACATTTTTACTTCTTTATCCAAAGTATAGGACGTAAAAATGTTTACAATATGTCCTTGTGTAGCATTCTTGATACATGTTAAAATACTTTCTTATTTTACAAAATAAAAAAGTATTGTAATAGCAAAAAACTTCACATTTTAAATTTTAGCGGAAACACCTGAAAATTGATTCATACCTGAATATATTTTGACTACCTTTGGTATTACGTCTGTTCATACAAGGACGCTTTAACTTTGAAACTTTAAATATCAGTATTGACTATTGGTGAATGTATTTTTACTAATTTCGCTGAGACATCTGCACGTATCTGACTGTATCTCGCATACATAACTCAAAAACGATTACCTGAGAAATGCTGAAATTTTATATTTAGGACTGTTGCAACATCTAGTAGTGAACCGCCAAAAAACAACACACTTCCCTTCTCCAGAGATTTAACCCATTAACGCCTAGCGTCCCTTTTAAGGACATCTAAAAAAGCAGCTTTTAGACCTCGTGTGTTTTCTCTGGATGATTTTTTTACAAGCGAAGGTAGAGGATAATTCTATAAACAATCCAATAGGATGTTGTCGAACAGGACTGTATGAGCTTTACCTCTAATCTTGCAATTTTTTTCGGTGAAAGTAATGGCAATGAGTGGAAAAACACACAACTAAAAGATGTGAATGATTAGATAAAAAATGGATTCATGAGTTCATAACACAAAATAACTAGAGAGGAGGAAGTTTAGGAATAGAAAAGCATTAATTTATGTGATCAGAGACATCCGTTCACGACGATGACTGCATCAGGTCAGACTAATGAGATCGGATCATGGTAACATCAACTCGCATGCTACCTTTGACGGCTCATCTACGGAGGAAGCCATGATAAGTGATACTTGTGAGAACAACTCTGTAGTCAATGAAACATCTTCCATCAATTCCATCGACTAATTCAATCTTAACCCCTTGACATACAATGACGGCTCTGGCTCGTCGAGCATTTTATATGCCGTTGTAGACTTTGACGACTCTCGCTCGTCAAGTACTATCTTCGCCGAACGCCGGACGGTATATTATTGGATTCTGTCTGTGTTTCGGTCGAGAATCGATGGTATTTTGTTCAGATTCTTACAGGTGCATCCCCCACCCCCTCTTCCACAACAGAATCGCATCAACAAGCAAATAAACGAAAAGTATCGCAATGAGTGCGGTAATCAGTATAGCAGTGATCTTGCCCCTCGAACGTCACAGTACATATTTGAGTAAAGTAAAATTCAGAAGTAGTCCTTCCAAATGTCTGGGTTGGATGCATATGACAGTGACGATGAAAGTACATTAGGCTATTCTAGTGATGAGATTGTAGCTGAAAATGGTGATCAAAGTGTTTATAATGAGGAAAATTTGAGTGATCAGTGGTGCGCCAGGCAAGCCAAATTCATTGGTGTCCTACGGATGCGTCGATGCACATTTAATTTGTATGTCAAGGGGTTAAAGAATGCGAAAGGCTAGTGGCATACATGCTGCTGAGCGAAGGATCAATTAAGGATCTAATGTGGTGAAGAAAATACATTATCCTCGGGCTTTCGAAGCATGTAGATGTTATTAAGTAATTTAGATCCATATAAAAATCATTTAATTAAATTGTTATAACAGTGGTATTTGTGATAACAGTTTCGGATCTAAATCTAACCTCATGACATTTTATTTGTTAAAAAGAGAGGAATTTGAGAAGTAAGTGAGTTTAGGATAGGATCTCCTGACGAGATAAATGTCTCCAACACTGACACTAAAGTAAAATAGCCCATTGTAAATTTATTTATGGAGCCCTAGAAGTCCTTCTGGCCGTTGGAATACAGGTGATCAAATGTAGAGGGATGTAGTTTCCCCTATGTTTGCGGTTTGAAGTCGGAGGTATGTCAATTCAAATCTTGAATGAGGAATGTAGGTAGATCGGTGGATCAAAATTATCAAGATCTATGATTGCCCAGAATGGAAAGGAAGGTGGGAAGAAAATACAATATAAAAAAAGAAGGTGGAGAGCAGAGAGGAGCTAGGCTGGGTGGCTAGAGTTGTATCTAGTAATTGGAAGCCGTAGAAGTAAATCGGAGGCAGCAGAAGAAAGTCGCTAGCAGCAAAGTTCTGCTAAGCGTTTGTTAAAGTGCCTGGCAAATTGCAGTTTGGCCAAGAATTGATAGCAGTACCTAGAAATTGGGATAGTAGGAGGACAGTCTGTGGGAGCAACTGGCAGTAGTAATCAATAGCTGAAAGGGTCAGAATCAACGAAACGCTCCCAGGATCTTAGAGCCCCCGACCAGATGTGAAACAAGGATCGTGTCCACCTGATGCAACCCCGTGGTTTTCCGAAAGCCCCTTCTTCATTACCACATAAACTAAAGGTACGATATATCTCATTAGAGATTGAGTTTTCCTTTTCAGTGAACGATGGCAATCCTATAAATAATATCTCGAGTTTTTAAATATTTGCTATTAATTTTAAAATTTTGATCGGCATTTTAGATTGGTTTTCAAACCTAGCACAGGAATTTGCTTGTTTGGCAGGTACCTCAACTGAAATCAAAATGAATCAGTGCATCTATATACATTCAAATCTCTTAT
>CM063501.1:18895812-18978312 GCA_032207245.1 Pardosa pseudoannulata
TTCACTGTGTTCAAACAATTTATATCTATATTATAATTTATATGATATTTGCATCCAACTTTCCTTGTGTAACTCTTTTCTTATATATTAAAAGTGCGCAATGCTTAAAAAAATTAGATATAACAAACCAATAATGGATCACTATGGCTGATTTTTAATAAATAGGAGCTGTTGCATTTGTAAACTGTTAAGGGATTAATTACCCATAAATATAATTATCAGGTTTGCAAGACATTTGCTTTAAGTAAGAGTATATAATTCTATTACGATGGCGTACTGTGTATTAATTAAAGTGGACAGAAAAAGCAAGAAATAGAACATTCCGATGGATTACCATTGTGTTATAGTAAATGTTGCCAATAATTTCGCCAAACTTGCCAAGGGAAACCCAATTCTTAAGTAGACCCGCAGTTGTTATTATTTTTTTCATTTTACCTTATTCTACTATTAGTGCAGCTATGTTATTACCGATGAAAATTGGTTATCGCTAAAGCCAAGCGAAAGGATTGGCGTGAATGCCGCCATTAAAAATCGCCAAAAATACAAGGAGGTATAAATTTCTGATGGAACATCGAAGCTTGGGAACACCTCTGTTATGAATTTTATCTCTAGGTCCTGCATTTTATAACCGTATTTTTCTGACATACGTACTCCAATCTGCATTTTTGCAGAAAATTAACAGATAAATTAAAAGAGTAATCGGGAAAATATAAACATACAACATTAACATAAATGAAAAGCATTAGAAGAAGACATTATCTAATTTTAAATAATTTTTTTATTATTTTCTCATTTTTTCTTTAATGTTTTATAAATAACTAGGAAGTAAAAACCAAACAGATAAAATCATTGACATTAAATCAAAATTTTCCATTACCGCAAATAAAGCTATAATGTAGATTCTGTGCAAGTGAACAAATACATCCTGCATATCATTAAAATTACATTAACGTGCTTTTTTTTTATTTTTAAAAGTTATCCGTATATGCGAAATGTAAGTACTCTAAATTACTTGGACGCATCCTGTTCCGCTTTTAATCATTACTTTTGAGAATTTCATCAATGAAAGCATCATCAGTTTTCTTTGCAACAGGATTCCAAGTCTGTCTAGGATTACAGCATAACTTGTCACTTTTATCCATAGGTTTTAATGTAGCACCTTTAACTGCGTTCACAAAATCTTCATATGTAGATCCCCTTTCATTTATTGCACGAATTTTAGCTTCATTTTGAAGACTATAAATTCGTTCATTCTCTATGGCTGTGTCCAAATTATTTAATAAAACATTGAAATCAATGCTATCTTTATCAACAGAAACCATTTTATAGAGCTTTTCCGTGCATAATAATCACGTACAAGTTACATGAAATTGTTTGTATTGTGTATCCTGTTGCTAAGTGGTTACTATCTAGCCGTGTATTGCCAGATTACCAAAGTTCAATTTTTGTATTTTTGTTAGAAAATTTGTAAAGTAAAAAAATTATTAAATAATGCATTCAGCTTTTTAACTCTTTCCACTAAGCATAGATTATACATTTCATTCCTTTCTGTATTTATTTTATATATTTGGGACATTTTTCAAAGTGTTCTAGTCATAATTCGATTTTGAATAAACCGTAACTGTGTTCATAGTGATAGTATGTGTGTTTGTTGATATATTATCCGTGTAATGTTCATGTTGAAAAATTGAAAAATATAGCAAATTAACCACTTCTCTATGTTATCATGACTTTGTCATGCATAGAAAATTAAATACTCCATTTATTTTCCAGTTTTATATTTTTGCATGTGTAGAAAGCTTTTTTTAACATGCCTGGTGGTAGGAGAACAGCAAAATCTAGTTCCTTTAAACATCATGCTCATGCATCAGATGATCGGTAACTGAAAATATCATACATTTACTTCTCTTCCATAAAATTATTTTTGGTGTATCACTAATATTGAGTAACAGGGCAATATATTCTCCGTCTTTCATACTTTAATACCTGTTTTCATCAATTATATAAGATGTGTGAACAACATCCTTGGGTTCCTACATTTCCTCGTATTAATGCTCCCACTGAGACTTACTGACAGTGTACATTTGAAAGAATGACCAAAATATAATAGACCATTTAATTTATTATTTATCTGGAATTCATCAGGCTCTATAAAATGTTTTTGCAAATGTTATTCCCGTTCAATGAATTTATGCAAACTTTCCATGTACACTGAAATGAGTTTTACTTTGATTCTATATACATACTCACTTTTTCCTATATTATATAATAGTTAGGCATGAAGTGAACTTTGGTTCATTTTCTAATAAAGTTATCAATATGTATGTACACCTCCTCATGTACCCTTGATACCCTTTATGGCCAGCTTGTCTGTAGTATAGAATAGGCAAATGCTGCAAAATAAATGTTCAGCTGCATTAGAAATGTATATATATTTAGCTGTATAATGTAATGAAGATGTATAAATTTAGATAGTTCTGAAGTTTCATCTATGTTACAATATTTTGTGTTGATTAAAATTTTTTAAAGTATTTTTGTCTTGATTGATACTTTAAAATTTATTGTATACTAAAACTTTTATACTCTTTGTGAGCCTGCCTCTGACAACAAGGTAAATCTTTACTGGATTCCTGGTCATACGGGAATTCAGAGTAATGAGCTAGCTGATGATTTAGCTGAGAAGGGGTCCAGCATTTCCTTTACTGGACCTGAGAATGTCCTTGGTATTATTCTGGGGTCTATTAGGAATTCTGTTTTCAGTCATTTTAGACACCTTCAGTATTTTAAGTGGCTTATTGGGAATGGTCATAGGCAAGCTAAAGAACTTAATCGTGACTGCCCTAGTTTCAGGGTTGGCAAAAACCCGATATTTTTCAGAAAAAATCCAACCCAGTGGGTTTTTTCGGGGTTTTGGGGCTTTTTTCGGGTTTTATCAAGGTTTTTTCTATACTTTAAAGGTTTTTAGATGCTTTTTTTCCGGGATTTGAAAACTATTCAGGTTTTTTGTTATGTAAGAGGACAGGATATATAATTAATTGTATGATTAAAAATTAAAAATGTTAATCACTTTTCAAAATTAAGAATTTTAAAAATCAATTTTAAATTATGCAGAAGAAATTTTTGTCTAAATTAAAGGAAATTTTGAAATCTTAAAATAAATTTTTTTCATATTATAAAATTTTTCTAACATCAAAAAACTAGTTTTGAATGGCGATTATTTCATACTAAAAGTTGGCTTTGAAAGTTGCATTAATAGTTGCATTTGAAGTTTTTTTTCTTTTCAATAAAATGTATTAAATTATTGCTCTATATTTATTAGCAGTATTGTGTTATTAAAGCATTCGGAAGATAATTTTTTAGTTAATTTGTAAGTTATATATGATAAATAGCAGAATTAATTATATTTATTATCCGCATGTTTATTATTTACAGTTGTTATACATATTTTTTACCTAATTTTTCATGTCCATTTTTTGATTAATTTTATCACATGTAATACTTCAATATTCTTATTTTTTTTTCATCATACATTCTTATTAACTTTGTTTAATTTAGATTTTATTGTATTTGTTATACAGATAACTATTTTTCCCTGAAAAGTTTTTAAGTTTTTGTTTTTTCTAGCAGTTTAGACCCCCCTCAAATTAAAAAAAAATTCTAGGATCATTGTCAAAGGTGAAATATGTAATATATATTATAGATTTAATTCAATATATTTATTATTAGTTAAATATGTGGAATTTAAAATAAAGATTTTAAGAACCCAATTCGGTTTTTTTGAAAAAACCCGCCCAGGTTTTTTCGGGTTGGGCAAATGAAGCCAACCCTGCCCAGCTTAAGTAAGTAGCTCTTATCGCTTCATAGGAATGGCCTAAGGAAGGCAGTTGGTTTTCTTACTGGTCACTGTGCCCTCAACATTATGGGAATTAGTTCTGATCTCTTGTGTTATAGCTGCCATCTTGAGGAAGAGACTGCTCGCCACATTTTGTGTGATTGCGAGTATTTCTCGGCTTTTAGGTTTGAGCACCTTGGTCGCCACCTTCTTGAGCCTTGGGGGCTGCAGGACATCCCTGTCTGATGTCTGCTGAGATTTGCCTCAGCTTGTGGCCTTTTCTCTTAGGTGATCTTGGGTCGTATTTTTGTTCTTCCTGGGCTTGGGTACAATAGACCTCTGGTCACAGTGCCCTGCTCTTGCATCCCCCAAGAGCTGCCCTAAAGGCGAATTCATTCATTCATTCATTCAAAACTTTTATACTTAAAATACAACTAATTTCATAATGTATTGCTATTTTACCTTAAAGATTTGCAATAATAAAAAGCATTTTTAAGTATTTTTTTAAATGTGTGAGGGAAGGAGGTAATTTATGTAATTTTTTAAAATTCAATTTGTATTAAAAATTTTAATATATTTGTATATAGATTGATTATATTTGTTTATTAAGTTATTTTTATGGAATTATATATTTTTATCAATACTTATGTATTCATCCTTATATAAATAAAGCATCTGTATTTAATGTTTATTATTTGGTTTTAATTTGTATCTTATTTTTTAGGCATTCTTGTGAAATGCCAACGCATCCTCAAGTTATTCCTCCGAAACATATTCCAATTCCAGATTTACCACCCTCAAGTGATCTGTATTTCGAAGTTGATGCATTTGTATTTTGTTTGTTAGCAATGGGAGGACAATATATTAATTTATACAGAAGTGTCTTCTGGCTACCTTATTCTCATACAGATTATGCATTAGTAAGTTGATTTTGTTATTTCTGTTGATAAAATATTTGCAAGTATGGATGTAATGAACATTCAGCCATTATTTTGCCCTCTTTTTAAATATTCAATCTGACAAAATGTTGAACAGATATTCAACAAAATACCTGTGGCCAAATACTATTAGATATTTGGCCTAATAAATTCATGATAATAAAAAAGATTTTAACTGTGCTTTAAATATAATTCAATTAGAAGAATATTGTAGAGATATATTTTCACTGCATTAATTATTAGAAAATCTAACATTTACCCCAGTAACAGAAACTTGCATCAATCTGCAATACCCATCTAAAACCTTAAAATATATCTGCAACAAAAATGTTGTTAGATTTTTGTTATAGCATCAGTTTTTTTTATGGTTCAAACATTATTAGGCTGATAATATAAATTCTGGTTGCAAGAAAGTACTTAAAACAAGAAAACTTTTAACATCATTGTTTAACTAATGTTATTCTTCATAAACATATCAGCATAATGTAAAATCAATTATATACAGTTTAAGAAACTATTATAAAACACATTTTCATAAATTACACTTCTTTTAAAAGAATGAAATTGCCTATTTATATAAAGCACTTAAAAAAGAGGTACAGATGCAATATCTATGCTCCGTCTTTTGTCGCCAAATTTGGCAGCTTTTTCGAGCATTTTGCCAGGTGATGTCTGTTTAGCTTTTACTACTCTGACATTGGAGCTTTGTGGCGGTAACCCTGGTTCGTTCTTTAAGCCCCATTGGTGCATGTGACCACCTGGTACCTTTTTGAATAATTTCTCTGGATTTTTCTAATTATACTTGATTTGTGTAGTTCGGACATGCTCGCGTGGTTCGGTCGCTGGTCAGGTTGCACTTTTATATATATATATATATATATATATATATATATATATATATATCTTTTTAGTTAGTATCTGCCGTTGTTCACCACATGGCTTTTAAGAGACCAAAGATATTTCTTTAGCCTATACTCCTTTTTGAATAATTTCTAGAAAGCTCTTTGCGGTTTAGCTTTAGTAGTTCGGACGTGCTCGCATGGTGAGGTCACTGGTCAGGTTGTACCATTTTTTAAAATAATTTTTGTTAGTACTAGTATGCATTTACTGCAGACTGTTGAGCACACTTTCTTTTTTAATATTTATTAAAATGTGTGTTTTTATGTATTTTTATTTCTAACAATATGGGGGATTTGAGGGGGGTTCCCCCCTCATAAATTTTAAATTTCTATGTCTTTATTTCTTATTTTGATATTTATTAAAATGTGTTTATGGTTTATGTATTTATAGTTGTTGTAACAACATAGGGGGTTTCCCCCCCCCTTCACAAATTTTAAATTTGTATGTCCTTTTTTCTTTTTTCTAAAGGAAATGTTCAAATAATAACAATAAAAAAAGTTACTATCTCAAGAAATATATGTAATTTATGATTTTATTGGAATCATGGTAAGCAATTTCTGGGATCTTCTATAATCTGTTCATAACTTTCAATAACATAGAACTTTTAAATGTAATTTGTGAAGATGCATGCTTAAAATATTGGAAATATGATTTACCATATTTTTCAATTAGTGCAAATTTGAAAAATTTCAATATGTTTTTGTAACCAACGAGAGAGCCTTTCAGAATTATGAAAACAAGCATGTCAAATGTGCCAATATCCTCATAATTCTGATCATTAGATCTGAAATTTTCTTTCGCATAACATCACTTAAAAATTATCCTCAACTTTGACAAGTTGAAAATCGGTCCAACTTTATTTAAAATATTATCTATGAACTGGTTCTTATTATTTGTGTAGTTTTCAATTTAGTCCTGGAGGGAAGTTAAGAATATAGCAAAATCCATTAAATTACTAGTATAAGTGCAATTAAGTTCGACGTCTTCATTAAATTTAGTTGCAGAATGGAAATATTTTATTATTGTTCTACAGAAAAAGAATGGCTATGATTTTTTTTTTTTTTTTTTTTTTTTTTTTTTAACAAAAATTTGTCTCCAATGTCCATTTATGCTGCAAAACTTCCCAAAAATAATGATGAAAATATTTTTATAAAGTGGATTTTGTAACTTGCTATGTTTGTTTGTTACTGGGACATTCACTCAATTTAAGCTACATAATACATAAGTGTACTAGGGTTGGTCATTTTACCGGCAAAATGGTATTTTTGCCAGGACAGTGTCAAAAACTGGATAAATCCTGGTAAAAACCGGCAAAAATGTCAAAATATAGAAAAATTGGCTGGATTTTAAAAATGTACAAAAAATTAATAATTAATAACAAAATAATAGATAATTTTGTACATAATACAATTGAAACTTAAATCAGAATATTAATTAGGTATTTCATTAGTATTAATTTGGCAATTTAAACAATTTAAAATAATTTCCATTGATGTTAGCAATCAAAATACAATATTCTATTTTTGTAAATAAATTTATATGATGGAGGCATAGGATAAAAAATGTTTTCTTTATTTATCAATTTAATATAATAATGATGTCTTTAATTGTGTATATATACACGTATAAGTACTAAAAACGTATAAATCTACAATTTGTAGGGGAAATAAGCTAATAATTACATTAAAAACAACATTGCACACAAAAACTTGCAAAATCAATCTTCATATTATCTTTTTTTTATCTCTAGGTATAACTTTAGATTTAGATTACTGTTTTAATGACGCATTGAATATTCTATATTAAAAAAAAACATTGTGTATCTTTAGATTAGAGTTAAAATTAGTAAAAGTTAAAATAGTAACATCCCCGTAAATAAAACATATCAATTTTTGCCACTTGGCAAAAAATGATAAATATGTATTTTTGCCAGGATGGTTTTTTCCCATCTTTGGCAAAAACGTAGCAACTCTAAAGTGTGTTCAAAGATTTTATATACATAAAAATGTTTTCTTGTTGCAAATTTATCATATTTACTTAACAAGCATTAGAACCTTTTATATTAAAATGTAAATCTATACAATTTGTTAAATAGAAGCCTGAATACTATTTGAATCTGCTATTAAAATTTCTTCATGGTTAAATACCCTTGATAATATCATCAATACTATACAACACAAATATACAATTAAATAATTTTTAAGTATAAAAATCAAGCACATTGATTATTCATTTAAAGAATATATTTGTATACTTAGAGAAACAAGCTGTAAGGTATATAAAAAGTATGTAATGTTCACAGGTGGAAAAACTATTCATCATTATAAAATCTAGAATTTTGATTCAAGAGCAATTTTTTAAAATAAATTAATCTGATTTATAGATATTTATAATCGTGTGTATATGCTGCACTTTTTATTATAAAATCTTTATTTCAAGTACTTAACGGAAGGTATAAAAATAGTAACTATGAGTATTTTATTTGTAAATAACTTCATAAGGAAATCAAAGTTATGATACCTTTCATAGGAAGTAGTTTTAACTCTATCTTGTAATACACACAATATGAAGAGGGGAAGGGGTTAAAACATTGATAATAAACCACCTATATTAAAACAGTTTTTTATACTCCATTTTAATTACAGATTAAATTTTTTTTGCTTGTGTTATTTTTCTGTATAACTTGTGCTTATTAAACATTGGTGCATCTGAACTTTGAAATTGTAGAACTTATATCACTTTTAGAATGAGAAATGATGATTAAGTACTTATTGACTTTTTTTTTACTTTTTTCAGAATTATTATTTAATGAATTGTTATGTTATTATAATGAATTTAATAATGGTTGGAAGAAGACTACCTGTGTGCTTCTTAAAACAAGTAAGCTTATTTGTTTACATATTTGAATCAAAATGATTTTACATTAATAATTCATCAAGTTTGCAGTCTTTATATCTGTGTGGTTTTTAATATTGTTTAATGTCCATTTGGGCTTTCAATTGTTATATACAACATTCAAATAGTTATATAGGCATTCTATTAGTTCTGTGAAGTAAGTTTTAGCATCTAGCGTTTAGAATCTTATTCTATTATATGTTTTAGGTCATTTTTGGAAGGTTTAATATTATATTATCTCATTTAATTTTGAGTAAAAAATTCATGTTTATTTTAAATCAAAGTGTCGTTTATACTATTATATTAAACTACTCAGATTATATAATTTAGTAATAGCTGTTTGCTGAAAGCATAATATATATATTATTTGCATTTAATGTAGAGCATGCGCTAAATATTTAAGGATTCTCTTGAAATATGTTTGAAATTATAACCATCTGCATGTAGTTGTAAGGAAGAGCATATTGTAGTTCAGTTGTTCTTGTCATTAATTTTGTGTCTCACATTCTGCCTGTGGAAGAAAGCTCCACCATGATATAGAAAGAATTGACTTTTACTAAATCACATTGTTTCTTGTTTATAATGAGTTTCAAGGGTCTACATATATTTAATTAAAAATAATTTTTCTTGAGCATGAAGCCTACTGAGAATTATGCCACTTGAGAAGGGTCTTATTAGTAAATTTGTTCTAGTTGGAAGACATTTCCTGAGATGTCACATTTCAGAACCTACCTTGCAATATGACATCGAAGGAAAAGGCAAACAATTTGGGCATTTGAATAGGACACCAAGAAAGAATATGCTAATATGTTAAATACTGTAAATTTATCAAAATTCATACATACAAATTTTTTCTTTCACTTAACAGTTTTAGTTTGTATCTATGATATTTATACATTTTTTTTTAACTTTGTTAAAATGAGGAAATTTTAGTCTGTATTAATATTCAACAGTATGTTTACTGTCAGGAATAAGTAAGGAAAATTGTAAGTGTGTCAAAAAAATTAGCTGCTACTCTTATTAAAAAAAATTTATCCTCTAGCTCTGTAAAGTTATTTATTTTTATGGCTGAAACAAGTTAAACTATGTTTAATAATTAAAATGAAAAAAAAAATGTTTTAAAAATGATTTAAAGAAAAAGTGAATTTAAATATTGGTATTTTTTTGCTCTCATTTTTTATGTCACATTATTAATAGTAATTTAATCAATGAAAGGCATCATTAAAATGTCATTTAAATTATTATAGTTTATTTAAACTTTTTAATTTTGGATAGTTTAAACCTTTTCATATATTTTCAAAAGTAAAAAGTGCTTCTTTGCTATTGTAACACATGTACATTTATATCATACGTGTAATTTTTTCTAAGATTGTTTAAAAAAAAATATGTCAATATTATTTGTAACTGTCAGAAAATAGAGTTTTAGTAATTTAGCATACACATTTTCTTTACCTGTTTGTGTGGAGAAAAGCTGATTAATTCCATGCATCTTGTTGAGAAATTAGAAACAAAATATTGTTTTTATAACTGCACTGCATAAAAGTTTTAAAATAAAAATTTAAAATTTAAATCATTAAATAACTAAAAAAAAAGGTTTGTTGTATCCTATTTCTAAAATTTTAGAAGTTGCTTTAAAATAAAAAGTTGACATTAAATACAATTGTAAAATGGCACATGTTTACTTGGGGTTCACTATAAAGGGATTTTACTGTATAAATGTTATCAAGATTAAATATTTTACTGTTCTACTTTATATCCTTAAGAAATATGTCTTGCTAAATAATTGTGCTGTAGAAATATGAGGTATATTGTACATTTATTATTTTACCTACATTAACCTTTTGGGGATGAGTGGTCAACATTTCAATCAAATCATGCCAGGTCTACAAGTAGGGGCTGTCCGGTTTTTCATAGGGTTAGTTTAAGATTCCACTGTGAAAATACATTTTATTTATTCGTTTACTATTACCACTATATTTATTCGTTTTTATTAACTTTAAATTTCATGTAATCCGCAGAAATAATTTTTTCATATTTAGGGATTTTAATGTAAACAAGAGATAATGAGCAAGATACAAGATGGATAGCTTTTCATAGTATAAATAATCTTTGTTGAGATTAATTTCATTGATTCTAGTGTGCAAATAAATACTGTTACATGTTCATTAACTGGAATTCAACAAAACATTGTTTTTTGACTTTTATTATTTGACTTTTAGTTATTTTCTCAAGTAGTCTTTATTTAATGTTACTTAATTATATTTTGTAAAATTTCCACCATTTTTTTTTCTTTGTAGATATGTTTCTTCTGTTTACCTCCATCATATCATTCAACATGTGCATTTTGCATCAGAATTATTACCCTGGTCATGCTCTTACCTATTGTTACGTATTGTTTCTACCATATTGTAATAGACTATGGTGCATTTAGTGTCCTACCATTGATTTATCCGTAAGTATTAAATATCAAGTAACTGACTATAATATCTGGCATAAATTTTTGCTATTAATTATGAATTACTTTTTTAAACAGTTTTTATTTAGTCAAATTTGGACATCACATTACTTCTATGTGCACTTATTAAATTATACATCTTTTTTTTAATTGACTGTATGATACATCATCAGAATTATCATTTGCACACTGTTCTAAAGATTCAAAGTCAGTTTGATTCTCAAGGTCATGGTGTTGTCTAATTAGAGTTCACATACAAACCAATATTTTTCATGGTTATAATGCTTCTTTTACTCCATATCAAGAAGTAACAGAGCAATAAAAATTACAAAAATAAGTTGAAATAAGTTTCAACTGCATGTTAATATGGCAATATATTTCTGTTTTCATTGTTGCAACAGGTGATATTAATGTACATTATATTGAAATTTCTTTGTTTATGCAGAGAACAGATTGCAATCAAAACAGGTACAAAATTTCAACATTCTATGGCTAATTATTCTGAGTTATGCAAATACATACAAACAGATGTCACTTCAAAAAATAAAATTCATTTAAGAATGGTCAAAATGGATATTTATAGTTTTAAAACTATTGTTTCCTTGTATGTATGTAGAGACCAAAAGTCAAAATGTATTCAAGCAGGGTTAGGAAGATTATTGCTATTGAAATCCGAAGACTGAAAATTTTCATAATTAAAATACTTTCTATTTTTACTTGAATGTATAGTAAAATGTATATTTCCAAATGAGAAAATATTTCTGGAGAAAAAGAAACTTTTTAAAAATTAAAAGTTCAATGGGAATAGCTAAAAATTAAAGTTTTTTATTGTAATGACTGATAATACAAACATTTTTAACAGGAATGATGTTAAAAAAAATTTAATTATAATCGCTATTATTTAGAATTTTAAGATTTCTTTTGGAGCAGTCTTAGCTGTATCAACTAAATACACTGGTAGTAATTTGTGTTTTAAGATCTACTAGCATTAAAAAATTTGTTACTATAGGGACTGAAGACAATAGCTCAGCAAATATTAAAATTTTTGTCATCAGATGCAGAAATTTTTTTCTTTCTTTGTTTCATACAAGATTTGTGTTTCACTCACTTTACTTATGCCTTAAACTTCATTAAATTAATTTGCTATGTAACATTCAAATTCATTTCAAAATTTTAATTCATTTTAAGTCCTACAATCAAAGCATTTAGCATGTTCTACCCAGGTCTCCCTAAGACTGGACAAGTTACAACAGATGTAAATTTCATTCTGATGGGTCATATTATATATATATATATATGTAATAATATTAATATCTAAGCCCTAAAGTATATCCAAAATTATCGCTTTTCCCCATTCATTATTCTAGATCTTAATTTCTTCTCTCTATATTAATCATATTTTCCCAGCCACGCAAATTGAACAAGGAAGTTTTCATTCCTTCAGCCAAACCCCGAAATTCTTTCTATGATTCCCAATATAGAAAATGATATTGCTGGCATTTTATAATGAGGATTCAATAACTCTCCCAGGAAAATTTGTAACGATCAGCAGTAATGCTCCTCTGAAAACGCCACACTTTAGCAGATGGCTCTAGTCAAAGGTTACTCTGTATAAGCAAATAACAGTTGCCTCAGCATTTTTCCCATGACCCTAAAACCACACACAGGTTTTGGTCGTCTCTTGCAGAAGGTTGGCATTACAGAGAGAGAGCATTCTGACACTGTCCGGTTCAGACGCCTCTGGATTCTGTGCTATTTTGATTGGATGAAATAAAAGTTACGCTCGGCCATGACGAATTATGTGTTTATTTCGAACAGACGATTAGCAGCACACTTGGCAGCCCAGAATGCCCAGCTGAGGAAAATAATAATAGGGGCTATTTCAAAAGAAGTTTTTAAGTGTAAAGTTTGGGGCCAGTTGGACCCCTGGACGATTACCTATATATATATATATATATATATCCCTAGTAACTGAAAATTAAGTACAATACATTATTATACTTTTTTTTATTATTATTATCTTTATTATTCGTAAGTCATGAATAAAACTGTTAAAATTTATAATTATTCCTAAGTATTTAAAAATAGTCATAATCAATAAGTCAATCAAATATTATATTTAGTATAAGGGCTATATTTGTTTCAGTTTTAAGTTTCATAAATTTTACTATGAGATGCAGAGTTTGTGTTCTAACCTTTTCTAGTATGCATATCAACATTTATGTTATGCAAATAAATGTTCTTCTCAATTTTATATTTTTTTATTATTATTATTATTCATACTTTTCATGTTCTTGTAAATATATAGAATACTTTATCTAGGACATATCAAAAGTGCAATGCAATTATAAAATTAGAACACACTTCTTATGTGTAATCTTGCATAATTTTATAAAGTTACACAATGTCTTAATGCATTATAAAATCTTAGATGATGAGTATAAATTTGTGTTGGTTTGTATAATAGATATGTATATGCTACTATTTGTGTATTTTCTTCTAGGGTTGGTATATACTTAATTGCATTTGGACCTACAGTACTAAATTTCTTGGAATTAAAATCTTTTGCTCCAGAGCGAAATAGTAACAGCAAAAGTAAAGGTGCATCTAGTGGAAAAAATCCCCCATCTGTAGGGCATGTGTGTTCAATGTCAGCAGAAACTATTAGAGAAGAAGTTGAAGTACTGAAAAATGATTTTAATGAAAGACTCAAACAAGTTATATTCAATACTATTATTGTCACTTATCATGCTGCTTTTCTTCCATGTTATTTTGCCCAGGTTAGTATTATTATTGTAGTTTTTTAAATTTCTAATCTTTAAAATCTGTTAAATTTTGTTTAAATAGATAAAGGAATTAACTTTATGTAAGCTGATTGATTTGCATTTTATCAAAGTATTTTTTTTAATTTTAATCTATTCTTAAAATTATCAAAAAAATGTTTGAAATTTTGAAATTTACTCCCATTTTAGCTATGTTTATGAACTATATTGTTATTTAGTTATTAGTGTTTATTAATGGACTTATGACATATTTCTTAATTTTAACTCAACAATATATAACAGAAAATTGGTCTAACTAAAGCAATTATTCATTTGCTACTGCACAGGGTAAATGAATAATCTGATATTTGATTTAAAAAGTAATTTACATTATTAAATTTATACTTTGAATAAGTATTATTTTTATTAAAATGGATATTGTTTTCATCTTGTAATGTAAAATTCAAATTTCAAAACTACTGGAATCTGTCATAGAACTGATACCATTTCCTGTAGTCTGTCTTTTGTACCTAATCTCTACTACAACTTTACTTTCATATTATGCTTGGATCACGTCATAAAATGTTGAAACTTTGGTCTCAAAATTTCAGATTGATATTACAGTGAGTTCACCGTCAGGCAGATTTATTGCCTAAAGAATTTGCAATATTTATATTTCATTTCTGTTCACAATTATTAAGACAGTGTGCAATCATAGTTTTGATTTCAAAAGAAGGTATTACAGTTGAAGTTACAAAAAGTGTTTCTTGAAATAATGGCAGTGTTTAAAGAAATGTTCTGATAAATCAAATGTGTGTATTTCTGTTATATTGAAACCATTAAAAGAATTTTTTTTTTTCTGGTTTAAATATTTACTCTTATGAAAGTACAACAATTTTTTGTATTGTAAAGAAATTCATCTTTATAAGTCCTTGAGGGGAGAAATTAACTGTAGTTTTTTTTCAACTAACTTTAATTCTGCATTATTGTTTTACATATATTATGTAATATTGATTTTTTTCATCCTCTTAACTTTCATAGTACAATACATGAGTTATTAAATCTAGCATGTTACATTCTGAAATAAATAAAAAGCCTTGCCTGAGAGTATACCATTTTATAGATTCTTAAAAGCAGTAACCTGAGTATATTGTGATTAGGGTCACATAAATTATGCAAAATTCCACTAAGTTACCCAGACCACATAATTTCTAATTTTTCATGCAATTTTATTTCCATCTGCACTTTTCCTTCATTTTTAATTAAGAGTTATTCGGGCATTGTGTAATACTTCATTCTTTTACTTGTAATGATGGACCAGTCTGTTAACCCAAGTGTTTATCTTAGACCAAATGGCCAACCTGAAAATTGAGTGTGATGTAGTTTTTAAAAGTATTCCCAGAATTGATGATCCATCAATCTGACTGGATTATGCTGCATGCATTACTATACTTTACTATACTATACTTGTTTACTATTACTATACATGTTTGTAAAGGAATTTTCTAGTCCTGATGTAATCAAATTCTAGAATTTGGAGACAGTATCACAAAAGTTTACAGAATTAACATAAAAGTAGTGCAAGTTCTGTCAGTGTTACCTGATTCTGTTATTACCAAACTTACTAATTGTTTGATTTCAATCACAATAAGGAATAACAATAGTACTTTTTTAACCCATTCATGACTGTAGTCACAAATTTTATTCTTCAGGACCCATGGTCTCATATATGTAATCAAGCATCGGAGCATTTTATTTTATTTTTTACACGTTGCTAGAAGTTTGTTAGAGTTTCAAACAACATTATAGAGTATTAACCTTCAATATATACTTTCAGTTTCAAGGATTTTTTAAAATTTGTTTATTTATTTATTATTTTTGTTTTGTTTTTTCCTTCATAATTGGAACACCTAAACTACAGAATTCATTCAAATCCTCTCAAGACCTGTGATTTATTGCATGCTCAGGGTTTATATTTTATCTAAATGGATCAAGGATGGAATGTTTATTAATTAAATGTGAAAAAATATTTTTTTCTTTAATTTCAGTTTGGAGTTTGCTAGATAGTGTTTTGCTTATTTTGAGTTTTTTTTATTTTAGCCATTATGGCAAAAAGTAAGAAATACTTGTGAGGGCAAGATTTTTAAATTGATGAATGAATCAGATAATGAAATAGAGAAAATTATTTTTCTAATACAAGTAACAGTGAATCTGACTATTCAGATGACATTGAAATATTTGATTATGGGGATAGTAAAGAACAATTAAAATCCAAGTGACAGGCAAATAGATGTGGATTAATTGGCATTCTAGGAGTTATTTGTTTATTTAATTCATTAAATGCATGAATTTTCCTGGAGATACATATTTAGTTTAACCAGTAATTTCTTCAAATTTAAAATTTTTTCTTTTACTGACAGTAGATATAAATTTTATTAAAATGACACCTTTTTTCTTAAACTCATTTTCTTTAAAAAGTCACAAATTTTTTATAATACAAAACTCATCTATTATTAGTGATTATAACAAATTATCATATAATCATTATCTAACTATCATCAATTATATACTGTTAGTGATTAATAAATTTCAGTTTATTTAATTGAAGTTATATTTTTTTTTATGAATTTTTAAGTGAAATTAGGCTTAACAGAAAAAGTCACTTGGGCATAGGGAAGCACTTTTTTTTCCTCCTGCAGTCTTGAATGGGTTTATAGATATTCAATTCAAAATAGTGGAGAATTTTAGGTGGCTGATTTATTATCCAAATAATTTCAACTAATTGCTTCATAATTCTGATATGATTGCCAAGTGTTTTATTATGTTCAATAGTCATGTTCAATAAAAATTATCAGAATAACTTATGTTTGTCACTTTTTATTTATTTATTTTATTCTAGAAACTTTGTTAAAATGTATTTTTGTGGCAACTAAGACATTAATCTATGTGTGTTATCTTTTAGAAAACCTTATACTATGAACTTTTTTGGGTGGCTCTTCATGGTGCATTTACTGGTCTCAGTTGCTTTACATTGTATGCATCTCATTGTTTTCCTCCTCGGTATTGTGATGTACTTCATAGAGCTGCTCTGCATTTAGGACGATGGCAAAGAGTAGAAATAAAAAATGTTCATGTCCCTTACAGCATGTAAGAATGTTTTACAAACTTATTTTTGCATAAATATAACAATAGTTTATAATATTTATAATGTGTATTGGACATTTCTTATGGTTTGTATTTTAGAAATTTCATGTTCTGCTATATTAGCAAGTGATTCAGATAATTTTATCTAATTTAATTTTAAATAATTGAAAGTATTTGAACAGATATGTTGAAATATTAATGACAGAAGGTTTCACTAGCAAAGTTTCTTTAATGGTTATATGGATAAAAATCCATGTAATCATTAAAAAATAAATTATTCTAATCTATCAGTGAATTATGGAAGTCTGGCTGCAAGTACCTGGCTTTGCCTGGGTTTAAAATAAGGTTTTCTGTAGAAGCATACAAAACTGTTTATTTGCATGCAATAAAAGGGTACATTTATCTTAAAGCAATGTGATAGACAACATTTTTGGCAGTTCCATTTGGAGTGTGTACAAAAAGATTTTCCTCTTTGCCTACTCTGGAGCAGGCCACATACAACTGCCCATGAGAAAAGCATGGTGTCTGCAAATCTATATCAGCAATCCCAAGAGACTGGCCCTTTGACTTGTTGATTGTCATGGCACAGCACAGTTTCAAAGGGAACTGTATTATCTTGAATTGTATGGTGTTGTCTGAGGGAATGGTAGGTATTCTTGGAATGAAGACATCCTCACCCTTACCACACTCTGTGAGTACTTGAATGGCATGTTGCATCAGCTTTTTCACAATTAAACTTTTGGCTTTGCACTCCCTGGGTGCATCAATACTTCAGATCAGCATTATTGGAGCACCAACTTTCAGAATCAAGTTGTGGGCATGTAAATCAGGATTGTGTACATGTGCCAAATTTCACATTGTTTAGTTGTCTGGATCTTGAGTTATAAGGGAACAGACAACAAATGCGTCATATATATAGAGATACATCCTCATCATCTCATCATCACCACAATAACATACAAAATCACTCTCAATGACCAACTTGCATGATTTCCTTTTTTTTTTCTTTTTTTGGTTCATTATCATATGGCTCAGAACAGGCACATGGAGCACTACTTTAGGCTGGAGGAAGCCAGAGTGAGGTTGGGATGGAACGAAATCTGTTTAAGAACCTTCCTCATGTAATTTTGTGTACGTGTACCAAATTTCACGTTATTTGTTTGTCTGGATCTTGAGTTATAAGGGAACAGACAACAAATGTGTCTGATATATAGAGAGATAATATTTGATAATGAAAATATTTTGTGTTACAAAAATTACAGATGTTATTTTTTAAAAAAAGATGCAGGTGCATATATGCTGTTTTGGTCAAAACCAACAAGAGTCATATATGTCAAATGTGTCTGATATATAGAGAGATAATAATATTTGATAATGAGAATATTTTGTGTTACAAAAATTACAGATGTTATTTAAAAAAAAAGATGCAGATGCATATATGCTGTTTTGGTCAAAACCAATAAGAGTCATATAAAATTTTAATGCAATATTTTAAGAGTTTACACAACCCTTCAATATATTCTGCACGTATTATTAGAGTTAGCATGTAATAAAACTCTTCCTATCCTATAAACTCCTAAAATAAATGATGTTATAAAAACATAATTGCTAAATATTGCCTTGACCTAAAAAAAAGACTTTGAAAAGTTGTATTTACACATCTTGAGTCTGATGGGTTTAAAGTCTCTTTTAATTTATCATACTGAAAAACCTGGTGTATTTAAACATTGGTGAAGTGATTATTGCAATGTATACTGACAACTATAGCTAAATTTTTAAGTTGAAACTTGTTTTTCATATATTTGAAATAGATACACTCAAATTGCTTCCTAGATGTTTTATTTTATGATAAAATAGTTTACTGTAGGGCTTTGGCCAGGGCAGGAAAAGTATCTTATAATAAAACAGTGATAAGAATAGAACTTGTTTATTAAATGAATGTACATTGAAAGTAGTCAACCATCATCCTACTTTCAGCTTTGGTTACTTTGAGTACATTAAATTTACTTTCTTTATATTTAGTGTTCAAATCTATGCTCAGGTACAGTTTATTCTGTGGCCTGTTGTTGAAATTTATAATATCTACTAAAAAAGTTTTTTTAAACTTATATTCTCTAGAAAAATTACCCTACTTAACCATAAAAATAAAGTGTTGAAACTTATGTTCTTGAATAACTGCTTAAGGGATGGTACTTTACTAATGCTTTACTCTTGTCATTGTACCCACAAACTTCAAACATCAACTGTACTGTATAAAAGATGTTTAGTAATCTCTTGCAAGTTTATTAAATATCATAATTAAACAAGGTTAAAAAGAGTGATTAGTAAAACTCCATAAAACAGTAAAAGTTGAACACTAAATAGTAACAATGAGAGTAAACTGACAACTAAAATACAGTATTATTATCAACTGTATACTTTGTAAACAATGTGGACTTAATACAAGAAAAATATTAACACAGAAGATTAAAACTCACCAACTCTACATATCTCTACTTGAAGCAGTAATACTGAGTCATGGTAGCTCAAGGCAAAGGCAGTTATCTCATAAACTGAGGTAGCAGGATCAAGACTCGAGCCGACCAGAGATCCCTGTAAAATAGGTTCAGGCTCTCAATATCCTCCAAGTTCGAAAATTATACCTCTGGAGGTAGCAGGTCAAGCTAGGAGGTCTTCATCTTAGTCCCTCCTTTTAAATTATGAGAGCCCACCCTTAGAAGTCCAACCTCTTGAGGCAATGGCAACCATCTTTCATGAGAAGTCATATGACTTCTAAAAATGGACACAACACCAACCAACCATCAAACAGTAATAGCTGAAGTAAATTGAAAAATCACAGGTGAAATATAGAAAAAGGGTAAACTTTGCAGTGTCAGTATCCCTAAACATCAAATACAACTGTATGTGAACAACTGTAGACTGTATCTGCTAGTTTAGAAGCTTGTGCTTACTTGTCCTCACTGAGTTGTTCTGCAGACAGGTGTCAGCTTATTAAAATGCTTTCAAACCAACAGTGAAAGCGGCAGAAGCTAGGAGCATGCCATTTCTAGGAAGGGATAGGAAAAGATACAGTAATGCATTATGTTTTAGACTTATGCAACAAAATAAAAGTATTGTGTGATTCCCTAATTTACCACATGTCACACACATATTTATTGAAATAAAAGATTAATAATTAAATGCAAGGAAATAAGCAGTTATCTAACAGTTTGTTAGGAGGGACTCACATAATGTATACTTTAAAATTATGAAAATGTTCTGACTTGTATTTCTGACTGACTAACACTAATAGAGATTATATATTTTAGATGGTCTGAATCAACCATGTGGAATCAAGGAGCATTAGTGAAGCATTCAAAAGAACTTTTCAAAGCTGAAGGAATATCAAATGCAGCAGAACCTGGTCATAATACTCATTCAAATTTTTATGTAAGTGCTAAGGCTGTTTTACAATATCTGTATTAAATTCATAATTTATCACTTCCCTAACTTAAGACATTTAACAGACATATACTCATCTGTTGTTTTATTATCCATAAAGCTAAAAAATGACTAAAATAATTTTTTCTAAAAGAGAATTTTAAAATAATTCTATCATTATAAATACTATTATATATATTTAGGAAATAAATAACTTCTTGTTTTTCAATTTCAATAATCTTTAAAATTGTACAAATTTTTATAGTATGTAATTTAAAAATTTTGCACTACTACGTTCGGAATATATATGTTTCTGTATTTTTAAAACTATCCACATATATATATGCATTTAGTAAGAAAATTTACCATAACTAAAGGCTATTGCTACTTTAGTTTAAGATTAAGATTCAATTTGCATATGTTTAAGAAAGAACACCCAGTATACTCAAGTAGGAATACTGAAGATAATTATCTTAGAGAAATTTGAAGCTTTAAAATTAGCAGTTTTATTGTGTTTTTTCATTCATTTAAATTATTGCAGTTTATGAAATTATTTTGATATAAAAAGAAGACAAATGTTTTATTTGATTCAAAACAGAATAAGTACATTTTCATTGTATTCATTTCTTTGTGTTTTTATTTTCTTTTCAGACAAAGTTCTAATTAAAATAAATTTATTCTTGCATTACATATTTTCCTGTTTATATTCTAATGAAAATTTAGAAAATTTTCTTTAATTTTGTGCTAAATTATTCTTGATATATGAAAATTCTTCTTTATTTTTCTAATTTATCTAATTGTTGAGTTAAAGGTTACAGATTTTACCCGAAATAAGTTTCTATTATTAAGTTTTAACCAAAAGAAGGGATATATATAGGGGTGACTCATTTATAGGTACTTTAGAACTGCAACACTGTATATATATATATATATATATATATGTTCATTAATATATTTATATCTGCTTGAAATAATTGCTTTTATATTATCATCAATGCTCAAAAATTCATCTTGGAAGTTGCACTCAAGCTGATGCCACTAGACAGCTCATTAAAAGTTAACTTGTAACAGAGTGCTATATCTTACTTAAATCTATGCACATGAAAGTATTTTCAATAGCAATAAGCTGTTCCTTGCTAAGTTTACAGTGTTTATCATGTCTACTTTGTCTCTTTGAATATTTGAGCATTACAATTATGCGGGGTTCATACACTCCTATAAAATCCATTAATTATAGGTAGACTTCAAAAGAGAGGCTAAAGCCCTTAATTTTGGGTCCTTAATTTTTTAATAAAACATCAACTTAATTGAAATAAATTACTAAAAGTGAAAGCTTAGTAAGTAGCATTGCCAAGAAACTATATGATCCATCACACAATGAAGTTTCAACAAGGTATTTTAATTCGATCAGAATTAAAATAGCCTTGTTGTTTATTTAGTTTCAACAAAATATTTTGATACTCACAACATCAAAATAGCTTGTTGAAACTTCATTTTTTTGGATATTCTACTGCAGAAGATATTTTGAGGTAATTTTCTGAAAAATTTAAATCATTAATTCCTTAAATAATGCTTTACAAAATGATTTAGGAAAGGAGTTCACAATGTGCAAGCTTTGGTAGATCAAAACTTCAAATGTATATACATTGTAGATGTGGTTTTGATATTTTACTGATTGGGATATTGCAGCGTTGGTTGAACTAAATTGGTTTTTATAGATTATCCTGCAAAGAAAAGATATTTTATCAAAATTTTAAATCTGAATGAGCTTCTGTCAACCTTAATTTCCTTCAGAAACATTCTTTAAAAAGTTGAAAAAGTCCTTATAATCTTTTTAATTTTCACACTGATTGGTAGCAGAATGGGTAGGGTACTGTTATTCAATACCAGAGTTTAGGGGTTTGAATTCCACTGCTGGCATGGATAGTCATAGCCATTAGGAATTGGCTTAAAGCAGTGAATCCTTATCTCATTAACTCTTGTGTAGCAGAAAAAGTAGGCTATAGTGTTCCCAATCAACCTTATTTTCACTTTCAGATACATGTATGAACCTTGTTAAATTAAAGTCAGAACACTTTAAAAAGAGAAAAAATTAAGTACTATTAATCTGGATAAGCTGAATATACAGTGATTTCATTTGGGGAAAAAAACTACTTAAATAGCATAGACATCAAAGAAAACATTATTGACCTTTTCACTAGAACCAAAAGAAGACTGTATTTTAAAGTAGTTTTTAAGTAAAATACACCAAAACATAAATTTATGAATCATAAAAATTAATTTTCCTGTTCATTTTTTTTAAATTTATTTATTTTATCCCTATTTATGGTATATTTGTGGATTTTGAGACTTGCATTACCTCTGCAATTTCAAGTCATAAACTTCCACTTATTATATTTCTCTGGCAATTATAAATTTCCATCCGAAAGGAATTGCTTCATCCAATCTATATTTTAACCAATTGGATCTTTATATCATGTGAAGTTTAAATGATTTAAAAAAAATTCTGTAAGATACTGATAATCTCAGCATTAGTTAATCCTAGATGTAAATTCAGAGTAACAAAATCCCACACCTATGCATTAATATATTCCTATTATGGCAACTGTATGAATACCTTATTGTTGGAATAAAATAATATTTATTCATTATTCTAACCTTGATTATGTTTTAGAAAACTGATGTTAATATGCTTTATAATGTTTTGCAAATTTAACATTTTTCTGTTATTTTAGTAATTGATTATTACAATGTGTTCAAAGTACCTATTTTTTAACAGCCAATATGCTGTATATTCAAATGTATAATTTTTGTAATACTTTCAAATTATTATAAAAATTAAAATAATTTTAAATTCATTAAATTTCTTTTATTAGAATTCAGTTTTTTATTTAATGTTTTTACACACAAACTTACTTTTTGTTCTGAAACTTTGAAATCTTTTATTAATCTTGTACATTATTGCAAGTTATCTTAACGCAAGTAACATATTCATCTCATTTCCTTCTTTCTTGATGTAAATAGGAAGTAATATTAAAGTATATTATACATACTGACAGAATTGATTTCATTCAGTTTAATTTGCTGTCAATTCACTTTTGTAGTTTGAATAAGTGTAAATATGTAATACATTTGCTTTATCTCCTGTTAATTTTTTTTTTTAACTTTTAAAAAGTAACAGAATGGATGAACAGTTACTTCTAATATATTTTAACTCATGTTTGAGTTCTTCAGAATATTGCTACCAGATAAAAATCTGTAAAAACCTGAAAGATGTCACTTGAAATTTACTTACATTTTTAATTAATATATGAACAAAGCTTTTGTAAAATATTTATTTATCCTTCTCCATCACTATGTTGCAGATCTGCAACATACTCAAAAATTGATATCATTTGTGCATTGAGATTTTAAGGATGAGCTTTGTTGATTGTTCTTATCCTGCAACTCTGTAACTAAGGCAATTTACATTATTTTTATTAATAGCACAGAGGCACTTTCCCGTTAAATATTTGCTCATACAATACCAGGAAATTTGTTGACCATTTTATTATGGAAGCACCATATAAGTGACCAACATTACTCCCTACAATAACACAAACAAACAAAGTGGATGCTTGTAATTTAAAAGCAGGGACCAAGCAAAAGACCACCTGGCTTGGCCTGCCACCTTCAGAGGTAGTAACTTAGGAACTTTTTAGGAACCCAGGGGACATTGTGACCACAAACATATTTTATGTGCCTCAGCTGCTATTAATGAACATGTCAGATGTTTGGTTGACTTGAGCCTCGATCCCACAACCCTCCAGTTGTGATATTGACACCTTTGCCAACTTAGTTCCTGCAACTCTTACAATTTAAATGTAGAATTCCTATAAAATGATAATACTAGTTTTAATTTATGTATCAAAGTTTCATCTGTTATCTCAGCAGATGTACATAATTATTACTAAAATAAACTTTGGATTTAGACATTAAAAATATATTCTAGCCACTAGAGATATATTTCAACTCTTTATGTTTAAAAAAATTTACTATACAGTTTTGTTTATTAAGTAATTTAAATATATATATATATATATATATATATATATATATATATATATATATATATATATATATTAGAAAGTACATTTTGGTGCATTAATTTTCAGTTTATATCTTGAAATTTATTTCTTACATGTTTGAAATAACATATTCTAGCATTTGAAGAAATAGTTTTTTTAATTTGGAGTAGTTAGTATACATAGTGTTAAAGTGTTTGATAATGCCATCACTAACGTTTATATTTTTTTTCCTTTTACAGGCTTTGTTTCAGAATCCCAGCACACCCATGAAAGGTCTATGGATTATTCAGCTTCTGCTTTTGCTTTCACAGATGATAGTTATGTTTCATTCATTTGCTTGGAATGATCTAATATCAGTCCAACTACTTATTCTAATGAATTGTAAGACCTTATATGGTATCACCAAAGTATTTTTCGTTGTTAGAAAAATATATTATGAGGAAAAATTATTAATTTCAAAATTCAATAACTAATATTCCTTCTTTTGTTATAAATTATACAAATTTGTTTTGTACTATATTGTAAATAAATTAATATTTTAGTTAATGTGTCTACTGCATATATATTAGTCTTATTTTTAAGTGTCCAATTATTTTATATCAAGGTCTGATGTATTTTGAAGTTAGTTGGTGAAACTAAAGATTTTTCTAAAAGAATAAAAAGCATTCTTATTTCATAGTAATTAATTATATTTTAATTGAGAGACTTTCATATATATACATATATATATATATATATATATATATATATATATATATATATATATATATATATATATATATATATATACATATATATATATATATATATATATATATATATATATATATATATATATATATATATATATATATATATATATATACAGGGAATTTCTAATATCCTAGTACTGAAAGAATGAACCTGAAAGAATAGTTTTAGAAGATATTTTTGGAAAATTCCGTCAACTATGAAAGTTAACACAAATTCTGCTTGATTTGCAGACCAACTAAATACCTTTTTTAAGTATTCCTTTTACTTAGAATATTTATGAAAAATTCTGTAGTTGGTAAATCCCAAGTTTTAAATATTTTGTACTTTGTAAAACTACAAAACTTAAAACATAACCTCTTATCAAGATCACATTGAATATATGTGGCTAGTTTTATCATTATTGAATAAAACTCACTTCTTTGTGCCATTGCAGAGTTCTCAGTGGTCTCATTTTTAACTAAAAATTCACTTTATAATTTTTGGTCCCTTTTTTTGGTTACATTATTAATTTTGTCTAAAAATCTGTAAGTATGATGAAATACCATTTGAAAGAGTATATCAGAGGGAATTCAAATCTCAATATCAGTACTGCAGTGTTAAAGAAATATGGATACCGCATATTCCCATGTAAGCTGAGAATTTTGGGAGTTTTTTAAAGATCTAAAGGGAAATCAGCTTATATACAGATGGAACAGCTGTAATGTTTTTTTTTTTTTTTTTGTAATGTTTTTGCCATTAGAGACAAAAAATTGGCAAAACGATTTAAAAATGAAGCGGTTAAAAAAAATAAACAGACAAGAACAAAAAAATTGTAAAACGACAAAAAGTAAATGTAGTTTGCAAAAATTTTGAAATGAGAAAAAACACAATCGAAAAAAAAATTTTAATTACTTTTATCTGTGTTATAATTGTTTCAAAACAACAGTACTATAATGGTAGCAGATCGTCTAATCTTCTAATAAATACAATTCTACATAAATTGTGAGTAATCAATAAATGGCAAAATATAGTATTTTTTTTATCTTATACTGCTTAAACTTATGAGAAATTTATCTTTATATTGGGTTACCAGAGTTTAAATTTGTCGTTAGTATCTAAATAAAGTATTGGCCACATAATCTAGCACCACGGCTATCAAACTGTGAGCCACAGCAGTAATCTATATAAGTTAGTGTAAAATTGTAATATTAATAAAGATAGCATGAAGTTAGTTAACATTTAAATTGTAAGTTGTTTTTCCCCACTGCTGCCAAAAAAAATATATCTTTGTATTTGTTTTAAGGTGTGATTAATCCTCTACCTGCACAATATTTAAATTTTATGCTGTGGCAAAAAAGGTTTGAGAAGTGTTGGTGTAGCCTGTTATTTAAAAGCAATTGGATTGGAAAATATTTCCACCATTTTGCCTGTTTGTCAGCATATTTCAACATTCTAAAAGTTTTTTTTTTTTTCATTTTGACTTATATACATGATTTCCGCGCACCTGTAAAGTCATGGATTTAGACAATGGATTAATTTTGTCATGGAAAGTCTTGATTTTTCAAGTAAAATGAGTAAAAGTCATGGATCCGCTAAACTACCGATTAAAAAAATGCATTGAATTGTTTAATTCTATTTTTACTTGTCATTTGGCTGAAGTTACTGAGTTTGGTATTTATGTATTATCCTATTGACCATATTACCAAGTAAAATTTGTTCACCAAGGAAACTCAAAGCAAGAAAGCTTAATGGGTGGGTAAATGTATATTATTCTGGTTTTTTTCTTAAATTGTAGATTAAAATTTTATTAATATAATAATAATTATTTTTTAATAAAAATTAGTTAAGATTTTTGCACAAAATATAAGTTTATCTCTAGGGATATTGTATATAAACATTATAGGGTTATATTTGGCTATTATTCATGGTCACTTGGATAATACCAAAGTACCCTGAATTCAAATTGGAAACATTTTGATTGAAAAATTGCTATATGATTAAACTTAGGTATGTAGATACAACAATTTATTTTTATGTATGTGAGTTTGTTAACACTTATAAAGTAAGTTTATAGTTTTTTTATGATAAAATTCCTGTAATTTCTCTAAAAGCATATATTTTATTTGTATGTACATCAGAATTTTTATTCATATATACTTTAACGAAAGCTTTTTAAAGTCATGGAAAATGATCTGCTAAATCAGGGAAAGTCATGAAAAGTCATGGATTTGAAAAATTTTATTTTGGCAGATACCCCGTATATACTGGTTTTGAACTTTGAATAAATTTTTCAAGCAAAATCCCACCCTCAGCTTATATATGGATGTAGCTTATATTTGTAAATATACACTATTTTATGGTATATCACCCAGCCTCTCTCAACAGCACCTCAACATGATTTTCTATAAAAAATACACTTCTTATTATTGGACAAAACAATGAAATTTCAGTTGTTATTTATTTTGTAAAAGAATCAGTTTCTTTTTTGTTGTTGTTGTTTTTTAATATAGAATTATATCTCAGAAAGAAAAACCATTTGTTCTTATTTTATGTGACAGATTATAGGATTATGAGGAGAGTTTTTAAGAAAAGTTCAAATGTAAAAACAATGAAAAAAAATTTAAAAAAGACTTAAATGAAGATCTCAGTAACTATATTTAACAACTGAAATATTTAATTGTAGTGCCCTGGTATTGAATAATGCTGGTTTATATGCAAATAATTTTGTTAAAACATGCATATATAGATATTTTTCAATAATAAAGGAAAACATTTGGATAGTTCTCTGCTTCAAATCAGTTAATTTTGTTAACATGATAACCAATTAGTGTATTTAAATTATGTACCTAAACAATGTCATTATGCAAATAAAGTCCCTGTTGTGGTCATATTTTAAAAGTATAAATCACTTAGAAGTCACTTTTTCCACTATATTTGTGCTGAAAACCCTGTCAATGCCTTAGTGTGGTGGAAGTGGTTGACTGGATTTTTCATTAGTACCTTTTTAAAATTAATTCTAACTGTACAAAATTTAAATAAAACTCCATCAAATATGAATTTTATAACTAGATGCAACTGAAAGCAAGTATTTTTACATAAAATCAAAAGTAGGCAAAATCATCAAAATTTTCGAGAGAGAGAAATTCATGACACTTTTACAAATGTTATGAATTCCTCTCTCTTGAAAAGGGGTGTTGGGGATAATGCCTCATTGATACAGAGGGAATGGCCATGTACAATTTATGAGTCTACCCAAGTTCAACATAAATGTTCAATGAAGTGAAGAGCTTCTATGTCATATCCTGAAAATCCTATTTATTGGTATTTCCCATTATTACTAGTATGTCCTTTATGTTTCTTATGATCCATGTTCTGAATCCTACTTTCCTCATTTGAGGTTCTCTAAGACAAACTGTAGTAGAGCTGTGAACAAAATCTTTTGTTACTGAACAGTGGACAATACTTGACTACTAATAACACAATAGATAACATTCAATAACAGTACATTTTTAATACTTATGCATGCTCATACTAAGTGTCTAATCATAATTCTTAAATAAAAGCCCTATTTTTGTTAATTATAAAACTGCATGCATAATGTTATATAAAAATGATGTTTGCATTAGTTTTTTAAAGGAATATAGTCCTTTTCAAATTGAAAAGTCTTCATTATAATAGCCTATTTTTGATTGACATGAAGTGAAAAGTTTTGTTCTGTTTAGAACAAATCTTTTCCTAGATCATTAATATGGTTCTAAGTTTATAAAATTATTTAGTGTTTTATATAAATCAATCTATTTAAAAAAAAAAACATTAAAAATTTCCACTGAGTGATTAAAATAGAAATCCACCTACCTTAAAAATTACTTTTGGGATTTGTAAATTAGAAACTAATTTTTTTATATCAAATAGAAGCTAATTATTCTTTATTATTTCCTAGTACGTAAAATGTTTGCTCATCAATAAAAGAAACCTTTTTCCGGAACAGAAATCTGTGCACTGATGTGGCTTATAGCCCCTAAAAGTTCTTTTGATGGCCATTGGTGTGATGCTCATCCTTAACCATCAACACATACCATTTTTACATTCTGTGAATACCCTTGAAGCTTCGAGTAAGGGAACAGTTATGTTAGACACAGTTCAATTTAAAATGTAGTGCAGTATGTTTTGCTTTTCTAGTGCAGCGTATTTTGGTCAGTTAATCTATAACAATATTTATGGATAGCAACACGAGAACTCTCATTGTTACTTTGTCATTTCATCGAAAAGTAGAAATATACTTGTATATCTTGTGAGTTTAGCAGAGAATAAGGTTATGCCAAGGAACTCTGTATTAAATATTTATTTCAATTTAATTCATATAAAAAAAAATGAACGGCGAGCAACGCACGTTATACCAACAGAAGCACTAAACTTACACTGGCAAGTAAGTTGCAGAATACCTCCATGGGGAGAGAAAGGTCGCCAAATACAACCAAAGGTGGTAACATATTGTCTAAATTTAACACTCTCTTTCCCATATGAAGGCCAATTCACGAATTATGTAAACAATTACCAATGGCATAGGACCTGTGTGATTTAACGCATAGACAGCAGTGTTATAAGTCTCTACCTATAATTTCTTTGAAAACTTTTTTTAGTGAATCATAGCTCTTGAAGTTTCATTTTCTCCTGTTGTCTCAACCACTGACTCACACAATATCAATACTCCGATCATTTAAATTCCTTTTCACTCGGAGCTGAACGATGGCTGAATGGTAGAGCACTACTCTTCGGTACGAGTTCGAATCCCGCTGCTGGCATGGATGTTCGTAGTCATTTGGAGAAGGCTTTAAGCAGGTCCCGGTTTCATTAACCCTCGTGTAGCAGATCAGCAGACCGTAGCAATCCAAACCAAAACCTAACATTTTCACTCAGTGGTTGATAGATAAATCGCCAAAAATAGGAGGGGGGACCCAGTTCTTAAGTAGTCCCGGTAAATTCAGTGCCGGAGTCATAGCATCTATATCTGTCATAGAAGTACGGCCATCGGTTTCATTAAGGAAAGTCTCTATACAATTTGGTACTTCACTTTTTGATTTAATGAAGAATTTCGTCGATTACGACGAAATTCTCTATAGTCCATTTTGAGAACCAACGTAAAATGTGAACTCGCAACTGAGGCTTCTTCCATTGGTACAGCGACATCAGCACTGATTTTCTCTGAAGGATTTGTGGAGTCTAACAGCTCGTGGATGAAACGGTTTTCTGTGGCTTTGGCATGTATACATCCTGCATAAAACTCAAAAGTTCTCTTCAGATAGACAGATGCCTCGGCTCTTAGAAAACATAATACTATATTTCTTGTTTTGATATACCATTCTTCCGTACATTACTTGGAGAGTACACCGGGTACTTCAGATAAGGACAACTGCAGGTTCCCTTGATTTATATCCAGCCTTTTCAAAAACACTACTTTTTTCCTTTTTGGTTTATTGTAACGGTTTTCTTAGAATACTTCACAAATCAGAAATTACTTCTACTGAAGAGGTGAGTGTAATTCCACTTTAACAGACGTAAGAACTTAATTATCATTTCTAGCATTGACTACAAAACCATTAAATCACTTGACTTTTCTCAAGTTTACTGAGTTCTCAATTACCAGAAATTACAAAGTTTTAAAATCAGCCTTTTTCCCGAAGCAAAAATTCTGGCTACTTACTGAAACTGGTTCATTTAACGTGCAATCCTGCAAAGGGAGGAAACCAATTCCTTTGACAGAAGTTGTTTTTTTCAGTGAAGCTGCAAATACAAGTAGATATCTACTGGCTACAAGCAGATATCTTTATGCCAATCAAGACTGCGAAGCTGTTACATATTTAGTACCACTCAGAGAACACTTACAGCTTAAGAAATGCTACAGACGCGAATAACATTGTCACCGTTGGGTCCACATAATTTAGAAAACAGGGACCAAGCAGGAGACCCTTACATGTGACCTGCCACCCCCAGAGGTATCGTTTGAACTTGGAAGACATTGCAACCACGAACCTATTTTATGTACCCTCGCCACCATTAACGAACACGATGGATTTTTGACCAGCTAGCTCGAGCATCGGACTCACGACCCTTTGGTTATGATATCGATGCTTTTGCCGACTGAGCTACTGCGGCTCCCTTCGACAGATGGGGAAGATAGCATTGTAGGAAAGGACGAATAAAATGCAATGCTAGAGAATATCCCTATGTTTAGACATGCCATCCAATACAGTACGCAAAATTTTACGAAATATCATTCACTGCTATCCAATTACAATTGCACATGTTCAAGAGTTGTTTTCCCTCAAGCTTCTCAACACGAGAATCTTTTGCTATTTAATTTCTTATTAAGGTAAAAGTCGACAATGCATGACAATGAAATATTTTATAGACAGACATATCTCTCCAAGGCATTGACGATGTTCAGAATTGCATAATATTCGCAACCTATAATCACAGAAGATATGGAGAGGATTTCAACACTCCAGTGGCATAATTAAACAGCAAAACAGTACTCGGTATTTATCACTCTACAGTTACTTTTGTGATCACTTGGTATTTACAAGTAGTGTCAAGAAAGGTGCACTCAGGAAAGAAAACGAGTTACAGTTCACGACTATAATACTAAGATAAATGCAAGGTTGAGAAATTTTGGGACGTCTCCATATATTTTTATTTTTGTGGGGTATTTTGGGGAGGAAGAGAGAGGGGTGAAAAAACTTGAATATATAGAAAATAAGTGAACTCCTCAGAAAAAATTATCACTTCAAATGAGATTTCTTAAAAATTAAAGAGGGAAATTTCCCCTAAATCGCCCTCCTTGTTACGTACGTTCATGTTTTAGGTTTTTTCACCTCTCGACCCCTTTAGAAAAAAATGTATGGTAAAAACAGTCCTCCACCCCCTCTTCAAATCTAATTTGGAGCAATAATATTATCCAAAAGGAATTAAAATGAGGAGGGACTTCCACAAAATGTGGTGGGTGGTGGATTAAACTTGGGGGTCATATTCGGACTCAGGAGGTCATTGTGCATAAGAACCAGTCGGTTATTATTTTCATGCAAAGCAGTGTCTCAACATATCTGTGTGTAGCAAATATGAAGGAAAAAATGCTTGCTGTTCTTATGAAATAATAAGGAAAATGATTAGCTAAATCATCACCAAAGGAAAGTCTCAAAAAATGGTAAAAATAAAGGGACACATGTGTGAGAATACTACATATAGAGATGCCATCCGTGTAAGAAGGATAAGAGTTCAATTACATTTTCTTCGATAGCTTTCTGGGTTAACACATGCAGGATAAAATTTTAAAATGTAGCAATGAATTAAAAACATTCTTTATCATATGTCTGGGAGATTTAATAAATTTTTGTAGACAAAATTTAAATTGGATGTTAATTTTTTTATAAAATTAATATTTAGTAGATAATTGTATTTCAAATAATGCCTCTACATTATTGAATATTATTTTGCCTAAAGGTGGATAAATATGAATTTTCAGTGAGCTGAATCTTTATTTACTTAGGCCTTTTTGTTTTGTTGTTCATGAGGGTAAAAAAAGAGAAATCTCTTTTGTGAAATTTTTATTACATGAAAATGGCAGCAATCTCTAGCGCATGCGTTATGTTTAATCAGAGATGGCGAGTGTGCGAAATATCGGATTAACTAACGAGGAGAAAAAAGGTAATATTTTAGAATTATTACATCAATTTTATTCGAAGCGGAGATCTCTAAATAAACATAAAGTAATTCTTAAGACTTTGTTGTTACAGTTCTTTTTCTTATGTGAATATTATCTTAATACCGCTAGTTTTTTAACGTTATGTAAAGGGCGATTCCTTGTTGCGGTGCCTGAATGCTGTCAGTGAAGGATAAAGTTGTTTGTTTACGTGATTTGTTGCGAAGTGATAATGTCCTATAATGTTGGTGTCAGTTTATTAATGCCATCTTATATATTTTGCTGGATCGTCTTGAATAGTTTATAACAATAAAAACTTCTTAGTGATTGTATTTCGTGTAGTTATTAAATGTTAAAAGATGTTGTTTTATTTTGATGTGACAGTTTACACGGAGTTAAAAGCTTTGAGTTTTCTTAATTGAAATTCTACATATAAGTGTCATATGTTTCCCCAACTAATATTATCCCTTGGCCAATAAATTTTAATTGGAATAGTACTCTTACATTTAATGATAGTTCCACTTCTAATGTTGATGCCCTTTAGTTCTTTAGTGAAAGTTCTCTAATATATATATATATATATATATATATATATAAATTCTGGAGCAAAATAAATTTATCCCTATCATGAAAATCAAACTATTGAAGGCTGGTGGTTTTGCTGTTTTGATTTCCTGAAGTTATTATTAAGTTGGATAAATGAATTGCTTTTTGAAGTGATACAATGAAGGGAGGTTATGTTGGTTTGCAATGATCTCTCCCCCATAAGATTGCTGTTTATACATATATATATATATATATATATATATATATGTATATCTATATATATATATATATATATATATATATATATATATATATATATATATATATATAAATTGCTGATTTAATTTTGAAATACAAGTTGAAGTGGAATCTTATTTAGTAGCATGCTTATCTATGAATGAAATTAGTTTTAAACATTATTTGCTAAACAATAACTAGGAAACAAAAATGATTAAATTATATCTCCCTTACTTGTTGTAAAGAAGTCTTATTATATGCATCTGCTACACTTATACCCTGTTCAGGCCTATTCAGCGGAAATTTAAGAGTTTAATAATATTTTGTAATAGGTAAATCAAGGTTTATCACTTATCTTAAAATTAATTATTTTTATCGTGGTAAGCTTAAAAGTTTTGTTTCACATATTTGAGGTATTTGGCCTTTATATATAAAGCACAAGACTTGCTAGAAATATATCAGTTGTTTTCAGTTTACTATAATCCCTTGTTGTCACGAGAAATTAATAAGTTAAAAATTATGTCAATAATTTTGATTTTTATTTGGTTTTAATAAATATAAAAATTCACTTGATAAAAGAATAGAAATTTTTGAAACTTTTCTTTAAACATTAATTTTTTTATAAGGTGCTCTGGATTTTCTAGAATCTCCTGGTAAGCAGTCTTGAAATAAAGGAATAAAGCATATAATTTAAAAATTACTTTAACAAAAAAATTTAAGTACCAGTATATACTTTAAACACTGAATGTAACTAAATTTATAACTTAAAATAAATAGATTTAAAGTTTGTCTAGTACTTAAATTATTACACAACCTGTAGTTTAAATAATTTCTAAACCTATTGTACAGAAAGTTTTGTTATTCACTTTTTGAAAAATATATTTTCTATGTTTCAATCCATAAAGTTTTAAATTTAATGTATCAAAATTTTGATTTTTTTTTTTTTGACCAAATCTTTCATAAATAAAAATTTATTAATCCACTAGATTTTTAAAATTTATTATTATAGTATTTATCATTTAAAGCTTTCATAGGCTAAAAAATACTATTTGTTAAATTTTAATTATGTTGAAAAGTAATATTTTTAAATCGATCTTGATAATATTTGATATTAATTTTTTACTTGCTAAAGTTCTGTTTATTTTCATTTTACTCATCTGAAAGTATATTAATGGGACATTTCAAACTTTTAAGCTGTCCATTTTATCATTTATTTACTAATAATTATTTTTATATCTACCATTAATATTTTTTTTAAATTTTAGCAATATTTACCCTCTTATGTATAGAAATTAAATATCTTAATATGAAATACAATAATCATTCTTGTTAGTGAAAATAATATAATTTTAGTAAAATTTTCTTACCACCAACTTAACTCCTTGAAATAAACAGTTCTCTGTTTATAAATTTTAATAAAAGTCACATTAAACAAGTCCATTACATATTTACATGGAACTTGGTGTCATCAATTTCTTTTTATCTCTTAATATATTCTTTTAAACATTACTACTATTTTCTTCTCATTACATTTTAAATTTTAAATTTTAGTGTAAAATAATTTTTATTTGTTTCAAAGAACTAGTAAATTTACATCATGGGATTGGTAGAGTGCTTAAAATGTTTGTTGCTAAACTACAGATAAAAGAAGATAATTCCAAGTGTTTTCTGCATTTTAATAACATACTATTACATTATTTTGGGATGATTTCTTCATAGCTGATAATTTCATTTTCAGTGTTCACTTTACAATATGAATGGAACTAAGCTAACTGCATATCATAATTAAATAATTATATAAGGCCAATTTTATATAAATATATTCTAGAAGTGTCTTGTTCCAGCTGTAAGTTTCTCTATTCCAAATTAACATATATTTTCAAAGCTTATAAATTTTAACTAAATTTAGTTTTATACTTCAAAATAGAAGATTAAATTTTAAAACAATGTTTTGTTTAAATATTAATCATTTTAGCAATATAGATAAGAGTAAGTTAGTTATGTAATACAATTAATTAAATAATTATAAAAAGCTAATTCTATGTAACTATATCTTGGAATCCAAAGTTTATTTTGGCAATTATTCTGATCAAATCATGAATGAAACTGTGATACAAAAAGTAAATAAATATCTCCATTTCACAGGAATTTGAGTAAATAGTGTTAATTGCAATGCTGTTAGATAGCAACAGTCAACTAAACCATCTTTTAAAGTCTCCTGTGTAAATACCATCAATTTTGGGGTATGTTATAGATCTACAACACAGCTACGTAAATGGATATTCTCAATTAAAAATTAAAGTAATTTTGTACCATTTTGTTTTACCTTTTTCAATTTCAAATTGTTTTTTATAAGATTGTATTTCAAATTAATTTTATTTAAAAACACATTCAAAAATTATATTTGCAAATGACTTTTATTCTTGTAGTATAAGACATGCAAAATAACAATTAGAGAATTTAATATGTAAGAAATTAAAATAAAAAGTATTACAAGTTGCCATAAATAATTTCATTATAAATTAGCAATATTTTTGGGAAGTATTTTTTAAAATTACATTTATCATTCTAGTTAAAAAAAACTATCAAAGTTACGTATGAAAATATCCATAAAAATCATAGTAACGGTCTAAAACAATGGTTGTTCTCAAGCAAATATTGTACAAGTTAAAGTTAAAAAAAGTTTTACAAGTTGCTATAAATAATGTTATAAATAAAAGGTATTTTTTGGAAGTATTAGTTTTTCAATATTACATTCATAATTCTAGTTGAAACTATCGAAGTTACATACGAAAAAGCATCTATAAAAATCATAGCAACGTTCTAAAACAATGGTTGTTCTCAAGCAAATATGGTACAAATTAAAATTTAAAAAAGTTTTACAAGTTGCTATAAATGTTATAAATAAAAGGTATTTTTTTGGAAGTTTCAGTTTTTCAAAATTACATTTATAATTTTAGTTGAAACTATCGAAGTTACGTATGAAAACATCCATAAAAATCATAGTTAATTGTAAAGATCTGAAACATTGATCTCAAGCTAAATCATTTTAATTTAAAATTAGTTTCTTTTATTGGTCTGCAGTGTTGTCTTTTTAATTCCGAAGAAAATTTTGTTTTGTGCCATTGTAATGTTATCACTTTTGTATTCCTGTGTCTGCAACCTGTCACATAATGTTCGTAACCATTGTCCTGGAAGCTCGTGTTTCTCCTTTTAAAATTATAATGGACGTGTACTTGCTAATAGGGTGTGGTGCTTTTATGAATGAGCATCCATCGATAATGATCATGAATGTTTTATGTTTATTATGGTAACGAATACGGCTGACAAAAGTTATTGGTAGTCTTCTTTTCAATTTTTAAGATGTTTGTTCCATCCATTTGTTTAATGCTAGAAAAGCACTTGAACCCATTAATGTCTAGCGCTCATTGGGACAGCAAAAAATAGATTGTAGACTTTGTCTTTTCGGAACGAGTTTTCCTTTTCAGCGAAGGTAGATGGCAAGTTTATGAACAATCTACTTAATTTTCGAGTGCTGTTATATATAATTTTATCATTTGGATCGACATTTTGGGATGTTTAGAATTTTGTACATAAATTTAATTTTTCGGCAGGCAGATCGACTGAAATCATGACGACATTATAAAGCTTTCCTTTACAGTATTATGTTTACATGTGATACTAAATAAATCTTTTATCGTGAAGTTTATCTGTTTTTATAAAGTACATCCTGTTATGTTTAAAAGAACAGATCCTCATCTATGAAGATGGATTGTAATACTCAAAGTTGTTTAAATTTCATATTTGTTTTATTCTGTGCAGTCCAAGATATTCATTACTATATATTCGGCAGAAATGGCTAATATATACTGATGACCGGTGGTGTACGAAGAATTTTTTCAAGGGGGGGTCATAATTTTCAAGGGAGGGGGGTTATAATTCTAAAAAATAATAGCCCGCATAATTTCTACTAAAATTTTTATTTTTGCCATTTTGTCTCAGCTTAAAGGGGTGTTTAAACCCCTAACGTACCCCTTGCGTACGCCCCTGGTGATGACTAATATATGTGGCATTAATTGGTTAACTCCTCGACATACAGTGACGAGTTGGGGTCGTCATTATTTCATGCGTCATTTCACGTGACGATGTCGACTCATTAGTTTACCTTCTCAAGAGCTGTGTGTTCTCAAGAGATGTGCCGGTAAAGGCAGCGATCTCGTAACCGTAGGTTAGCGGGATCGAGGCTCGAGTTGGCTAAAGATAAGTCGTCATCATAGTGACTGGGGCACGTAAAATAGGCTTTGTAGTTGCAATGTTCTCCAAGTTCTCAACTGATACCTCTGAAGGTGGCAGGCGAAGTTCTGCTTGGTACTTGCTTCTAAATTACGAGGATTCAAGGATCCATTCTTGAAATTAAGTCAGTTATACAGCCCTCGTGGTTTCTTGCTCAAAATGAAGCTATATGTTACCCTTAGTCATGAACAGGCGCATATTGAACCATTTGTAGGCCTTCCTCTACCATAGAGATGAGTAGCAACAACAGAGCTGTTTTCAACACGCCGTGTGGTCTGTTATTAGATTCGTGCGTCGATTCTGGTTTGTGTACAGTGTTCAAGATGTCCCCCACCTTCTCACCAGTACTAATAACAAAATTGCATCTACAAATCATTAAATCAGAAAGAATCGTATTGAAAGCAGTATTCAGTATAGCAGTGATATCACACGAGCAATTCCATACTGGACTTTATTTGAGACTGATAGACTCAAATATTCCAACAAGTAACAGAAATGACACGGAGTCAAACATTTTATAACACTTCAAAACGTTCTCTTTCTCAGCGTCCAATAACTGTGGAATAGCCTTCGTGTTACATAAAGTAGTGCAAATGCTGGTGTTGCAAAAAGTAGACCGTAGTGCTTCCAACCAGCCAATAACTGTTCAATTGAACCATATTAAGTAGTATTTTTCAGACTCATCCAATTCTGCTATATTTGAATGTCAAGAGGTTAATATAGGATAAGAGGTTCACTTCAAATTCCGTCTGTTGTATTGTTTCTAACCCTAATTTCTCATTTCTGAATAGGTATCAGAGACGCAAATGGTGGAAGGACTTTGAGTGACTATTTTAAAATATCATCTTTTATTCCGCGTTAGCAGTCTGTGACTTAATGCATATGACAGAGTGGTTCAAGTATCACTACAGATTAATGTAAACGAGGGGGCATGCTGGTGAGATCATTCATTACAGTTGTGGATTAATTGTAGGAAAAGACAAAAGTTTCTACAAAAATTGTTCATTTGTTAAGTATTGATACGAATTGTAAGAGTAACTAACAAACTCATACTGAAAATTATTTCAAGCGAGATCTTAGAATAACAGCTAGAGTAGGGATTGCAGTTTCTTGGCATATGTGCTTCATTTGTCAGGATAAAAAATTTGTAATATTAAAAATAAATAATACATATGGTCTGACACACTGAAATAAATTCATTATTTTATTTATTTTTTTTATTTTGATATTTTGAGAAAATTTCTATTTGTCATCTTTTAACTGGACATTTGGTATGGGCGCTAACATTCAGGGGGGGGGGGATATTGATATATTAAACATCAATATTTATACATATCGTTTTTTTTTTTCGTTAAAATGTTAGAGTTTGTATTTATACTGTTAACGTCTAAAAGCTAAAAATATTTAAATCATTATTTCTAAAGAAAACAACCATGAAAAATGAAATATTGGATTAAATAACCAAAAATCCTACACTACGCTGATGGTTTGGAGACATCTTCATCGTAATTTAAAACACCATATAAAAATTTAACCCATTTTTTTTCATAATTTTTTGGATTTGGAAGGACTCTCTTAGGTTGCAACCTTGTCTGTCCACTTTTAAAAATTCGGTCCTGATAGGTGCCGAGAATGAGTTTTTAAACCAGCTGTTAGCCAATTTCGTTGCTCTGACTAAAGCTAGTCCATTTAGCCAATCAGAATATGGGATTTTTTCCATTGCTGTCGTTATTTGTTCCAAGTTTTTAAACTGCGTAAGCTTTATATTTTTGATTTTTAATATTTAGAAACTCTAAGTATGTAAATATTAATTTTGCCACTCCATATAGTATAAAACTAACTTTTAGCGTATAGTTGCGAAAAATATTGAAATAATACAAACTATACCAACGAAACATAAGTGGAGTATGATATGGAAAAAAAAGAGAGATAAACCACATGAATAGTTAATGAATAATAATTAAGAATAAACTAATCTGAATATTTTCTTGGTACATTTTTCTCTTGTAATTTGCAGTAGTTTAGCCTCAAGATAAAAGTTCTTATCTTTCTACATTGTTTATTTTGTTTTCCCTTTAGACAACATAACCCCTTTAAAAAGAGCTTCTAGAAATACTTTTTACATTAGATTGCTCTTAGAACCACCACACACACACAAAAAAAAAAAAAAAAAATGTAATATAAAAATGTTCTTTTTCTCCGAGACATTGTTTTGTTCCTCGTATTAAATGGTAAGAAACTTTAAAAATAGGCCAGTCTTGTTTCTTATGAAAATTAATAACATTTATTTATCTCATTTCATTCTGTTTAATCATTCAATAATACAAAAAGTTTTTCAAAATTTGAATGGGAAATTTTGTCTAAAAAAGGCATAGTTTTTTCAAAGTTTATTACGATTTAGTTAAGCCAGAGTTTAAATTACCAATTATAATGAGATATAAATTAAATATACACCGAGAAAACTTGCGCAAGTAGGTATGGTTTATTTACAATTGGGGAAAATGATTTGTAAATATTTCTGTATGAATATAATTGGCAATGCATAATTTAGAAATTATATTTAAATTCTTATTTTATAGATAGTGTTTTTGTACATGATTGCTTTGGATTAAATGTTTCAGAAGCTTTTGCTAGGCTTTTAAAAATGTTCCTGTATTTAAATTCTTCAGTAAAATATAAGTTAAATATACACCGGCAAAACTTGCGCAAGTAGGTAGGATTCATGGACGAGGGAAATGATCTGTAAATATATTTTTATTCCTGTGTGAGTATAATTACGCAGTATATAGAGATTATATTAAAATTTGTATTTTGTAGATGGTTAAATATTTCTGAAGCGTTTGCCAGGCTTTCAGAAACTGTCCTATATTTTAATGGTTCGGCTTTCTTCTAAAATTTCCAACATGTAAGTTCTTCATTAGCTCGCCTCATAAAATAGGCCGGAGTTGTGAACTTTTATTTGTTTATCATTGCATGTACTTTTGGCAACTATCAACGTGTTTTATGTTACAACTTTGTTTTCTGTAGGTTTTAGTCTCATTTCTGTCATTATTTCCATTGTCTTCTATACCCTTTTTGTTTTCTGCGAAGTCTTTCCCAGTGTCACATAGGTATCAAAAGTGACGAGAAACTGTGGAGTTATTAGGTTTGTTTAGATGCCATTGTTGGTGGACAGTGTATAAAGATTTTTTATGCGTTATTTTTTCACTGTGACAGTTGTTCATTGTTACGTGCCTTCCCGGAATTGTAGTGTTGTTACATCGTCACGTGTTATCCAACTCTGAAATTGCATTTTAAGACTTTCCGCCGGATTTCCTCTTTACGTTAGAATCTCATTTTGGACATCATTGCTTCGTAGGGTGAAAAAGCCCTTTCAGTTTTCTGTTGTGTGAATTCAGTGAAGGTCGAACGAGCTCAGCTTTACATATCTGAACAAATGCCATATTTTTCAGCAAACTAGGATTTTTTTTTTCCAATACTTGAAAATATGTTATGTTGGAGTGACGTTAAGACTGTAGTGGAATTTCAAAATTAAGTTTGAACGGGCTGAATTTTACATACCTGAATGAATCCCATATGCGATGTATAATGCCATATTTTTCAGCAAACTAGGATTTTTACAATATTCGAAAATATGTTGGAAGTGACGTTATGTTAGTCCTACAGTGGACTTAACAAAATTTATTTCGAACGGACTCAGTTTTACATATTTGAATAAATCCTATATATGTATCATGCGATATTTTTCAGCAAACTAGGATTTTTTCAATATTTGGAGTAAGTCTCAATATGCGATTAGTCCATGGCTAAGTGTAATATGCAGCTTCACTTTGCTTTTATCTTTTTCGTAAACTTTTTGGTCACCCCTGAATTTAAAAATATCGGTAATACAGTGGACTCCGCTTAATGTGATCAGTTAAGGACACCGTGATTTTGATAAGTATAACCGATTGATAACAATAAACGATATGCAAAATTAGATAAATTCCCCCCCCCCCTTTAATTCACACTTACTAAATTTCAAAACAAAATGAAAAAGCACACCTTATATTATCCTGTATTTATGTATATTATCCTTTAAAACATACGAATTGTATGCATAATTAAAAAAAATTGAACGATTGTTGTCTGTCTACAATTTTTTTCTAAGAACTCACTCATAAATTGTTCGTAATCATAATCAACCTGTCATAACGATTTAGAATTTCGATTTTTTTTTGTTTTAACTTTAAATCATTTCGCTTTCTGGTTTTCCATATCGACAAAGTTCGTGGGTTCGAATCCCACTATGGCATGGATGTTCGTAGCCTTTCGGAATCGGCTTTAAGCAGTAGGTCCCGGTCTCATTAGCCCTCGTGTTGCAAAAAGTAGACCGTAGCTGTCCAAAACCAAACCAATCCATATCGACAAGCTGCATGTAAGCGAACAAGGCATAAAATGTGAATACGTTCCTTCTCAGTTCCGATAAGAATGTGTTGCCTTCTGCTTATCTGACAACCACTGACCACCAGCAGGGTGGGCGTATTTCTGAAAATTTTCAGGAACGTGTAACCCCACTCCTTTGTTCATTTTCCATTTCCCTAGGTGGAAGAATAAGAATTAAAAAAAAAAAAAAAAAAAAAAAAATTCAAACAACAGCGAAGGAAAAAAAAGGATGGGTTTCTTCTGAATACATTGTGAATATTCCTTTGCCAGTTAAAATGAGGTTCGAAAACTGATAACATTAACCGATGTAACGATCACATAAAACGATAATTTTAACATACAACTGAATAGAGAAAATCGGGATCAAGTTATTTCGATAACAAAAAGCAATTGATAACATTAAACGCGATCACATTAAGCGGTATCCACTGTATCAGTAACTTATAAAACAAACTTTTTTTTTACAATAATTGAGCCACTTATATTTCTATTTTTTATTTAAAATTATGAATTCTTCCAACCACAGATTATTTATATTAGTATGTGTGAATGCATGCATTGATATTTATATGCTCACCTACAAACAAATACATTATTTTCGTCGGTTTAAAATATTTATTAACTGTATTCAGCATTAAAAAGGGAAGGAATCCCAAAATAATTCATAAAATAATTTTAAGGTGTTGCAGTTTGTTATTTAAGCATTTAACCCTTTTTTCCTCGCATTTTTATCACGTAAATATAGATAAACAGAAGAGTTTTCAAAAAATTTCAGTTTTTCTCTTCTTTTGTTTTCGAAAATTGTAATCTTCCGGAAATTATTTCAGACAGAAATTTCCTGCCTGTAATGTAATTACTGCACGTTAGCCTGTTTCATTCGCAAGCTTTGAATGGAGTAATTAAAGCCACATTTTCCAACAGCGGTTCGGTTATAACTAAGCAGTTTTAATAATGTCTGGAAAGGATTTTCTTCCACGAATTCTGTTTAGAAATTGCCAGTCTTTTATTTAACACTAGATTTAGGGATGTTGATCATATATACCTTTTTTTACTGAAGTCAGCCAATTTGACTCATACAAGAAAGTTGAAGTTTTTTGCAAAGAAAATAGTTCCAAATTAATTTAAATAAAATGTTTATTATCAAAAAATTCATGGAAAACATGTTTCACGTATAAAATCTGTTTTTAAAACACATTTTCCGCAAATATTTCTATTACATTTAGCACAATGGTTTCTACATCTGTTTCTTTTGCACGATTGTTGAACTTGACAATTCTTCCGTGCGTCAGTAGCATGAATTTCTGTCATTGGAATGGAAGTGTTCTCGACTTCTTCTCTATATTTACTTTATACTATACTTTTTTACTATATTTATTTTCATGTACATTCTATGAGTCAAATTGGCTCACAACCGTGAAAATAGGTATACCACATTTGATAAGCGAAATGAAGGGGTCTGCGGGGAAGAGGAATGAAAATTTACATATATTTTATTACTTAACTAAAAACCAACGTATGTTTTTGAAAAGTGATATTAAAGTTTTATATATATATTTATATATATAGTGATCAAATTTTTAATGAGTCAAATTAGCTCGTTCAGTAAATCTAGTGTTAAAAGAATAGGCTGATTCAAATTTGGTGAACATACGCATAGAGCCTCGACTTCTAGAAGCCTATAAATCCCCAAAATTTACGAAGATTTCTAATGCATTTATATTTACGTACAAACATTCAAACAACAGTTAAACCTGAAAATACACTGAAAGATGGCCGAATAATTAGGGAGCTGATCTTTGGTATCGGCGTTAGTGAGTTCGAATCCCACGATGTTCGTAGCCGTTCGGAATCGGCTTTAAGAAGTAGGTCCCGGTCTCGTTAGCCCTCATGTAGCAAAAATGTAAACCTCAAACCAAATTAAACCTGACAACATATTTACAATAGCTTGTTTTCTTTTAACAATCAAAACCCCCATACAATGGCAAAATGCTACGTGAAAATACAAATCAATCGACAACATTGATGTTGCTTGAATGACATTTTATACAAGTTTATATATATATATATATATATATATGTGTGTGTGTGTGTATATATATATATATATATATATATATATATATATATATATATATATATATATATATATATATATATATATATATATATATATATATATATATATATATATATATATATATATATATATATATATATATATATATATATATATATATATATATATATATATATATATATATATATATAGTGATCAAATTTTTAATGAGTCAAATTCGCTCAGTCCGTAAATCTAGTGTTAAAGATAAAAGAAAAAGTTTTCCATTTAATATCTGTGTAGTAGGAATTTATCAAGGCTAATTTTTAAGTTATTTTGTGAGGTGCAAATACAAAGGCCGAATTAGTAAAGATTGTAGATCCTAAGATGTTTGTAGATGTATTTATATTAGTTTATCTAGTTATTAGAAATGAAATTTCACCCGTTAACTGTGTATTTATTTAAAGATAAGTGTTTGTCTATATGCTTATAAGAAAAGTTTTTATTACTTATTTTTTCCTTATTCGTTATTTAATTATTCGCTTATACAAATGCCGAATTAAATTAGCAATAATTGTGGATCATAATTTGAAAAAGATGTTGCCAAATGAATTTAATTCAGTAGGATTGAGTTTATACATTAATTAGAAGAAAAATCACCCGTTAACAGTTTATTTAAAAGTAGATGTTTGCGTATTTGCTTTCTGAAGATTTTCTTTACTTACAGATTTTTTTTCTTTACTTTGTTATAGTATTTTTTCCTCTGTTAGTTGCGGGACCGGAGTTCAGGGGTTCGAATCCCACTATGGCATGGATGCTCGTAGCCCTTCGGAATCGACTTTAAACAGTAGGTTCCGGTCTCATTAGCCCTAGTGTGCAAAGCAGTTGACCGTAGCGCTCCAAACAAAACCTCTGTTAATTGAAAAATAACACTTAACAGTTCAGTTTGATTACTTGAGGCCGAACGATGGCCGATTGGTTAGGGTGCTGGCCTTCGGTACCGGAGTTCGTGGGTTCGAATCTCGCATTGGCATGGATGTTCGTAGCCGTTCGGAATCGGCTTTAAACTGTAGGTCCCGGTCTCATTAGCCCTCGTGTTGCAAAAAGTAGACCGTAGCACTCCAAACCAAACCAAACCAAAATTGATTACTTGAGTGTGTTAGATTATTTAGACAATATTATTTCTAAGAAGGAGAAAAAAATTCAGATTTTTCATATTATGGGTATGAATTTTCTTCTGTTCTTGTGTTGTTAAACACATAAATGTTTATATGACCGATTTTTTCTTTTATTGCCTCTGATATACAAATATTACAGTTTTGTTTTAGTTTGGAAGAATTTCATCTGGTATTATTTTGAGTTTATTTTGCGACTATAAAAATTAACACAATAGTTTTTATAAATATTATTTCAACTTTAATATAGTAAAATGGTGAAAAATGTCTTCCTTTGTCAAAATTTTTGACTGACATCAAATTAGAGATAAGATACACTTCTACTAAAAATTATACACATTTCCATTAAAAAAAAAGGGAATCATTTTTGATAACCATTTTTTAAAATCAACCAAGAATGCTGTTTTTTAATTAAAATATTGTTTTTTGTAAGTTATCAGCTTAATAAAATTGGTTACACCCTCATCTATGATGAAATATTGTGTTTTGCATCTGTTGTAGTTCCTTTAAGAAATTTAATTTTTTTAGAGCAAAAAGCTTTTTTGTTAATTAAAAATACATTTCTATCAACGCATTTAGATATTACTAATATTTACTAATAAGCCTAATTTTTTTTCCGTTTGCCGTCGGGGATTCTTGCCTAAGGAATATATATATATATATATATATATATATATATATATATATATATATATATATATATATATATATATATATGTATTTATGATAGTATACACACATGTATTATTAATAGATTGTCTTGTAAAAAATTATATTCATACATATACATACACATAGCTATGTATATATACATATCTATACGTATATATACTATATGCATGTATCGTGATTATACATTCATATATATATATATATATATATATACATGTATATATATACATATAAGAAAATGTAAACTAGATCGGGAAGCTAATGTAGGTATTTTGTATAAAACTCCAAAGACGCCCCGAGAAAATTCTCAGGGGTTTTAAAATCTTAAGGGAAAAAAAATCCCGCGTCCTTTTGCTTTCCCTTTTTCAACCCATAACCTAAATTGACCACTGGGGCTACAGTTCACGCCCAGAGAAGAGGTCTAACCAATTATAACTGTATATTGCCCTAGCGGTCAATTTAGGAAATTCCCAAACAAAAAGGAGATGCACGCTATCGAAGGCAGATTTTCCTTGAGATTTTGACTGAGGTGTTGAGCCAGGTGTTAACGGCTTTTTACTTACAGTTTCATGTTAGCTTATCCCCCAGTTTGTCCTATCCCTATAAAGAAGTGGGAACCTGTCCATCATCGTTCTGCTAATAAAGGTCTTTGACTAAATTGGTATCATTTTTATAGGCCATGACTGCAACCACCCATCGTGAAGTCCGTATTATTACACACACATTTATATGTAATGGGCAAATTTAGCCCATTACAAAGGTAAAATAATCCATCAGTTTGGTTTGGGCCCAGTCGTGAGTAAGGTAGTCGAGAGAACAAAGGACAGAATTTTGTAAAATCGAAATGCAGTTTATTATCATTTGATCTCTCGAAGGCTTCTGCGGTGAAAAATCCGTACATGGCAATTTAAAAGCGCTTGAGCTAGCCAATCAGGGATTTAGTGGTTAGTCATGTGATAACGCGGTAAGAAGCGTTACTAAATTATATAAAAAGGGCTAAAGTCATCGGGCATTAATTTTGGTCTTTTCGTACTCGTCAGCTCAATAGGAAGAACAAAAAACAGTCGCGGAGTTTTTCCATAAAAGGATAGAATAGACTGAAAATTATTTTAAGGTATACTTATAATTACGTTTGTTAATTTTTTAGGTTAAAAATATTATTACATAATTATATATGTATATATATATATGTATATATATATGTATATATATGTATATATATATGTATGTATGTATATGTATATATATATATATATGTATATATATATATGTATATATATATGTATATATATGTATATATATATGTATGTATGTATGTATGTATGTAATATGGGCGAGACTCATTCAAAATCTCAATACAGTTTATTTCTTTTAAGAAACATGAAATCCGTACATCAGGCAAACTCCTTTACAACTTCGTGCAAACAGACAAACTGATCCCGCACATACACTTTTCAAGTAGGGATTCCTAAGGTAAAAAGACTACGAATAATCCCTAAGCACAATTGATCACGTGATACAAAATACACATGTTTAAAGAGAACGCGCTAACTATTAGCTAAAGTAGTACAGACATAGGTTGGACTATAGCGTGTCTGAAGGGAAAAATCAGAATTACCGCGCAAACCCCGAACGTACTTTATGAACAAAAGTTAAATTAATATTACATTAATATTAAAATACGTAAATAAGGTATTTTAATATTACACACACACACACATACATAGATATGAGAAAACTGGCAGTTATTTTTTTCAGATTCATGAACTTTTAGATGTAAGTAATAAATAAATTATGTGTAGTTTTAAAACCACCCTAGAACAGTTTTCAGTGCTGATATAATATTAAAATCTGCTATGTTAAGAGAAAAAAGGCTATTCTGTCATTTCTTCGACATCATTTGTCACTGTTTTCTCTTTTTTAAGCGAAATGACCACTTGCATGCCTTTTGCTTAAAATAAAATTTCCTAGATGCCTGAAGTTACAAAAGCTTGCAAAAAAGTAGTCGCATGCTGTAGGTGCATAACAATGGGACTCTCTCTGCATAATTTAAATCAACCACGAAATAGTATTGTTGAGGAAAAAAACAGCTCGGAATTTTTCCTCCTTGTTATCCTTGAAAAGGTCGGATGTCAGTATACATATAAGATATGTATGTGTACGTTTTAGCGGATTTAATTTGGTCGAACGATCTTAAAGGCAGAACAATGAATTATTTTATATTTAGAACGAAATTGAAAAGGCCATTTTGCAGAAACTATATAATAGGATATGTTTTTCTTCTATTCATTATGATTTTTCATTTTGGTACTCTAAAATTTGGTGATTGTTTTTCTGCAGAGAATCTAAAATAGCATATATGTATCAACATAATGAACTAGTATATAGCCCGTCATATGACATATTCAGTAAAATTTTTAATTTTCCAGAATTGTAAAGTACCCTATGAGGCAGGTAAAAAAATGGTTTGTTTTTTTAACCCGGAATTATCTTGCAACAAAAAATAATCGTTGATTAAATTTAAAATCATCACATATGAATCTAATCTATTATTTAAGCCAAATATAAAAGAAAATTATTCACTTAATATCTAAGTTCAGTGATAAAACGTACGAAAATAATGCAGACGATATTTAAATAACTTAAAATAAGAAATGATTAAATAAGATGGTTAAAGGAATAACGTCATAATTCTAGAAAAAAAATGTTAATTTTTACCTATTTATTATGGGATGAATTGATAAATTTAATCTCCTGCTCTTAACCAGGGGAAATAGGGCTTGAAATCCAGGTCCAACCGCTTCTTAAATTCGGGGACAGACAGACAGATAATTTAGGCTATTATTATATAGGGGATTGTGTAGACGGTATTTTCTGTTATCTATGTTACTAGGTTCTGAGTTTGAGCGGCCACAGCATGTCTGTCGTAAGTTATGATACAGTTTTGAGAGCTTTAAACTATTCTTTACAAAATTGATTCAGTGTTTATTATTACTCCTTTCATAGCCTTACGAGATACTTTAATACTTTGAAAAGGAATTTATTGTGCCCCCATTACGTACTTGGTTTTTTTTTCTTATGCATTGCTGTAGCTGACGGTGTACGGCTGAGCGTTAATTTATATTAATCTATATCAAAGGTGGGCAAAAGCCTGCCTGTTGGCTGGATTCGGCCCTTTTGCTTACTTTATCCGGCCTGTTGAAAAATCCTGCATGCAATTTTTTTAATCTCTTTTATGCGATTTTGTTGAAATCAATAGTATTTGTATGCGTAGTGTACATATAAATAATGAAAAATATATAAATAATTGCTGTATACAATTTATAAATAAATCTTTTTCGTTAATTTTTTACACGAAAAATAAATATCAATCACAAATTACTGACGAAAACTCGGTATTAAGGATTGCTGCAAGTGATTTGTATCCAAATTTTGAAGAAATAATATCAAATGAACATTCCAGATTTCACGTTTCGCATTAACTAAAACTATTCTATTTTAACGTTTGATGTTTGTCTTTTTTTATAATTCTATTTACTATTATATTTACAAAATGTAATATAAATATAAAAATGTAATAACTATGATCAAAATAAAATAATTTGTATCGTTAAGATATAAATAAATATCAAAATAAAATCTTTCATTAACTGATTTATTTAATGACCATTAATTTAATATAAATCATTAATTTAATATAAATAAAAATAAATATCAATCACAAATTACTGACGAAAACTCGGTATTAAGGATTGCTGCAAGTGATTTGTATCCAAATTTTGAAGAAATAATATCAAATGAACATTCCAGATTTCACGTTTCGCATTAACTAAAACTATTCTATTTTAACGTTTGATGTTTGTCTTTTCTTTTTATAATTCTATTTACTATTATATTTACAAAATGTAATATAAATATAAAAATGTAATAACTATGATCAAAATAAAATAATTTGTATCGTTAAGATATTAATATAAAAAAATCTTTCATTAACTGATTTATTTACTGACCATTAGTTGAATATAATGGATTATATTTCTTTAAAAATTACGTGACATATTTTACTGGGCACAAATTGTTCGCATATACACCTAAGTAAGACAATTTATTATTACTATTATCTTTTATTAACTGTCAAATTTATATGTCCAAATACTTTAAAATTATACTTATAGTGTTTTTGTCAAAAACATATCTTGGGCAAGAAAAAAACTCCACTCAAAACATTCTCGTGTGCACAGCGTACGCGGCATATAACCCTCCGGCCCGGGAGACATTTTAAAAATTTTATTTTGGCCCGCGCTTAAAAGTATTTGCCCACCCATGCTTTATAGCATGGGTGGGCAAACTCCTAGATAGTTCGAGCCATTTTTCAAAATTTGAAATTTTTCGCGAGCTTCAATTAAATAGTATTTAAAAGGTATGCAAAAAAGGTTGCTTTTTTTTATTTTTATTTTATTTTTATTTTTTTTAAGGTGTTACACTGTTTTCGTAACATCAAGAACGAGATGTTCTCGGTGAATTATGCAGTGAATCATTATGAATTGTGGAATTCGAGAATCATCTTTTAAAAGCCCAATAAGACTGATTTTTTTTACCCAGCATTGCTGAAGTTCCATCAGATGTAATAATTTTTTAAAATATAATAACACAAAAATGAAATGGGAACTCGGGTACAGTTATCGAGAGCCATAAATAATCCTATAAAGGTTGGTCACCCCTGCTCTATAGGGTTGTCGTTTAAGATTCAAAGACTCCAATTTCCAAGATAAACGAAACCTGTTGTAGTTTTTTTTAAAATTTTCTAGTTAGAGATTTTGACTATGCAATAATTTGATTTTTTCTTAATCTTTTTGCTATTTAGATTTTTTATATAAAGGTGTAAGCCTAATATATGGATAATGTAATAAGAACAGAGTAAGAGTTAGGATAAACGAAACCTGTTGTAGTTTTTTTAAAATTTTCTAGTTAGAGATTTTGACTATGCAATAATTTGATTTTTTCTTAATCTTTTTGCTATTTAGACTTTTCATATAAAGGTGTAAGCCTAATATATGGATAATGTAATAAGAACAGAGTAAGAGTTAGGATAACGAAACCTGTTGTAGATTATTGTGTCTAGTTAGAGATTTTGACAAGACAATATTCTGTTTTTTTTTCTTAATATTTTTGTTATAACATTTTAAGATGTAGGAATGTTATTAAAACGTTTTCAGATGTAGGACTATCATTAAAGGTTTGGTTTGGTTTGAAGTGCTACGGTCTACTTTTTGCAACACGAGGGCTAATGAGACCGGGACCTACTGCTTAAAGCCGATTCCGAACGGCTACGAACATCCATGCCATAGTGGGATTCGAACCCACCGACTCTGGTTCCGGATGCCAGCACCCTAACCATTCGGCCATCATTAAAGGTGTAACTCATTAGTGAACAAAAATATTACTATTAAAATTTGTTTTTAAGCTCTAAACGATCTGTACAATCTTTCATAAACCGCTAATTGTGTTTAAATGTGGAGGTAGTTGGCTGTCAAATCCCTATAATTACTTTTAATTTTTCAGATTATTTTCTTTCGTTGAATGGATTAAAATAATTACATTTTATTAGTGTTTTACGGTGTCCTAATTATTTAAAAAAACTGAATTTTTGAAATATATTTGGCCGCTTGATACAGTAACGAACTTCAAGAAAATTTTTCATCTCTGGAACCCATCCAACATACTTGCCCCCGCTGATATTTCACAGCATCAACAGTTTCTGTTATAAAAATGAGAGTTCAGTATTTCTTGTGCTCTCGATTTAGAGAAATTTGTTTATAAATAAACCAGACTTTCGAGTGCCATTGAGCTAGATTCCTTTGTTCAAATTGTTTAGACTAGTGGAGGCGTCCTCGCGCTGATTTTGACGTGCTTTTGGAAGAATTGTATGGTTGTATTTCGTGTCACTCCCTAGATCAGAGGTGGGCAAAAGCCGGCCCTTTTGCTTACTATATCCGGCCCGTTGAAAAATCCTGCATGCAATTTTTTTAATCTCTTATATGCGATTTTGTTGAAATCAACAGTAATTTGCATGCGTGCTGTAATACATATATTTGTAAAAGAACTTTTTCGTTAATGATTTGTACGAAAAATAAATATCGATCGCAAATTACTGACGAAAATCTACACTCGGTATTAACGATTGCTATAAGTGATTTAGATCCAAATTTTGAAGAAATAATATCAAATGAACATTCCAGATTTCACTTTTCGCTTTAACTAAAACTATTCTATTTTAACGTTTGATGTTTGTCTGTTCTTTTTCTAATTCTATTTACTATTATATTTACAAAATGTAATATAAATATAAAAATGTAACAACTATGATCAAAATAAAATAATTTGTATCGTTAAGATACACATAAATATCAAAATAAAATCTTTCATTAATCGATTTATTTAATGACCATTAATTTAATATAATTGATCCTATTTCTTTAAAAATTACGTGACATATTTTACTAGTCACAAATTGTTCGCATATACACCTAAGTAAGACAATTTATTATTACTATTATCTTTTATTAACTGTCAAATTTCTCTGTCCAAATACTTTAAAATGATACTTATGGTGTTTTTGTCTAAAACATTTCTTGGGCAGGGAAAAAACTCCACCATTCGCGTGTACACAGCGTACGCGGTATAGTCCTCCGACCCGGGAGACATTTTGAAAATTTCATTTTGGCCCGCGCTTAAAAGTATTTGTCCACCCCTGCCCTAGATCTTATAAAGAATTTCGAGGTAGGTTGGATGACAAGATTTTACTCCATAAATCCCGGGCAATCGTACGCGTGCCATAACACAATGCACATACTAAAGGATTGTGTGCACGTTTACTGCTTAAACAGAACAATTAATTCTACTAAAGTATCTAAAATCTCATTTAAAATTTTAAATAGACAATATTTCATTTTCAAAATATCACATACATTTATATACATTCCTGAACTAACCCCCCCCCCCAGAAAAAGTTAGATGAAGTATTTTATTTAGGTTTATTTTAGTTGTATTTAAATGTTATTTCACACCTTAACATTTTTAGTAGCACTTGACAGTTTTTGAAATGAAAAATTGTAGCACACTAATTTTCGAGGTAGGTTGGATGACGAGATTTTACACCATAAATCCCGGGCAATCGCACGCGTGCCATAACACAATGCACATACTAAAAGATTGTGTGTACGTTTACTGCTCCAACAAAACAATCAAATCTACTAAAGTATCTAAAATCTGATATAAAATTTCAAATAGACAATATTTCATTTTCAAAATATCACATACATTTATATACATTCCTGATCTGAAAACCCCCCATAAAATGTTAGATGAAGTATTTTATTATTATTATTATTATTTATTATTATTTCTGAGCTTCATGTTGTTGAATCCATGCATTGCTGTTAACCATACCTACTGGTCATTGTCAAGGTTCCAGTCTAATTATCCCCTAATTAGACAACGCGTTGGTTACTCATAATTTTTTATGAGAACGTACTCACCTCCTCGCTTCCTTGTGAGCTGTATTAAATTGTGGAGTGTACTAAATTTTTGTTTGGTTCACTTGTTGCCTAGAGGCCTAAATTGATATTTTGATTTGCTTACGTTCGGAGGTTAAAGTGAAGACCTTACACTTCGCTAGGTACTCCGTTAAACCCAATTACCTTGACCTTGAAGTATTTTATTTAGGTTTATTTTAGTTGTATTTAAATGTTATTTCACACCTTAACATTTTTATCATAAGAAATAATAATTTCTAAAAAATCTCAGAAATACACTGAGGGAAGAACACAGAAATATACTATTACATTATAACCAATATTATCAGACAAAAAAAATCTTAATTTTCAATCCAAAAATTTCTACCTTCGAGAGAGTATAGTATTGCACCGTAGTTACACGAAAATTAATCGGAAAAGTTTTTTTTATGGATTTCCTTATATCGCTTGCGACAGGGTTGGGAAAAAAATCAAGATTTTTAGCCAAACGATGGCTAAATGGTTAGGGTTCTGATCTTCGGAACCGGGGTTCGTGGGTTCGAATCCCATAGTGGCATGGATGTTCGTAGCCGTTCGGAATCGGCTTTAAGCAGTAGGTCCCGGTCTCATTAGCCGTCGTGTCGTAAAAAGTAGACCGTAGAGCTCCAAACCAAACCAAACCAAGATTTTTGTAAAAAAATCAGATTTATTTGATTTAAATCATTTTTTTTTATTTAAATCGGATTTCTTTGATTTTTTTCTGAATACTAATTTTAATTGTTGTTTTTATGTTTTTTGCAATATACATAGAATAGTTTGTTATAAGAAGTAACATCTTATCTATCTAGTATATTCTACACACTGATTACCTAAAATTAAATATATAAATTTTAATCTAAATACATTCCATTATTTAGTAATTGGATAGTGCAAACTAAATAAGGTGTAAATTTAAAGAACAATTAAAATATTTTTTTAATGCAAACTATTTATTTATAAAAACAAATCACAATTATTTCCATATTTTTTAGCACTGAATTATGGATTTATTTTGAATAAAAACACTAGCTTTGATGCTTTATCCACTCCTAATTGGTTATGAAGGCTAGAATGAACAATATTGAAAGGAGAAAACTGTCTTTCCATTCCAGCAGATGAAGCCACGCTGTTGTTATTTGGTATACAAACTGGATTTCAAGTTCTGTAATACTCTCTTTACCTCCCATTACATAACATGAATTCCACCAGTCATATTCAATTATTGTACTTATCCCTACTGCATACTTTCTGATGAACAACCCCTAAATTCTTGGAAAGCACATGCTATCTATTTACTTATTTACTTATTAGTATTACTGTGCTGATTCCAAATTCTCCTGTCTTTGGAATATAGGTTTTAAAAGAAGTGAAAAAAATGATTTAAATCAATGTTTTTTTTTTCAAAAAGATCAACGGATTTAAATCAAGATTTAAATCATGCCAACCCTGGCTTGCGAAAATATATTAATTTATTTTGATTTTCCGGAGGCTATGTAATTTCTTATTCTTGTATATATTTTCTTACGAAAAATTTTTTTCTTGACCGATTTTTGTAGGATCGTAATTATTTGCTAAGTCGTAGAAAGTACGATTTTTTCATAGCATTTGGCAGGTCTGCTTATATTTAAGTGCACAACCAGGGTTCCCACGGTCCTTAAGAGTCCTTAAGAACTCCTTAATTTTAGCTTTCATTTTTAAGGGCCCTTAAAACTACTTAATTTTTGTCAAAGGTCCTTAAAAACTCCTTAATTTTTAAATTGGAACGCGATCAATTTCACCATCTATGAGATACACCTTCATCATGTGATTTCCTATTAGTTTTCTTATTTGAAAGTTTTTTCTTAGTTACTTATTTGACAAATAATCTTTCGTATACTTAAAAGGTTTAAAGTATAAAGTCAGCTGCCCTTTCCTAATAGCTAACAGTCATGCAGATTTTAATTAAACGAAGCATGGAGGATGGGGGTTTGTAGATATTTCAGTTACTTATGGAAGTTTAATTTTCCTTGCATTGAATGTAATAGAAAAGTCTAAAACTTTCTTCTTTCCCAGGCAACGCCGGGTATAATCAGCTAGTATATATATATATATATATATATATATATATATATATATATATATATATATATCAGTCATTTTTAAACCCTCAGAAAGTACTGTTTATAATATTGTTTTTATTCACAATTTATTTTTAGTTTAATCACTCAAAAAACTTTAGATGTACATTTTTCAAAATTAGGTTTTGTCAAATAGATTTATCTTATATTAATTTTTAGGCATTTTTAAAAACTTAATTCTGAAATATTGTAGGGCATTTATTGAACATGCCTTGTCTGGTTCATAATCATTAAAATATGTTCCTCAGGAAATAGGCCGTTTTGTCGTGTATTTCAAGTAGGTCCTTATAAAAAGTTACTTGGGTCCTTAAAAAGTCCTTAATTTTTGTTCTGGATAAAGAGTGGGAACCCTGACAACATTTACAATTTTTACTGTAATGTGTAAAAAATATGTATTTTTTTAGAGTTGAAATGGCAGCATATTCTCTTAAAATTCTTTGACCGGAAAAGTTATTTCATCGATAGTTGTAGTTTTTATCACTTTCACTGTCGGATGGAATGCAACTTAGCCGCAAGGTTACTGTTCCGGCTATGCAACGACGTAGGGAACGGCTCGACCTCATTGGGATGCAGCCAAAATGCCGCTTCAAGGCGTTTGATCTTCGCTGCATCGTTTCACCTTCAGTCAGCTGTCTTGGTACTCTTTTACCTAGTTTGGCGTTGCTTATTGTGAAGGGGTCTGTGAAATATAAGGATTCCATGGTTTTCTTGCTACTTTTTTTTCACACTAAAATGTCGGATTTTTTATTTTTTATTTTTTTTTATTTATTTTTTTTTTTAAATAAGAAATCTGTTATATATCTCTTTAATAAACCAACCCTAACTTGATTTTTTAATTCGTTAAAACTGTTCTCACTTGCGCGGATGTTCACAAGAAATATTTGTGAAATAAGAAGAAATATTTATTGATTATTATATTTCAATTATATTATATTATATTTTATTATATTATACTAGCATTATAGCCCGTCATGTGACGGGATCAGTAAAGTTTTTAATTTTTCCAGAATTGTAAAGTACTCTATGAGGCAGGTAAAAAAAATGGTTTGTTTTTTGGCTGAGAATTATCTTGTAACAAAAAATTATCCATGATTAAATTTTAAATGATCACATATGTACTTAATATATTATTTAAGCCAAATATCAAAGAAAATTGTTTACGTTATATCTAAGTTCAGTGATAAAACGTTTGAAAATAATGCAGACGCTATTTAAATAATTTAAAATAAATGATTCAATGAGATGGTTAGAGGAATGACGTCATGATGCTAGAAAAATGTTATTTTATCTATTTATTATGGGACAAATTGATCAATTTAATCGCCTGCTCTTTAAATGGGGTTTGATATAATGGCATTAAACGCTCTAAAAGGGGAAAGGGGTGGATTTCGAACGTTTTAACGAAGGCAGTATTTTTTGCAGTGATATGAAGCATATTTATACCAATTTATTTTAGAATCGGGTTGATAGTTTAGGAGAAGATAAACTTTAGTCGCTTTAAATTTTGCTAACCCTAACTTATTAATATTCCAATATGAATGTCTCTATCCATTCGAGGTCTAACCACTTCATTAAATCGAGGACAGACGGACAGATAACTAATATAGTATATTTTACCTTGTAGGATTTACCTTATAAGATTATTATATAGTATATTTTGCCTTATGATGAAGAACACATTTCTGAAATAAAATCTAACGAAAAAGAAAACCCCAGAAATTTAAGCATATTTTACATTAAAAAAATGCTTATAATTTTGCTTTTTTGTAGGAAGTAGTTTTGACTCTTCCCCCCCCCCTTAAATTGCAGATGTTTATGATTCTACATCATTGGCTTCCTTACATCACAGATATATAAGATTTATAGGAGCCAATGGTTCCGATATACTCAGAAGCTCTCCGATTTTTCGATATGTTTTCGATATTCCGATCGGAAAACTAATTCTTCCGATTTTCAGCAATATAGTCTATCCTTAAAAATTTCCGTTCTCGTTTTGTTCATCCCTCTGTCGATAATTCTGTGTTCCAGAAAGAAGTAAAATGCGAATATTCAGCAAAGGAAAAAAATCAGAATTGATTTTAGGCAATCTCTGTCTAATAAAACGTTAGAACAGTTATTAATTGCGAAATGCAGTAAAAGTTTAAAGTGTTTTAAAAATGAATTGGACAAACAATTTTTGAAAATAGCAAAATCTTGTAGAACAACATTTGGAAATGCTAAAGTCTAATATGTTTGTTTTATATATTGGATAAACAGTACTACAATTTTTCACCTTCTAATTATGTTTTATATATACTCTTAAAAATGTTATTTCAATAAACCACAGAATTTTTTTTATTTTTAAAGCATTTATGAATATTAAATTCATATATCTTTCATAAATTAAATAAACCTTGCCATTTTTCTTTTATTTTTCCCTTTTTAAAATTTATATTTTTATCTATATACTAAAAATGTCGTTACTACAATAAACTACAGATTTTTCTCTTTTGGAAGTTTGCACCTATGGAGATTAGAGCCGTAAATAATTACAAAAAAGATAAAATAGTAACAAACTATAAAAACTACAATAAAAAAAGAACATTAAATACGAAAAATAAAATATTAAATCAAAAGAAAATCAATCTCTGTGTGTCGATTGGATGATCTCTATTGCCTCCCATTATCGATTGTAGAGGTTTTTCCTCTTTTAAAGGTGGATACATTGTAAGGTGTTTGATCTTTGTCTATATCAAAACTTCGGTTGCACAGAGTACACAAGGGGATATTATAGACCAGGGGTGGCTAGGCTCCTTAATAGTCCGAGCCATTTTTCAAAATTTGAAATTTTTCGCGAGCCGCAATTGAATACGTATTTAAAAGGTGTGCAAAAAAAAAGGTAGTAAAATTTTTTTTACAGAAATTATATTTATTGAACGACATTTGGAAGTTCTTAGTTGTTTAATTTTTCAAGGAAATTTTTGAACTGTCGATGATTTTTTGCATTGGTGCGAATGTAAGTTACAAGGTGTTACACTGTTTTCATAACATTAGGAATTCATTCAGTGTTTATTATTACTCTTTTACATAGCCTCACGGGATACTTTAATACTTTGAGAAGGAATTTATTGCACCCTCATTACGTACTTGATTTTTTCCCTTATACATTGCTGTAGTTGACGGTGTATGGCTGAGCGTTAGTTTATATTAATCTATATTCACACACTTTATAGCAGGGGTGGGCAAGCTCTTAGACAGTGCTAGCCATTTTTCAAAATTTGACATTTTTCGCGAGCCTTAATTAAATACGTATGTAAAAGGTATGCAGAAAAGGTACTAAATTTTTTTAAAAATAAAAATCATATTTATTGAATGTCATTTGAAAGTTATTCAATTTTTCAAGGAAATTTTTGAATTGTCGATGATTTTTTGCATTGGTGCGAATATAATTTACAATGTGTTACACTGTTTTCGTAACATCAGGATGTTTTAAATATTTTATAGCAAGATGTTGTCGGTGAATTATGCAGTGGATCGGTATGAATTGTGGAATTTGAGAATCATCTCTTAAGGTATCCGTCTACGTTCGGAGAAATTTTTTCTTTAAACATAGAAACTAGTTCATGTTTTTATATTTTTATATTTATTTTTTATATTATCATAGATAATTGCATTTAAAAATTTATTCCTGGAGAAGTTTTTGTAAAATTTCTAATAAAAAGAAAATTTAGTAAAAAAATCGTGTTTTTTTCAAAAGGTCTAATTTTTTAATAAATTAAATTATTTCAATATTTTTTGATGCAACACATTTTTTATACACTGGACTAGTGAATCACATAAAATTTTTTTCCTAAATTTACATTTGATAAAAAATTTTGGTCCTTCAAAATCATACACATTGAATTTTTAACGAATTTTCATTGCCTTTATATCTAACTATGACTGTAACATCATTAAAAATTATTCAAATTTAAAGCTTTTAGGTCATTCACTAGTAAATACTATCAAAAGCATCCATAATAATTTTCAACAAAATATTTTAAGAACTCTTTGAGAAATCACATTTCAAGTTTCAACATTTTTTTAAAAATACCGTTCAGAGAAAAACGCATTTGAAATTTATGAAAGCAACTGTAACAATTAAAAAATTAAAATACATGTTTAAAATTCCCCACACTTTCTTGCTTCAAAACTTTCTAATTGCCAAGTTGCTAATTATTAAAAATACTAGAAAAATGTTTAAACTAATCTTCACGAAAATTTAAAAAGTTTTGTCCAAAAAATGATCTTTTAAAGGATTTAAATTCAACTTCCGGTTCCGAAGTCGGTACTCCCGTTTTGTTTTGACAGTTGTCACTGTTTAGCTGTAACTTTTCTTTAAAATGCCGTAGAAACAAAACAAAAATCGTTTTAGAAGCCCAAAGGTTGAAATTTTACAACATAGAAATAAATAAATTATGATTTTTGGCAAAAAATGACGTTTTCAACGTAGGCGGATACCTTAAAAGTCCAATAAGACCAATTTTGTTACCCATCATTGTCAGAGCTCTGTCAGTTGTAATATTTTTTAAAAAATATAACAACACAAAAATGAAAAGGAAACTCGGGTACATTTATCGAGAGCCACAAATAAAACTTCAAAGAGCCCAATGTGGCTCGCCAGCCGCAGGTTGGCCATCCCTGTTATAGAAGTTTATGCGGTAAAGGTGTTGTTTGTACAGGCAATCGAGACAGGTCTCCAGACGAAATGCCGCAACTGCGATGGATCGGGGAAAATCTGGGATTTCCCGAATCGAATGCCTACAATTCTTTCATCTCTTTCATCTCTAAAGTTAATTTAGCATCATAATTTTTTCCTTGTAGTATTTTTTATTTTTTTATTGATGTTAATGGTACATCACATGCACATGTTTTGAAATGTACTTACTTCTCTAAAACAAAACATATTTTTTTCATAGCAATGATTTGAGTTCAATTATAAGAAAACATCTTTATATTGAACTGCTGTGCAATTTTGTGCAAAAGTATGAAATAGGTTTCGAGAAATATTGCGCGCAACATTAAAAATTTACATTTTGTGGGAAATCTACATTGTTTATATTATAAGTCCAATGCCAAATACAGAAATCACTAAAGTGTCTTTTATATTTTTAATCATAACTTTTATACTAAGTAAAATGAACTTTTATGCTAAGTAACAGATGAACATTTAATTTCGTGTTTACGCATTGCAATAAGCTCGTGCCAGCCACATTATGATAAACGTCGCAGATATACAGTGCCAAATTTCAACTAAACGAAGTGAATAAAATGGGCAATTTTTGATATATGAATACTTTATTTTCGTCAAAAAATTTTTATTTTGTACATATTAATTTTTTTTTAGAAAAATTAGATAATTTATCATTTTTTCTTATTACCGAAAATAAATATATAAAATGAACATGTACGTTACGTTAATTTAGCTCTGCCTTTGATAGTCGCCTTCGATTTTTTAAATGTGGAGTAGACCACGGATCCCAAAAGTTTGGGCCACCCCTGATTTAGAGCATAACATCTCGATTTGAGTTTGAAAATGGATGTGAATGAATCAGAGGTTTACTTATTTAAAACCAAAAACAACCTCGTGAAATATACAAACAGATGTAAAAAACAACACTGCAGATTTCAAAAATTCCGTTTCAAAAACTGTAAATACGAAATGATATAAACAATAACGAAAAACTGTAAATGCTAAATGATATAAACAACGAAAAAAGTAGGTTGTTTCATCTTACGTCTACAATGTATTTACTGCAAAAATTTCCAATATAAGTCTTGTATTTTGCTGTTATTATTATTATTATTATTATTATTAATAGTAGCGTACAGTTTGTAAGTTAAAGTGTATACATTTACTTTCTTAAATGGACTTGAGTGCAGTAAATGCAATTATTCTATAAAAAGACAGAAGGCCGTTATCACTTATGTTACTCACCGAATAGTGGAGCACTTTTCTTTGGTACCGGAGTTTGCGGGTTCGAATCCCGCTATTGGCACGGATGGTCGTAGCCGCTCGGAATCGACTTTAAATAGTAGTCCGAGCTGCTCTAGCCTCGGTGTGCAAAACAGTAGGCCGTAGTGCTCCAAACTAAAGCACTCATGTTACTGTCTATTTAATCTAATTTAAAAATATTTAACACAAAATATGCGAACAGAAATTTTGTACATAGCCGTGTGAGTTGTGGAATATTTATAATCAGGTCCCAAACATAAAATTTGGCCCAGTGCCTAGTGTTTTTTGAAGCACCTCACCTGAAGTTCAGAATAATGTTCAATCTGTTTGTGCAGATTATATCAACTTTATGCAATACTATGTGAAAGTTTATAAGTAATATATATATATATATATATATATATATATATATATATAATACGTAAGAAAAATTCTCAGGGGTTTTCAAAACTTAAATCAAGGGCTAAAAGTTCCCGCGTCATTTTGAATTCCCCTTTTTAACCCCTAACCTAAATTGACCACTGGGGCTACAGTTTACGCCCTCGGAGAAGGGGTCTGACCAATTATAATCCTACATGGCCCTAGCGGACAATTTAGGAAATTTCCAAATAAAAAGGAGATGCACGCTGTCGGAGGCAGATTTTTCTAGAGATATTTTCCCATAGATGTTGACCCAGGTGTTACGTGCCTTGTACATAGAACTTCATGCTAGCTGACCCTTCAGTTTGTCCTGTCCCTATGATGAAGTGGGAACCCGTCCTTCAACGTTATCTTAATAAAGGTCTTTAGCTGAAACGGTATCATTTTTATGGCCATGACTGCAACCACCCATCGAAAGTTCCGTCTCATATATATATATATATATATATATATATATATATATATATATATATATATATATAAATTTAACATTTGATTTTTATAATTTTCTCAGAGATTAAAAAATATCATTTGCTGTTATATAACTTCCTGAGTAAAGTTTCAAGAAATATCCTTGAAGAATTAACCAGAAAGAATTTTGAATTGTGTGAATTAAATAAATTAAGTTTTAAGAATTAGATATAAAATTTTGGGGTCCTATTAATCACGGGGTTACGGACCAGTTGACCTTTGCTTTAATCACGTCTTATTTACAATTTTTTTTTTAAACGTTCCGTAAGGAAAAGTTCAGTGTAAAAATAGACCTTCTTTAATCGATTTGAGTGCAGTTATATAAACACAGCAAACCTTTCCCCGTCAACTGGGTAGCAAAGGTTCGTAAATTGAAAATTTTTTGATGTATTCGATATTGCTTTTTTTAAGTGAGTATTATTTAAGAGCTATTATAATTATTTATTGATAACTATTTAATATTAGTATTATTTAAAAATTACAAAAAATGACCTGTTTACTATTTTGACAGCTTGTGTTTTACTGGATGTATTTACCAGCACACCGACGAATTATTTACCGTACAAATTATGTACCCACACTTAGGGCCCAAGATAGAACATATTAATATATTGATATTTGGTAAACTATAAATCACAATAATAAAATTCAGATATCATTTAGCTTTAGTTTTGAGATCCAGAAATTAATCTCAATATAGTTTTTATTTTAAATTAGCGTATACTTTTTCCGAAAATTTTGTAGGATGTTCAGAAAAATTTTCTTTACGTAGAATCACCTATGAGATAGTCCTGTTCAAGAAGGCGAAACGATGGCCGAATGGTAGGGCGTTGCTCTTCGGTCCCTTAGTTTGTGGGTTCGAATCCCACTGCAGGCATGGAGGTTCATAGTTGTTTTGAATCGGCTTTGAGCAGTAGGTCCCCGTGTCATCAATCCTCATGTTACAAAACAGTAGACTGTATCGCTCCAAACTAAGTCAATCCTGTAGGGAAAAAAATTTTAATATTTGCATACCATTAATTCGTTATAAAAGCATAGCGCAATTTTTTTTTTGTTTTTGATACCGTCTCTCGTTTTTATTGAAGGATTCTGGGCAGCCAACTGTAAGAAAAAAAATTAATAGCTTGAAATCTGCGTTTGTTACTGCTCTGTAACTTAATATATACTTAGAAATTATTTGCAATTTTTATCGCATTAGTTACGGAATGTTATGTGGATAAAAATTCCTATGAATGAAAATTTTAAAACTTTATACATTTACTTTAAAGGCCAAACGATGGTCGAATGGTAGGACTTTTCTCTTCGGTCCCATAGTTTGTGGATTCGAAACCCACTGTAGGCATGAATGTTCATAGCTGTTCAGAAACAGCTTTGAGCAGTAGGTCCCAGTCTCATTAGCCCTCGTGTTGCAAAACAGAAGACCGGATCGGAAAAATTTTCTTTACGTAGAATCAATCACCCAGTTTAAAGCTCACTGTAAAAATCACATTAATTTTTGTGTATGTTGCTGTATCTCCAACACGTTGATACAAGTGTTAAAAATGAAAGTTGTTCAATTATGTAGTACATAGTATTTATTACGTAGAATCACCCATGAGTTAGTCCTGTTCAAGAAGGCCAAACGATGGTCGAATGGTAGGGCTTTTCTCTTCGGTCCCATAGTTTGTGGGTTCGAATCCCACTGCAGGCATGGATGTTCCTGCTCAGAAACAGCTTTGAGCAGTAGGTCCCAGTCTCATTAGCCCTCGTATTGCAAAACAGAAGACCGGATCGGAAAAATTTTCTTTACGTAGAATCAATCACCCAGTTTAAAGCTCACTGTAAAAATCACATTAATTTTTGTGTATGTTGCTGGATCTCCAACACGTTGATACAAGTACCAAAAATAAAAGTTGTTCAATTAATTATGTCAGGAAGTCGGAAACTCGAAAAAGTTTTCTCTAAATTTTTTTGTGGAAACGTACCAATATTTGATCAGATTCCTTTTAATTCGTCGAATTCAGTTTCGTGTCTATTCTTCATTTGTTGAATGTGGTGTACGCCACAGGTGTATTATGTCATTTCTCCCTTTTCATCTTTTCTTTATATTTTCTTCAAGAACAGATTGTAATAGGAAAATTTATTAATGTTACATCGTAGTATAGATTATTTTTCTTTTCTCTTTCATATGAATTAAGTGAAAAGAATGGTTCAAAGTGTAGCTATAAATTCCCTCTTCTAGCTTAAAAAAAATATGAACTGTACATATATTCCCGATTATCGTCACAGTTTTAAAATTGGAGGTGTTGTATTTTAATTTCCTATTAGCCTGAAACGCATTTTTAAAAATTTAACTTTTATAAATTTGCATTTTACCTACAATTACAATGCGAGATATTGGAAAAAATGCATTATTGTAAATTTAAACCCCTTTTAAATTTTCATAAATTTTAATACTTTTTTTTCCATATACACTATGTTAAATCGGAATTGCGAACTGTAGACTTTATTTTAAATTAAAAATTATATTTTAAAGTGTGAGATGTGATAATTCCTGTAGAATAATTTTAAAAATATTTAATGTATGTAGTTTTATGTATATTTTTATTTTTGAAACACTGTTTCTCTACAAACTCATGCTATGAAAAGTGACATCGGTTGATATGTAGTCTACAGAAATTATATTAATTGATATAATTTTCGATTCTTTCATTATAAATTATCCTTTTTAAATTCATTTTAAAAGTAATGTTTCGCAAAATTTCATGTTTGAGTTATGTTATATGTTTAATTTCCATACGTACTTCCATTTATTATTTGTTTTTTGATGTGGTTGTCTTTTAAAAGCTCTTACTATTTACTATTAACAATTTTATATTAATATTATTTACAAATTTAAAAAAAGATGGACTTCACTTTTTTTTCATAGCTGCGTTTTACTATTTACAGTTCGTGTACAAAATAATTTTTTTGCGTTTTGAAATGCTTTGTGTATGTGAGAAAAAGAAAAGAAAATGAAAGTTAATTATTTTTCTTTTGTTTGTAAAATACAATAGTACTTTCCAATAAGGGTCACCGTATCACACATTTTGTTCCTGGAATAGAAGTGCTCCATCTTTAGAGTTAACTTACTAAAATAATGTAATTTAATTTGAAATTCATGATATATAAATACGTAGTTAATGATACACAAGTACATGTAAGGAAAAGAAAACTAGATCGGGAAACTATATAATGTAGGCATTTTGTATAAAAGTTTTTGTATAAAGTTTTCGCATTGTTCCATGTCTTAAAATTAAAAATAAAAGTTAATGACCTACATTAGCAATAGTATCAAGGGTGATTCTGATCCGAAAAGTTCCGAATTTTCCGAAATTTTCTAAGAGTCTTTCCTGAAAATTATAATAAAATAGACTTTTCTCCCCGAAAATTAGAAAAGAATTTTCGGAAATATTTCTTTCTGTAAATTAAAAAAGTTTTTTAAAACCATCTTCCGTTTCAAATAAAAAAAATATATGAATGAATTTTGAAGGGAATCAGAAGGTTTTGTATCTGTTCTCACCCTTTTTTCTTTTTTGACGAGTTCAGAAATATTTCTTCTATCAAATAGTAATAATATGTTATGTGATTTTCTTTTTTAAAGCAATATGTTAAAATTTAAATTTATGTATTCATATTAAGAAATTGAATTTTTGTTTTCTAGATAACCAACACACACATTGATATATGTATACATAACACACTTATATTTTCATCTCTATAATAAGGTGATATATATTAGAACATATTAATATATTGATATTTGGTAAACAATAAATCACAATATTAAAATTCAGATATCATCCAGCTCTAGTTTTGACATCCAGAAATTAACTTTAATATAGTTTTTATTTTAAATTACTAGTGTATATTTTTTCAGAAAATTTTGTAGGATGTTCAGAAATTTTTTTCTTATTTAGAATCACCCATGAATAGTAGAACAAGTGAAGATACTGAAGTTTCACTTACATGTGTGACGGATATGCGCAATGCTTATAGGGTCCCACAAAATTAAGTAGTATGGGGTCCTCACACCAAAACGTTCAAAAAACTCTGATTTAAATTATCTTATTTTCTGTCAGGGTTGGACAAAATCATGATTTTTTTAAAAAATTAAATCAGATTTTTTGTTATTTAAATCAGACTTATTTGATTTTTTTTATGAATTCTAATTTTAATATTTGTTGTGTTTATATATTTTTTGAAATATACATGGAATAGTTTGTTATAAGTAACATCTTATCTATCTAGTATATTTATTCTACACACTGATTACCTAAAATTAAATATATAAATTTTAAACTAAATACATTCTATTATTTTGTATTTGAACAGTGAAAACTAAATAAGATGTAAATTTAAAGAACGAATTAAGCATTCATTTAATGCAAACCATTTATTTACAAAAAAACAAAAAATCACAATTATTTCAATATTTTTTTAAGCAACGAATTATAGATTTAACTGTTTCAATAAAAACACTAGTTTCGATGCTTTATTTACTCCTAATTTTTTACAAAGGCTAGAATGAACAGTACTTAAAGAAGGAAACTGTCTTTCTATTCTATCAGATGAAGCCACGGCTGTTCTTATTTGCTAGATAATCTGGATTTCAAGTTCTATAATACTCTCTTTACCTCCCATTACATAAAATGAATTCCACCAGTCATAATCAATCATTGTACTACCCCAACTACATACTTTCTGATGATAACCCCTAAATTATTGGAAAACACATGCTATCTATTTACACTTATTTACTAATTGGTATTACTGTGCTGACTGATTCCCAATTCTCCTGTCTTTGGAATATAGATTGTAAAAGAAGTGAAAAAAAATTTAAATCAATGATTTTTTTAAATCCACTGATTTAAATTATGATTTAAATCAACTGATTTAAATCATGCCAACCCCGTTTTCTGTTAGCACGGACTTTAAAAAAACTTGCTATTACAGTGTTTTTTCAAAACGGGAATTAAGTTCCCTGTAAGTACACGTACGAGGTTTTCTTAGTGTTAATAAGTTTGTAGTTTTATTTGCAAACAGGTGATTTTATTCTCTTTGCGAGGGAAATGATGCAAATCTACCGTCCGTTCATTAACCGCGATAGCTGTTGCAGACACAGCTTGTTGTAATATATTTCGTAATTCCTTGTTAGTGCTAATTACGTCGAATATAAACTTTTAAACTAGTTTTGGGATGAACTGTAGTGAAAGTAACACATGAAAACACAAAATTGTCTTCCGTGCATCACGAAAACACTCTTATCTCCCCCACAAAGGATAAGGGAGGGGGTTGTCGTTGTTATTGATATTTAAAGAAAGATCCTTTACTTAGTGTAGTTGCTAAATGAACACTTCGAATCTGTTAATGGTAAAGATACGAATTTTGTTTAAAATTTCTTTTTTTTCAATGCATCTGGCAATACAGACAATGGACCACTCTCCACAGATTTGTGGAGAGTGGTCCATTTTGATCGCCCTGGAGTCATTCCGGTGCTGAAGACCCTCTTCGCTTTTAGAAATATATTTATATCCCGTTTATAATAATAGCCTGAGTTATCTGTCCGTCTGTCCTCGAATTTATGAAGCGGTTGGACCTGGAATGAATAGAGCCATCCATATTAGATTCTTGATGAGTTAGAGTTAGCAAAATTAAAAGCGAGTAAAGTTTATCTTCTAAACTATCAATCCGATTCTAAAATAAATTGGTATAAATATGCTTCATATCACAGCTAAATATACTGTCGTCTTTAAGACGTTCGAAACCGACCCCGTCCCTCCTTTTCGATTGTTTAATGCTATTATTTCAAGACCTATTTTCAACGGTTAAGGCGATTAAATTTATGAATTTTTCACATAATAAATAGGTAAAAATAACATTTTTTTCTAGCATTATGACGTCATTCCTTTAATTATCTAATCATTTCTCATTTTAAATTATTTAAATATCGTCTGCATTGTTTTCATACGTTTTATCACTGAACTTAGATATTACGTAAATAATTTTCTTTTATATTTGGCTTAAATAATAGACTAGGTACATATGTGTGATAATTTTAAAGTTAATCATCGATAATTTTTTGTTGCAAGATAATCTGCCAAAAAACGAAGCTTTTTTTTTACTTGCCTCATAAGATACTTTACAATTCTGGAAAATTAAAAGTTTTACTGATCCCGTCATATGACGGGCTATATGCTAGTTTTATAATATTTTCTCGTATTCATGAAATATTTTTAGGATTATCTTAAAAAAAAAAAAGAAAGGATTTCAAATCTGTCTATCCTATCGATTCGGTTGTTTACTTAGATATGGTGCGTGGGGTTTGTCACTATTTCCAGAAACGCAGAGGAATAACTTATAGCATGTAGGCGTTTTTTATTGCTAACCTCACTCTTTGAGAGATCCCGGGTCGATGTTGCAAGCTACCGCAAAGAAAAAGAAAGGTCGAACCGCCTTCTCTGGTGCGACTCCTACTTCGCGCTATTCTTTTTATGTCGCCCACTCTCCTGAATTGTATTAACGTGTTACCCAGTTCAGGCACAGACACGACAAATTTTTGAACTGAAATGAGGCGAAAATGGATTTATTCATATCTTGTTTTAATTTTGGGAATTTTACCTTCGTTTGACTGGGATTAATTTAGCCATCTTTTTTTTTTTTTTTAACTTCTTTGTACTGAATTAAGGAAATATGTTTGTTTATCGCGAAAAATTTCGGTGTTCAGATTTTAATGGAAACACTAATTTTGACAATGCCTGATCGATTTTGACAAGCTTTTCAGTGTTAAGTATGTACTACCGTGTTGAATTTATTTTTAAAACTTTAAACATTAATTTGGCACCCCTCGGTGCATTTGGACTAGGTTTGTCATGATGTCTGTACGTAAGTACGTATGTATGACCGTGTCTGAATCTGAGCCGCGGTAGCTCAGTCTGCAAAGGGAACGATCTCAAAACTAAGAGGTTGCAGGTTCGGAACATGAGCCGACCTAAGATCCGCCGTGTTCGTTAAAGATGATTGGGGCATGTGGGTTTTAAGACATCTGAATCGGAGTGAGCATAGGGTAGCAAAATAAACATCCACTTAGCCAGGAGTAAAAATACTTTAGTAGTAGAATCTTTACACGCGCCCTAGCGTGCTAACATTTTCGGCTGGTTTATATATCGAAACGAATGCGGTTACCTCATCGCCTCCACAGGGCACGTAAAATAGGTTCGTGGTCACAAAGTCCTCCAAGTTCTCAATCAGTACCTCTGGAGGGTGGCAGTCCAAGTGGTTTTCTGCTTGGTCCCTGCATCAAAATTACGAGGACTTGAGCGAAGCTATTTTTTCACCTTAACGGTGCTTATTAAAACGAAAGACCCACCCCCTGGCTTTAACACTAGAGCCTGCAGGCTCATTCGTGCTTGGTTAATTCGAAGTGGCATGAGATATAACAACAACATCTCTGAATCTATTTTGATTTAATTATAAAACTTTAAAATATTTGGCGTTTTGGTGTGAACTGTAGCTTTTGACAGCTATCTAGCTGTCAGTTTAGATTAGAGGTTAAAAGAGATATAGGGTGTTTGCTCTTGACTTTAGATTTCAAAACCCCTGAGATTTTTTTTGGGCCGTAATGACGGCTTTCGGTTATAAATTTACTTCTTCACGATTGTACAAATCGCACTTTTTTAAGTTTTCTGACAGTATGTTCCTTGTCGTCGTTGTCTTATCCCACTTGATCAAACCAAGTAAGATTGAGCCGGAAGCTACTCGTATTAAGGCAAAAGGGTGCGCCTTTCGTTTTGATGAGCATTTCAAGGGTGAAAGTACGACTTATGCTCAAGGGGGTCCTTGGGTCCTCGTAATTTTGAAGCAGGGACCAAGCAGAAGACCCCCATGCTTGGCTTGTCACCCACAGATGTATTTATTGATTGAGAACGTGGAAGGCATTGTGAGCACGAACATATTTTACGTGCCCCGGTCACTTTTAACCCTTTAGAGGGCAGTGGTTTCGCATCGAAATCACCTGTAAATTCTTTCTCTGCTTTTGAAAGACATATTATGTATTTTTTAGGTCTTCTAGGTTTATGACATTTCTTACTCACAAAAGAGAGTATAAGACTATACTTAAAATTTTTTTTTTCATTTGTAATATACGTGGTTGAACTTACTTTACCTGAAAAAGTCAGTAATATGATTTTTTTTTCACTTATAACCGCAATGAAAAAATATCTGTCCAAACAAGAACCTTATAAATTGTTTATGTTTGGTTTGGTTTGGTTTGCAGAGCTAAGGTCTACTGTTTTGCAACATGCGTGCTAATCAGACCAAAACCTTCAGCTTAAAGCCGATTCCAAATGACTATAAACGTTCATGCTTTCAGTGGGATTTGAACACATCAATTCCGGTACCTAAAAGCAGCGCTCTACCATTCGGCCATCGTTCGGTAATTAAAGGTTTAGTTTTTTTCTTTATAATACCCTTTTTATGATAATAACTGTTCCCCAGCATAATTCAACCTCTAAAAAAGTATTTTTATTCCGTACAAGAGGCTGCGTTTTGCACTTTAACCGCCCCTTAAATTACGCCCCACCCACTCAAGAAATAAAAAAAAATATGCATTTACATTTATAAAGTTCATAGATACCATTTATGAACTAATTTAATTAAATCCCTAAGAACTTATATAAGTGACCTTTAAAGGGTTAACGTACATGGCCAGTATGTTCCTTAAAGAGCTTATTTGTATAAACCCTCTTCGAGGTTTTATAGAAAATCTCTACATCTGTTAACCGATTTAATTTGCGTTTCCCTCTCTCACATTCTCTCACACACATGTATATATGATCTATTTATTCAACTACCTTCTCTCTCCTATTTATGATTCACGCTACTAACTTTTGCCACATTCCTTCTTGCTTGTTCTGTTATCTGCATGGTCAGTGCTAAAACTCTTTAAAGCGTAAAACAAGGTTTCCCAAAGTTAAGCTGCTGAGTCATTCCTTTTAATATGTCACCAATTTCGCTAATTCGTGCTCGTTCATATTTGTGTCTTTCATAATTGCAGAATTTTTATTTTTTAAAAATTATTTTTTTAACTGTTAGAGTTAATAGATCGATCAAGTACAACAGTAATCGTCTCATTTAGTATATGAAATGTAATATCTTATTAAGGCTAATTATTGTAATATTTCCAGCATAAAAATCGTGGAGGTGGAATGGGGGAGAATTATGGCTGATGACCTATTTTTAAGATCGAATTATTTTGATAAATTAATTATTACATGCAATTTATTTTCCCGCATTAAACTAAATCTTTAGTCTTTGTAGTTTTTTTTTTTTTTTTTTTTTGCGTTTACTTCTCTTTTAACAATATTATTTTAAAAAAATTTTTTTTTGTTACACTACTGAGGTCGTTATAGCTCAATAGTTTTCAAAAGAAATCATTGATAATAATGTTTGAAATACAATAGAACCTCGAATCACCGTTTTTAAGGGGGAGCAGAAAAGGTAAACAATGAATGCGGGAAATGGATGTAGAAATCAATACAAAAAATTAGATTGAAGAAAAAAATAATAAAATCAGTTTGGCAAATGCATAAAGCTCTTAGTGTACTTGGAATCCCAATTGCAGAGATTTTAAACTAGTACCGCCCTCTATTTGCAAGCGGCATAGCTAAAAACTCGGAACAAAATTTTTACTTTTTAGTGCATTTTTTCTGTAGCTCTTCTTAAATAAAAGCAATTTAAAAAAATGCTTTATATATATATATATATATATATATATATATATATATAATATATATATATATATATATAGATTATTTTACCTACATGCGTTATCCCTTAATAACAATTAGAATCAAAGCCTCATTGTTACTAATTAAATTTGATAAAATGTAGTTATAAATAGAAGCTCAAATTTGTGTTCATTCCAAGGTGTTAAATTTTTTAGAAAATAATGACACCTAAATAGGAAAAAAATATTTTCCTATTTGTATTTTTTAATAGTATTTATTTTCGCATTATTATTATATTATTTTCTATTGTATTATTTTCCTTTTTTAAATGGCATTTTTTTCTTGCATTACTGTTTTTTAATTATCTTCTTTGAAAGTATAATTTTCAAATTAGAAAATGATCATAAAGTGTATTTTTTTCCATAATATTAACATAATGAGAGCCATTGTTTACTTGAAAATACATCTGTAACTCGCAGTTATTTGAGTCTTCCTTGGTTATTCTTTAGTGCTGTTTTTAATTCAAGAATGGCCGGACAATGACCGATTGGGTACGGTGCCGACCTTCGATAACAGAGTTTGTCGGTGTGTCTTAGAGGTAGAAAAGTGGAACCGATTGGAATCTGGCTTTAAACCAGGGATGCACAAACTATAGCCCGCGGGCCAATTTTGGCCCATGGAGCCTTTTGAATTGGCCCGCCGCTAGTTATAAAAAAAAAATTATAATAAAATAAAAAAATTTCGATTTTTTTTAAACCAAAACTTGTGGTAAAAAATTCTTTGTATCCGAGAAAAATAAAATGCAGACATTACAAGCCATTTGAATGATTTAAATGTAAGACTATAGGGAAAAGATCAATTTATTTTTCAGCTTGTCAGTAATATAAATGCATTTACATGAAAGTTGAGCTTATTTCATGATCACCTGAAAAGCAAAAATTTTGCACACTTTCCCAACTGCAAAAAAAAAATGCATGAAAAATTTCCACAAATGAAAAGGCAATTTTCATAACAAATTTTACTCAGTGCATTTGATAAGCGATTTTGTGATTTTAAAAAATGTCAAACAAAAATTGACTTATTTGCTTTGCCATTTTCTGACGATGTAAGTACAGTACCTGAAAGTATGCAGTTGACTCTATTTGGCTTACAGAGCTCAGACTTCTATAAGAATCAATTCCAAGAAAAAACAATACTGGAGTTTTATAAATCCTTACCTCAGGAATTTTCCAGATTAAAAAACAATGCAGCTGAATGTTCTACCTTTTTTTTTGCAAGCACTTATATTTGTGAGCAAACTTTTTCACTGATGAATCTTAACAAGTCAAAAACTAGAAACAGGATTACTGATGAAAATCTTTCATCCATTTCTACGGATTGCTACAACTAGTGTTGATCCTAATATAAAATCAATAATTCCGAAATTCAATTCCACCCATATCATTAATGTGAGTAGTTTTTTCATGCCTAATTTTTTCTCTTCACTGAATTTACATTTTGTACTTTTACATTTCTAGTAAAACAAAATTTTAGCCTTGTGTTCAGCTATTTGTATGTATCATTAATGTGATTATTTTGCTTTTTTTATTAGTTTTCTTTATAGCAATTTCTTTATTTCATAATTTGTGCATGAGTACAGTAATAATTAATACTTGTAATTCATACCTATCTATTAACTTTAAATAAAAATTGAAATACACCTATATTTTTAAGACTACAACGTTGTGCTACTTTGCCCCCCCCCCCAACATAAACTTTCTAATTTTTTGGTAGAAAAAGTTTGTGCATCTGGCTTTAAACTTTTGTTTTGTGTGACCTACCAGGTTCTTGTGGTGACTGCGTCGTGGCAACAACACAGCACCTGTAACAGCGTCATTCACGATTTAAAAATTTGTTTTTATTATACATATTTGTACATCGGAAGTAAACGAAACTTTGTAACAAATTTCAAATTTTGTTGGAGATAAAATATTTTATACAGATTTGAGTTGGAACGTTGAAAACAGCTGTAAACATTTTTGAGGTAGTAAGGAGAATATAGTGCTTGTAAACAGACTGAAAGAATTAGAAATAGGAAATTTTATATCCAAAAAGTGGTTTTTTACCTGGAAATTGTGTTAGTCCATAATGTCTTTTTCATTTTGCTGTGTTTCGAAATTTTAAGAAATGGAGATAAAGCTTGTATCATAAATAAAGGAGAAAAAATTTTGCACAAATAAGCAAAAATCTCAATATTCTCTCTCTTTCTCCCTATCTATCTATCTATCTATCTATATATATATATGTATAAATATAAATATATATATATGTATAAATATATATATATATATAAACCCCTTTTGCATACACACACACACGGTCAGACAAAATCCGGGCACCAGGTCGCCCGGACGACTAAAAAAATGCCCCTGGCGACTTGCTTTTGAAATTGAATTGCTTTCTCGACATTTTGCTGATTGCCTTGCTATCAATGAAGGTGATATTTCTAAAATTATTGATGAATAGTATGTATTCAAAGTTCTTGGGGAAAATTTATCATTTAATTCTTTTTTTGAAAGGTGTATTTTGATGAAAGACAGATTTCCACACTTAACAAATCTCCTTTCAATTGTACTGACCCTTCCTGTTTCAACATCTTCCTGTGAAAGATGTTCCAGTACAGTGAATGTCATCAAAAACAAACTACGTTCAAATTTGAGGAGAGAATCTTTAATAGCCTAATGTTTATACACTTAAATGAGCCATTTTTGCAGGAATTCAATCCTGAGAGGTCAATTGATAGATGGTATTTCAGAGCAAAAACTAAAAGCCACTGTTAATGTTAATAATTTCTTTTAAGATTTACAGTTACATTACCTGATATAATTTTCCGTTGCATAATCTAATCAAATAAAGATATTCCCTGACCTTTTCCTGTTGTACAAAAAACCCTATTTGATTATGAGTGGCCCATGTTTCAATCTGCAGTGAATGCGTTAAAGTCATTAAGTTGGAGAAACAAATTGTGCCATGGGCAACTTTTACAACTTTTGTCAGTCTCTGTGTATATAGAACAAAATTGTTAGATTTATAGGATTATTCTTTAAGTCTAATGAAATATTCTTAGCTGTAACTGAAAAGATGTCATATATTTAAAAAAATAATAAAAAAAAAGGTTCGAAAAATTAATATTGTAATTAATATTTTTATAATCTAGTCCAGTATGCAGAGTTTTTTTTTCTAGTTTGCGAAGATACTGTGTGTCATTTTCTCCATGTTTTATTTTATCTTGTGAAAAAGATTTAAATATTTTTTATGTATTCATAGAGTTATAATTTTGTCGAGGGCATTTTCAGTAAATATAGTAATTTTTAATACAGGAAAAATTGTTGAAGAATTTTTCCATTGCATTGTGGAATCTGAACCGTACAAGACCTTTGAGTGTTTTTGTATTTTTGATGTGTCACCCTATCCATTTTCTGTCTGTGCTTGATCTAAATAAATATGTGATAATCGTAAATTCAAGTACTTGGGAGGAGTACGAAATACCTGTGTCTCGGTTTCACAGCACCTTTCCTTATTTTCTTTTAAATTTTATTCAAGTTTTAGTAATCGTTCAACTTGAAATGAGGTCTTTATCCTGATTCTTTTACGAATTCTTTTAATACGCTTCTTTATTTGGGCCACATCTGAATCCCTTTTCTTTACTGATGTTGAACTTCTATTATGTTTCGGTGCATTTTTCTAGTATGAGATTATTTTTCTTTATTCACAGCCTTTCCTTCTTAACCCTAGTAGTAATTTGAATTACTCCTTTGGCCATTACCTCCCTTTGGTAGAATAGAGATGTAGACTATTTATGTGTGAGCATGCCTTCATGGTTTTTTCCCCCCCTCGTAATGAAATGATTCGCACTTGAATACAGTAGGTAGTGTTGATGGTTCTAACGCACGCATTTTGACAGGAGAAAATGAGTTTTTATGTACATAACATTTTCTCAGGTATAACAATAACAGGGATAATCTTTTATGCTTACTCAGTGACTCGTGTGTTCTGAGTGATACTCGCGGAAATCTTTGCAGTGTTGTTTTTACATCTGTTTGTATTTTATTTTTTTTATGAGGTTATTTGTGTTGTGGAACACGTGAACCTCTGATTCATTCACGACCATTCTCAAGCTTAAATCGGGACGTTATGCTCTAAATGAATTAACAGTAGTATCACTCCCTTTTTTTAAAAAATAAATCATCGGATTATCCTTATCGACCGACCAGACAGGCTACTGACAAATCTTAATATTAAGATTTTCAAAATAAAATTATTTTACTTTAACACTAGATTTACGGATGTTGATCATATACCTATTTTTACTGAAGGGAGCCAATTTGACTCATACAAGAATATTGAAGTTTTTTGCAAACAAAATAGTTCCAAATTAATTTAAATGAAATGTTTATTACCAAAAAATTAATGGGAAACATTTTTTACATATAAAATCTGTTTTTGAAACACATTTTCCGCAAATATTTCTATTACATTTAGCACAATGGTTTCTACATCAGTTTCTTTTGCATGATTGCATCAGTTTCTTTTGCATAATTTTCGGGAGGTTATCTGACTGTCCTTTGGTAAATCAGTAGAAGAGAATTTCTGTCATTGGAATGGAAATGTTCTAGATCGACAAAATCGGAAAATAGTGCGCGCTTAAAAGCAATAAGAAAATATTGGTCGACATGAACGATGACATCACAACCAATCACGGAGCGTTTTGATGTCACGTGATTTTCGCTTAACTTTAAAATTAATTTTTTAAATGATGGACCCAGTGTTTTACATTTTTGAGAACATTTTTGGAATCTACGAGTCTGAAATTATCCGAAAAACACTAAATTGTTCGAATCCCCCACATGTGCAAATTCCTCATTCTTCCGTGCGTCAGTAACATGAATTTCTGTCATTGGAATGGAAGTGTTCTCGACGACTTCTCTAAATTTACTTCTTAGCTCTTCAACTAATTGGAAAATAAAATCTTTTCGTGAAATATTTACTTGAGTCGTCTCTTTATACAGAACTGTTAAACTATTCTAAGAGTCAAATTGGCTCATAGCCGTGAAAATAGGTATATCACATTTGATAATGCGAAATGAAGGGATCTGCGGGGAAGAGGAATTTGATATATATATATATATATATATATATATATATATATATATATATATATATATATATATATATATATATAGTGTCAAATATATGAGTCAAATTGACTCGGTCCGTAAATCTAGTGTTAAGGGAACAAGACTACACATTTAAACCTTCAAAAATTAGGATTTTTACTTTTTAAAAATCTCTGGACGTTTCTGAATTGTTTAAAACAAACCTCATTGAAATATTCAAATCAGATCTTCAAAACTATGCAATCTTTGCTTTTAATATCATATGTTTAAAGTAAACTATTAAAACTTAAAATGCATTTTACTAAAAGTGGTATTTTTTTTCAACTTGCTCGCAATGTAAATAAAAATAAAATATAAAAAAACTATCGCACATGTTGATTTCAAATTGTCACATCAAATATATAATAGACCTACGATGAAGCTCTATCTACTTTTTTTCGTTTTTGCTTACTTCAGTTAGTGTGTAAAGTATTTGAAATGGAATTTTAAACATTATTTTAGCTTTTTTGAAAATTCAATCCTCTGGTGTAATATTTCTAATGTATTTTAAAAATTTAAATAGGTTGAGAACTATAGTTGTTGTTTACAAAAAGCAAAAATTATTAAAGAAAATCACTTTATATTGTTGTAAGTACGCACTGTATGCCAGAATTTTTTTAAAAATGGGCTCTCGCGATTCACTTTATATAAAAAGTTCTAAATTTTCAGAAGCAAAATAAATTCATCAAAACTAATTAAATAAAAAGAGAACAAATACTGAAAATCCCATGTATTTACGATAATAATTAAAAAAAATGATAAAGTGAAAAATAAGAGAAAAATCTTTTTAAGTTGCTTAAAGGTGATATTCCTTCTTAAAAGGACAAGGGACCTTCCATAATGACAGTTTAACTCGACACTTTTTATTCCATAAAAATCAAACGAAGAGTCAGGCCGCTTTTATGATCAAGTTTTCTTCCCCTTTTTTTTCTCTTGTAATTGAACAGTTATTTTGTTTCATTTAACTGATTTTGATAAACCTCATTTTATTAGAATCTAAAAATAAAAAAAAAATGTTAGTTTGATATTTTTTACTTTATTAGTGACTATAAAATGCTTTATGTGCATAGTTTTTTCCCTAAGTTTCTTCCGGCTGTATTTTGTTTATTAAAGTGTTTATCATTAAACTGGGGGTGTTTTTTAAAAGCATCAAGCATTTGATCAAGTTACACAGTAAATCGTATTGCAAAGCAATGTACAGGAGTTGTATTTTTATGTAATTGTTTTAACGTAAGGAAATTTAATACCCAGTCTTACTTCTGTATAACAGATAAGGATACTGTAAAAATATTAAACCATTTAATATGTAAATGCACAGGAGGTACTCCAGTTCCTTTTATCCCTTAATTAACAATACTCCACAGGACAGTTTTTATCGGAGTTAGGTTCGGAGCACTACATTCTACTTTTATTGGTGTACTAGGCCTAATGAGACCGTGTGCTACTGTTTAAAGCAAATTCCAAATAGCTACCAACTTCCTGTCAATCAGCGGGATTCGAACCTGCAGACTTGGGTACCGAAGAGCAGCGCCTTTCCATTCGCCCTTGGTTTTGTTTGGAGCACTACGGTCTACATTTTGCAACACGAGGGTTAATGAGACCGGACCTACTGCTTAAAGCCGATTCCGAACAGTTACGAATATCCGTGCCACTGTGATATTCGAACCCACGAACTCCAGTTCCGAAGGCCAGCACAGTAACCATTCGGCCATCGTTCAGCCCATTCGCCCTTGTACGGCTATAGGTGTTAGGAAAACTCCTTTGGAAGTAATTAATGAAGAGCTGACGAAAGTAAGAAGTTGCGACTAGTTCCATAAGGTTTCAAGATAATGCACCACATATTACGTACTTAAAAAACCGTCATATATAAACTAGAAGGTTAAAAAAGAATACCTAATTGCATTTAAAAAAACTATCTTAATGAAAAATTATTTTGTTAATCTTTTGATAGTGTCTTACATATTTTGTGTAATAGTTATTTATTACTTGTATTAAGAATACGATTAAGTGACATATTTTTAAAATCGAGATTCAACTGATATCCTTAAAAAAAGTTTACTATATTTGAAAATTTCATTTACTTTCATTTATCATATTTGAGATTGTAAATGATTTTACTATTTTTTTGCGCATGTTACCATTACTGACTACAGTTTTACTTAATGAAAAATAAAAAGCTCTCCAAGATACTGGATGCACGAATGTAATAAGAAAATAAAAGAGACAGCCGTGTCGAGTCCTGTTGAGTGTCAAAACACCTGTAACCTTATTATATTTTTGCATGTAATAAGTTGGTTTCGTCTCTGACTCGTTCTAAATTTTGAATACTAACTTTTGAATAATAATCACAATTGTACACCCTTTTAAAACTTATTTTTAAACATATAACAACAATTTTGGGCTATAATTTTTTTATGTCAACAGTCACTTAAAATTAGTGTCTTAACACTAGATTTACGGACCGAGCCAATTTGACTCATTAAAAATTTGATCACTATATATATATATATATATATATATATATATATATATATATATATATATATATATATATATATATATATATATATATATATCACTTTTCAAATACATACGTTGGTTTTTAGTTAAGTAATAAAACATATGTAAACTTTCATTCCTCTCCAGACCCCTTCATTTCGCATTATCAAATGTGGTATACCTATTTTCACAATCGTGAGCCAATTTGTCTCCTAGAATGTATATGAAAATAAAGTAATAATTATAGTATAAAGTGTAGTATTAAATTTTTAAGTTCTTGAAAAGGAAAGTTTTTATATGTTGAACAATTATGCTGTAATCATTCTCGAATTTAAAATTATTAAAAGCAGTCGTAGAACAAAACAAAGTTAAAAAAATTATAGTTTGATTGAGATTTGTAATATTTTTAGTGCTAAAACAAGTAGAAGTAACAAAAAAAAAAAATACCATAAAATCAGTTTTAAAAAATTAACACACACATATATAATTAGTATTTTTAAGGAGTTAGATTTTTATTTTCACTTATAAATATTCGATATAACAGAAATAAGAGCTAAAATATTTGGCTTGACTGTATCCATTATAGCTTTTAAAAATGTTTAAAAATTATCACAATTTGTCATGTAGTGTTAAATCTTTTACAATCTTATTTTTTCCCACCCGCTGTTTCTAAAAAGAAAAAAAAAATCACATTTAACATGTACCATTTGAGAACAATAAGTGCTGTGATGTTCTTAGGTCGCGTTCCTGTTTTGTTTCAATAAAAGTGAAAACTTTTATCTCCATTTAGCCTTTAATCCTTTACTTATCATCTTTGATTACAGTGCCGTTACACTTCTACGCATTTCCTGCTCTCTTTAATGTATATCAAACAATATCATTAATCAATGTTAAGTTTAGTATTATTCCTTGATAAAAAGAGAAGAGAAAAAAACAAATTTTTTTGTGAGTTGGTGATAGTCATCGTCAATTCTTTACAGAATTTTGCGATTATTTTTACTCATTTGTTGATATTCTGATTGTAGTATAAAGCAAACGTGGATCTTTGATAAATGCTTTTTAAAGTTAAATCTGTTATAGAAGCTCTGTGTCACCTAAAAACTGTAGTTACGTTTTTACATCCAATTTTAATAATTTAATTAATCTGTTCTCATTAATTGTATTAAAAAAGTTTTAGTAAAAATCCATTAACTCATTTACATTTATTCACTAGAAATGTTTGTTTTGACTTTCAAAATTTTTAATTAATGGGTAATTTAAGAATATTAGAAGGGAAAGATTGAAGTAATTATATCTCAATAATAAAAGTTCTGGTGTTGATACGATACGATACGATACGATGAGAATACTAAGTCGTGTATATGATATTTGTATCTTTGCATTATAAGAAAAGGCATTAACCTGATATAGAGATAAAATCTTAATTGTCCAATTCAAAATATTGCGTGAAATATAAACTGTTCGAGGGTGACAAAGAGAAATACCTTGTTCGAACCTTCGAATATCAGCTGCGGTATCATCTTGAGTGAAAACAAATACATCAGTGTATTTAATTGCTCACGTCTTAATTACGTCATCACTTATTCGGATTCATTAGAAAGTCATCGCAATTTATATCAGTAGTTTACGAAACATGTAGCCTTGGGCGCGACCTCGATTTTTTTGCAGCATGTTTTCATTTTCCGCACGTATTGAAAAGAGGGCGGCAGGTATGCAAAGGTAGTTAGTCATGTGACACTGAAAGTATGTTGCCATTGAGTACTCAGAAATTCCGTTTGCGAGAAATATTTTCAAGAAATTACGTCGTATCATCGACGCGTATTTTTTTGTATTTCAGCATGTGGACTTTTCCTCGAGTTCTTGGTAACTGTAAAGGCGGATATTAGGGAAAAAGGAAAATAAGTATATGCCGTTGACATCTTTTATTTAAACTGAAAAATCTAATATTTTATCGTTCATAAAATGCGATGACTTGTAATAATATCCGTAATTTTAATTTAATTTAAATTTTAACTATTTTTTTCTTTATTAAAAAACTTGATAAAAAAATCGTTCATATTATAAGTTTAAAATTGAAAAGCATAATTATCCATATTATCAGACATTTTGAAGGTAGAGAAAATGTACACATATACGTATTGCTGTTTACAGAAATTATTCAAACAACGGTAAGTTTTGAAAGACTAAGTGTTAAGATACCTTTTTGGGTAACTTAGGGCAACTGCTGAACAGCATCTACAAAAACATTTACTACTCTTCACAAATTACAACTTTGATACT